>CM024581.1:24986754-25382674 GCA_014182395.1 Eucalyptus sp. ANBG9806169 | reverse complement strand
GTTTAGGGGTTTTAGCTACTCCAAAAAAAAAAAAAAAAAGCTTGAGGTGTTTCGAGCATTTTATTTTATTTTATTTTTTGGATTATTTGTGGTATTTTTCCTACCATTTATTATTAGCTTTTTTGTCATTAGTAACTACCACTTGGATAAGATTTTTTACGTGGATGAGTAAAAAAATGCGAGTGCTTAGAGAATAATCCTTCTTCGTTTTTCAAGAAGGAACAGCTAGCGCAAAAACGTGGAAGCGGTGGAAGTGGAGTTCAGTGAAAGCACCCTGACTTGCTCAATAACTAGAAAAGTCCTTAATTAGTAAATTAAACATGACATACTGATAGCGATTAATTTATTTAATTTATTTAATTTATTTAAGTCACCATATATAATTGCATAAAAGTCGATTACTCGATTATTTGTGCAAGGAAAAAGGAAACTCATAATTATTCCGGAATTTCTGTGAAGAGCTCCAGGTAATATGGGGTCGCAAAAATTGAAAGATTATAATTTATAAATTGGTAATGAGTTGCTTCGACCGAAATTTCTGCGTAGATGTGCTGAAATTGCCGGTGGACCGCAAAATCGGAAAAAAAAATGAAGTACGGAAAAAGGAGTTGTTCAAACGTGCCTCACCTAACCACCGGGTTCGCGTGCGCCACCCTTCCATCTCGAAAGGGGGAGGTTGGGGGTTAGTCAAATCACCACCTTCTCAGTGACGTGGAAGATTTCATTTCGGAGTGGGTTTCGACTCCCACGCCTGCGCAAGGAGGCAAGTCGAGAGTGAGTGTTAGAGTAGAAAGAGTAGAAGAGACTGACCAAAAAAAAAAACATGCCTCACCTACCGACCAAAAAAAAAAAAAAAAAAACGTGCCTCACCTGCTATAAATGTGTAGCGAAAGTCAGAATGCAAATTTGGCAAGCAAACAGCCCCAGAAAGTTTTTACCCTGCCAATTTATGACGTCATATGTCTGGCCAGAAGAGGGAAGAGCTACCAGGAGCCTTCCTCTTCCCAAGTTACCTATTTAATTCACCCAAGCATCGGTACAAAATCCCAAGAGACGCCGCATCGTCCGACCCAAGTTCGCCATGTCGGCTCCGGATGTCCACATCCTTTTCGTCGCCGTGTTCGCTAGCATTCTCCTCTTGGCTCGCTGCGACATCGATGGACCACAACATGACGTCGCTCTGTTCATCTTCGGCGACTCACTCAACGACGCTGGGACCAACAACTACATAAACACTACTGCGTCTTACAGGGCAAACTACCCTCCTTATGGCGAGACTTTCTTCCGCTATCCGACCGGCAGATTCACTAACGGTCGTCTTATGGCTGATTTTATTGGTATAACTTCTCCATGCTTTAGTCTCCCCCATATAAATGATTGATTGTACACTCAAAATCTTTTTGGGCGATTCAGCTGAATATGCGAAGCTACCACCGATCCCATCATATCTCCAGCAAAAGAACGGCGAATTTGTGGGAGGGGCGAATTTCGCATCTGGTGGAGCTGGCGCTTTACCCGAAACTCACCAAGGATATGTATGACGAGTCTCTTTCCTTGTCTTTGCTTAGATGTTTTTTTATGTTCCACTTCCGGGTCGTCTTACTTAGTTTTGCTTTTTAGGTGGTGGATCTGGGGACTCAGCTCAAGCAGTTCGAGAAACTGGTGAAGGATCTGAAGAAGAAGCTGGGGGACGAGAAGGCAAAGAGAATGGTTTCGGAGGGCGTTTACATGGTCAGCATCGGAGGCAACGATTACATTTACCCGGTTCTCAACAATCCAGCTCTGTTTCAGTCCATTTCCATGGAGGATTACGTAGGGATGGTGGTTGGCAACATTAGCACTTTCCTTGATGTAAGCCATATCCATAATTTCCCTTCAATTGCGGAGCAGTACAGCACTATTAAATCCATATAAACAAGTCAATAGGGTTGCAATTATTGGGAGGATTTTGTTTTTTTTTTGGTCGGTTTGAGGATTTTGTTTTTTTTGTTTTTTTTTTTTTTTGGTCGGTGTTTGAGGATTTTGTTGACCAACGCATTTTCTTCTTTATTTTATGGTTCTGTCTCTCCCTGACTTTTTGAGATGTTAAAGCGATTTTCATGTTGGTTCTGTAGTCAAAATATTTTCTTATTATTTGACTCATATTAAGCAAACATGCTTTCACACTCAAGACACTTAATAAAAGTTTTCATTTTCTATGATGAGTTCATTATAATAAATAAGTACTTTGTTAAGGGGTATTTAAAGGTCAGTTGCACTTCATTATTTATTTTTTGCCCATGTATTTTTCACGTTCTACTCCGAACCTCTTATAAATTTGACTTTTCTTTAGTTTGATATTAAATTAAACGTTATCACACATCTTTATCAATTGTTGCTGATCTTTATAAGTAGATTGTAACAAATGGATCGATCTTCGATTTTTTTTTTTTTTCCAGGGTATATATAAAGTTGGAGCAAGAAAATTTGGGCTTTTGGCAGGTCCACCTGTTGGGTGCCTCCCGGCCGCGTTCGATTAGTAACCGGAAATGATTCTTGTTTGAGATTAGCCATCAAGCTAACGAAGCTTCACAACATAGCTTTTTCCCGCGACTCTCGCCAAGCTAGAGTCTCAATTGCAGGGATTCAAGTACTCCCTCTTCGACGTGTACACTTCCTGGATTAAAAGAATCCAATACCCATCAAAATATGGTCAGTCATTTGCATTATTTTTGCACGAATTAAAATTTTCCCTAGATTTTCGTTAATCTCATGAAATTAAATTCCAGGTTTCAAGGAAGGGAAATCGGCATGTTGCGGCTCGGGTCCCTACGGGGGGAACAATAGCTGCGGAGGCATGAGAGGGGTGAAAGAGTACTCGTTGTGCCCTAATCCCAAGGAGTATGTGTTCTTCGATTCCTACCATCCAACTGAGAGAGTTTATCAACAATTTGCACGGTTGATGTGGAGTGGACGTTTGCGCACAACCAAGCCTTATAATATGGAAGCATTGTTCAAACACGGGAACATTTGATCTTTTGTTTTTTAGCAGGCTTCAAAGCATGGCAGACGTATGCCTTATCCAGAGTCATCTTTGCCACCGCAATCTCGGTAGCATCATCCTGAGTATTATCCTCTTCCGAATTATCTTCGGGATCATACATTACCACATTGTGCTTGTAATCCCGATAGGGCTTCTTATCTTTTTCCTTCTAAAGATTCTTGTATTAAGTTGTTGCAGCAGTTAATGAGAATAAATTAGTGAATTTTTGCCCAGTCAAACGCTCCTTTAATGCAAACTTTAGACCATTTTTAGCCATTTCAACAACTTCTTTTTCCGGAAGGAAGAACAAACATCAATATCTTATCTTTTTAATTCGTGTAACAAGCTAATCAACAATCTCGTTGTTATAGTGGACCGTTGCCAAATCCGACAATGTCACTTTGGGAATTGGACAGTAAAATTGTGAATGGAATTTGTTCTCCATTTCTTCCCAATTATGTACCTAATTTGCAGGAAGTCCAATATACCAAGTGAATGTCGTCTTCGATAATAACGGAGAGAATAAATGTGCAATCTCCCGTTATTGTTAACATCACCACATTGAGCCGTAAATCGGCTAATATGTTCCATTGTGGACTGATTATCCTCCCCATAAAAGAGAGTAAATTCAGGAATTGTATATCCCCTGGGGTATGGAAGATTATCAACCCAATCCGAGTATAGTTTGTGATACACAGGCCTCGGGACGCCTCCATCCAATCCCATCCTCTACATCACTAAACCAGCGGCCTGTTTTATCATCCTTTGATCTTTTACCGGATCCACCGCTTGATTGGCTTGATTCATTCATACCCTCGGTGGTGAAGGAGGACAATTTGCAAAATCTCTTGGTCCCTCTTACAGTCGATAAAGCTACTACCTTGCAACCGGCACGGGAATCAACCCACTATTCACTACCCCTGTAGGCGATGTCACATTATTGCCCCTGGACAACTAATATCGGGGTATTGGTTGCGCGATTACCCTTGCAGGATTTATGCCACTAGAGATTTCTGGCCCTGATCCAGCGAGGGTAAACATTCCAGGCATTCGAACATGTTCACTCTGGTTGATTTAATTCTAGTCGTTCACATTATCAGCCCTTTGTAGAATTATAACCGGCAGCATGGGATTCGAACCGCTAACAATAGGTTGGGCTGGAACTTGCATGGGTTATGGAACTATGCTAGTGTGACCGTTATGAATCACATTTGCTTGATTTGGCACTCCCATCCTCAAAGTCAGATCAGTAACCAAATTGTTTATAAGAGGAGTCGAAATACTAACAAATAACTAGCCATATGATTGGCCAGATCATTTTGTTGTTTTTTAAACATCCTTCTCATGGTGGCCATCACAATTGGATTCGGGGCCAACTCTTTCATTTGGTCTTTGGACAATTCTCATGGAATGTCCTAAGGATTATTAGCCATATCGAAACCATCAATAGGATCTGGATTCTAACTGGAAATCTCGGAACGGACGGTTCTCCAACACGTTGTGGGGATGAATTATCCTCGCCAGCAAAAGAGCAACTCACTTAATTCCTTGTTTTTGTCATCAACAACTCCTAAGAGCGGAACACAATGGTCCCACTGAGCGTGCCAAAAAGATGTTCACCGGGGAAAGTTCCCTCAACAAAATATTTCACCAAAGAGACAAAGTTTCAGCTTTATTATTTATGACAGGTCATGTGTCACTCTGGAAAAGAAGCAACCGATCTAAATTATTGGTAAAAAGTAAAGTGTAGGAACAACAGGAGAAAAGTATAAGTACAATTGAATGTAAAAGTGCGATAAAATGAAAGATAACAACTTGAAAGTAAATGATCGATTGTCGATTTGGCAAAAGGTCCTTTACATTGGTGCCTCTTGGCTATTTATGGTGGTATTCCAAAAGCAATTGCCTTGTTGTGGTTACCATCTTGATATCAATAATGTTCCAGAAGTTGCAAGCCCTTTGTCGCATTGTTCGAGACCTTTATTTGTCTACTGCTGGCATCCCGGCTCATTCTCTATGGATTCCTATGTTTTGGGCTTGCTTTATTCTCTTCGGCTTTCGAAGCCCAATAAGCTAATTTGGGCGCCAAAAATTATATGGAGATCAGGTGATCAGATTAATTTTCGCGCATTTCAATTAGTTCATATCTCTAGACGACCTTAAGGGCGCACCCCGCGCTAGTATGTTTTGCAAGTGAAACCTTGTTGTTATGGTCTCACAGTAAATAAGATTTTGCTTAGACGTCAGTCAATTGTTATGGCATTTCAAGGAGATGATAACGAATTGCTCTCTGACTCTTCTTTTCACGGAATATATGAAGTAGGAGGAAGAAAATTTGCAATGATGGGAGTAGTGCCAATCGGGTGTGCGCCAGGTATGAGATCATCAACCAGAAACGGTTCTTGCTCGGTGAAGCCAATAAGCTCGCAAAGCTTCACAACACTACTCTTACTGCAATTCTCCCAAAGCTGGAGGCTCAACTGCAAGGATCCGAGTACTCCTACTTCGACTTCTGCACTCCGCTCAGTGAACGAATCCAATACCCATCAAAATATGGTCGGCCCTTCATATCGCTATGCGCCCTTAATTGCCTTATTCGAAGCACGTAACAATCAGAATTAATGAGAAACTTCATTCCAGGTTTCAAGGTCGCGAAAATGGCGTGCTGCGGTTCTGGCCCATACCGCTTGATCTCGAGTTACGGAAGATGAATTCAAATAGAGATCATGATGCAAAGAAGAAAATATCCTGTCCGTGCCCAATTTCAACAAGAAAAGATGCTTTTGCTCATCATGAGATAACCATTTAAATGTTTTAGGGTTTATTAAGTTTTACAAATTTGCCATCTACTTTAAAAAAGAAGAAGAAAAAAATAGGGTGATTTTGTTCATCTTTAGATGCCCGTTTGAATTTAAAGGATTTGTATCATACTGAAAATGTGTTGTTGAAAATTTGACCTATTGTCCAAATCAACAATGATGGATATGGAGGAAAAAGTATCCAAAATATTCTTAAACCTATTATATTTATGCCAATTCAATTTTAAACATTTTAATTATGCTAATTTGACTTTAAATATTTTCACGGTTTGCTAATATAGTATGTCTGGCCACTTTTGGCTTGAAATCACCGATATAAACGTAGATTGTCTTACGTGGTATAGCCAATGATAATTTGAACAACTTTTCTAATTTTTTTTTAATATTTGTACGAACATTTTTATTATGTTTTTCTTCTCTTCTCTTTTTTTTTCCCTTCTTTGTGGCCGGCAATGGTCGCCATAGCTTGCCAGCCTTTGGGCCAGGGATATGAAACCCTCGCCCAAATTTGGATGAGGCCATCACAACCACAGGCAAGGCCAGTACAAGCTACTATTGTGGCCACAACCATAGGCAAGGCTAGCATTGGCAATGATAGTCAGAGATGTCGCATGGCTTGGTAGGCGAACTATGGATCTATCCGAGTCAATTCATCAAGAAGATTAATGACTTTCTAGCACCATATTTTCTTTAGTCGTGGATAGACTGGTCAGATGGGTGGATTGAGTTGAGTTTTGGTAAGGTCGAAAATGATTCGACCCAAATAAACTCTATTAACCTGTGTTAACCTATTTTCATGCAATGCAAATCTAATAAACCTATAACTGACCCAACTTATACCCATATTGTTAAAACACTTCCATATGTAATCCAATCTTGAAAAACTTATACCTAAACTAAGATAAGAATGTAGAGTGAGCAAACGAGCGTGAGATTGAGTTAGGGTGAAAGAGAATAACAAGAGAGTCATAGAGATAGGTTGGATTTAAGTAAATTGTAACCTCATTTATGACTCATTTGATAACCATATTATGTTTAAGGGTGTTGCTAGTATAAAAAATTTTGGGCTACTGTGAGAGGAATAATATGTTGTGAGTCACAAATTCTTAAAAATACCTCATAATAATTTATAATTATTTGGTAATAATTTGTTTATAGTCTAAAACAGATTGTTATTATCACATGAAGTTAAAAATTGTCACTCAATTATTTCTCTATGTTTAAATCCATTTTATTACTCATTTACTAGATACACCTAATTTGTCTAACAACTCAATTCGTCATATATGAGTTAAGAAATTTATTTATGACTCATTCTGACAAGTTTAGTTGTAAACATTGAATTATATCTTCATTTAGTCTATCAAGAACATGTAAAATATAGAATAAAAATAACCCTCCAAGTATGCTCTACAGCACCTACAAACCTATGTAAGATAGTATGCATGTCAATGCAAAATCTCAAAAACATCATTTGATGCTGCCAATTAGGGGCTTTAAAATCTGTCACAAAAGGTTCCTTATAAATAACCAGCTCGAATTTCTGAATCTAACCTAGATCAAGATCATCATTGTGAGATTTTATGGGAACATTGCCAAGTATTATAAAAGTTTAAACTGTTAGATGAATGAGTAATTTATTATTTAATTACTCTAACACTTTAACACTCCCCATGACATATGGATTGGACTTTGACCTAAGCCTAAAGGTGTGGAAATATATAATAGGAGAGGTAAATATGGGCCTAAAAAGATATGAACTCAAATCTCCTGCTCTAATGCCATATGAGATTTTATTGCACTATTGTCAACTATTCTAAAAGTTCAAGTTGTTAGATGAAAGCGTAGTTTAATATTTAGTTACTCTAACACTCTAAAAATCATGTCAACTCCGAATATCCAGATGATCTTGTTTGCTATTTACACGACCTTCTTCGTCTCAATTCACTGTGACATTGATCAATCCCAACATGGTGTTGCTATGTTCGTTTTCGATTCCTTGCTGGTGCAAGGAGCGATAGTTACATAGACACCACCTCTTGCTTCAAAAAAACTTTTATCCCGATAGAGAGGCATTCTTTCATTATCCCACCAGAAAAGCCTCGAACACAATCTAATTGGCGATTTTTTTGGTAAGTTTATGTCCAAGTTAAGGGCGGGGTTTTGGAGTCTAGCTCTCCCTGTTGGGATCATGTCCCTTTGTCTCGGCCAACCTAGTTCATTTGTAGGGAAAATTACTAAAAAAATCTCTTGTATCGCTTATTAAAATGAAAAAATAAAAAATATTTTCATCGTCTATGAAAATGTTTAAACATAAATTGTTGTTGGTAATAAAAACATTAGTCATTAACTATTAATTTCAAGCAATATAAATAATCATTTTAAGGAAAATATTTTTCCGATCATTCATTTTTTGCAAAGCAAATGGAGCCTTAGTCCTAAATCTTTTGACAATTTACCAATTTAGTTCTAAACATTTGTATCAATTTAGTCCTATATATTTTGATGATTTATCAATTTAATCATAAACCTTTTAACAATTTGTCAATTAATCATTTTGATCAATTTCAACTAGAAATCACTTATGTTGACAATCTGCATAATTTTTTAAAAAATTTCGAATCTTTTGTTTTTTTTCCTTTTCTTAGTTCTTCTTTTACTTTTCCGCTCCACTCTTTCCTCTGTTCCAAAAATACACTGAATCCACGGGGCATCTTCTTCTCATGTTGCTAGACTCGAGCAGTGTGAGCTGCATCAGAATGAAATCTCCAAGACACATTTTAAGGTGCTAGTAGAATTGAAGAGTGTGATTAACTGTGAAAAGGCAAAGCCAGACTCACCGAAGCTAGAAACCATCGCCAGAGTGCTTTGGCATATCTAGAGAAGCAAAAAATAACGCATATCTAGAGAAGCAAAAAATAACTTCGTGTTATGTCAGCGGTGAGTAGATTCGAGATAATCCTTTGAGGAAGCCATAGCCATGAACAAAAAATTATTTGAGATGGAACTCGGACAACGAATGGAAAGCGAAGAAGAAGCAGAATTAACTAGTTGCTTGGAACTCACAACTGAGAGGGACATTGAAGATCAATATTGAGAGATCAGTGGAAGCACGCTCATCCAAAGGTGCAGTCGCCGGAGTATGCAGAGATTTTCCCAGGAAAAGTGGTCAATGGCTTTCGTTATATATCAGCAGGGTTTCTTCGGTACTTTGGGTGGAGACTTGGGCTTCTTTAGAAGCGGTGAAGCACTTTTACCATTCTGCAGGTCACAAGCTGATTTTAGAATCGAATAACTATCTCCACAAGGAAAATTATTCAAAAAATTCTAAATTTATTATATTTTTGTCAATTCAATTGAAAATCCTTTTACAATTTGACAGTTAATTAGCTAATTTTGACTGGAAATTGGTGACATAATAGTCTAATTAGTGTCAGCTATTCTACATGGCACAGCTAAAGCTGTCAGGGATAATTTTAATAATATTTTAATATTTTTTGGAATTTATAATTAGTTTTTAAAATATTTTTCTTTTCTTTTCTTTTTTGATTTAAAGGGCTGGCAAGACACTGGCCATTAGATGAGGGCCGATGACCTCCACCATCCGCCAAGCACTAACGAGGGCCCACGAGGACTCGCGATGCCCTTGCCAGATTTGGCGAGGGTCGTGACTCGTGCCTCCAATCAATGAGGACTTCGTTGGCCTCGGCAAGGGGCCGCAGAGGTTGCTAGCCCTTTGAATTATTAAAAAAAAATCGAAAATATATTAATAAAATTTGTCTATGTCAACAATTTTCAATCGAAGTATTCAGATGGACTCAATTGGCAAAACTTAAAAATTGATTATGATTCAATTGACAAAATTAAGAGGTTTATAATTAAATTAGTAAAAGTGTAATAGACTTAAGATTTTTTGGACAATTTTCCCTATCTCCATGGGATTTAAAGGCCTTCTTCATGGATTGTCGAATGGCCTAATTCCAAGATATTCAAGTGGCCCATTGCTTACGAGAGTCCAATCAAGTCGTACATTGGATAGTTAAAGTTTACTGGCGTGGCGATCCATGCCCCGCTCCCCTTCTCAAACCTTAAGGGCTTTCCTTCGTTTTGAGGCCCATTCCTCCTCTCATCGATGCTTCCTTCAACGAAATGAAAAAGAGATATTTCCGATAAAAAATAAAATAAATACCTTTCTCTGATTTCTTATATTTTGTAGCTGTTTTGATTTTGTTTCTAGATACTTTTTGCGGATATTATCATAAATGATGTTTATGGGAGCTAAATAAGTCTTTTAATCATTGATCTCTACAGCCTTTTGGGTCTATATGCCAATGTATTCACAGACTCTCCTTTTGTCATTGCTTCATTGACTTCCTTTTTATCGGCTTTATCAAGCGCACCGACCTCGTATTACTTGCCAAACTATCAAAACCTAGAGAAACCGTCTGGCGCGGCCAACCCTCTTGGCTCTTAGCTTAATTTACACCTACATATAGATCAACGAACCCATTAATGGTCTCATTACCCAATCTGAGCATAAGCCCTGCGTAAAAGCGTGCTAAAATTGCTAGTTTATCAGTGTCATGGTTCGATTTTATGACTACATTAATGCTGTAACAAAGCCACAATAGAAATTAGTAATGAATAAATTTTACAAGGTTCAATTTGCTATATTTGCGATCTGTTCCATTGCCAAACTATTTGAAAGCAAACAAATCAAGGTTCTTGGTATGTGTGTGTGACCTTACAAATAACACGTCAGGGGAATTACACATTCTAAGTTGAAAATCCTCGAAACCCTAACCAATTAAGCCAATCAAATATGGTTTGGATTGCCATAATGTAACTTTGGCATCATAACGAACCCTATGAGATTTTTGGAATTATTATTCTAAAAACTTAAACTGTTAGAAGACGGCATGATTTAATATTTATTTATTCAATCATTGTCCCTCGTGAAATATATAATAAGGAAGACAAATAGGCGCCTGAAAAATTTTACTTAGAATCTCCAACTCTAATACCATATGAGATTTTATAGAATCATTGTAACTATTTAGAAAGTTTAAGCTTTTAGATGAAAACGTGATTTAATATTTAAATATTTTAACATATCTAATCGTCTGAGTGTGGTGCGCAAGAGTTTGCGGAGAAAATGGAAGGAAGGTAAATTCAAACCGAGACTAAGAAAGAAAAGCTGAAAAACTTGCAAAGAAAAAATTCTTTTCAACCGGAAAGGCTCCATCGCTTGTAGTAAATTATAAGGATTTCTAAAGTTTTACAAAACTACTGTCAACTATTCGAAAAATAGGACACTTTTGCAGCAGGGGTGAGCCGTTCCCGGTTCCTTACAGGTTCCGCTTGGAACTTGAAACCTACCCTCGAGTACAGGTTCCTCATTTTTTGGAACCTAGAACCTACCCGTCAGAATCAAGAACCTGGAACCTACCCTGTCACAGGTTCCGGGGTCGGTTCCGGGTTCCAACAGGTTCTTTTTTCTTTTTTCAATTTTAGTTAAAAAAAAATGGAAATGAATGTAGCAATAATAAAAAAACTTGTCATTCATCAAAGAGAATATAACACAAACAGCAAACAGCATTTTAGAAGCAATAATAAACAAACTATTTTTACACTCATGCACAATCCAGTAGTCGAGCACATGATGGATGAAACGTGCTCTGACAGTGACCATAATTGCACTGCAGGCATAAGAGCCAGACTTAGCTTCATCTACTTATAATGAACACAGAGTTCATTTCATCACCTGCACGTTTCTATCAAATGATGTCGTGGGAAAAATTGTGCATTCCCTGCTATCCTACTGACTTTATGCAAGTGGCATACTTGGGAAAACTTGTTTAAATCAGCAAAAGACTCATAGCTCATGCTTTGATGCAGCTTCTGATAAAGCGTCTTCAAATTCCCAAAGATTTTCGCTAAAGTCAGCACTCCTCTCCGTTGTACTTGTCTTTGCGCCATTATCAACAAGCTTCAAATCATCCTGGCATAAAAAATTCAGAAAACAGAGATTTTAGCCTCTAAAGGAGCAATATGTGAACTTACTTGCCAATGTGATTTCATTCACACTTTATAATTAATGAGATAACGGGTGATATTTTGTACGTATGTGAGTGCATCCAGGGAATGTGCGGTGGGATAAATGTCGTGATAGAAAAATAAGCAAGAGAAATCTGGTTCTTACAAAGACGCATCATCAATTGGTGGAAGCTCTCTCAAAAATTGAGTCTATTGTTGCCACATCCTAAAATTAAGAGAGAAAGGCACTGAATTTATGATCAAAATCCATATACCATTATATACTTCTTTTAGCAAAAGAGCAAATGACTGGATAAATCTGAGAAAGGGATAGACCTTAAATGGCATTCCCAGAACAAGCTTTGTAGCAAGAGAATGGTAGAAATTTTCTGGGGCCTACACTAACAAATTCTTGATGAAGACCACTTCACCAAAACTTACAACATACTGACAGAAAAAAGAAAGACTGCCGCCACATTGACACTTCTTTCTTGTGGTGCAGGCTGGGAATCTAAAATCATACAATTCATGCCTAAAGATAAATTGTTATGGCATTTACCCTCTATCTTGTAAATTTATTTTTCTGTACAATCTCATCACTATAGATAGAATATATATGCAAGTCATGCACCCACTTCTACAGCTACAAGGAAGGGGTTCAAGTCAAACGTGCCACAAGAGGTTGAGCGATTGATGGATCAGTAATATAACCTGTTCAATATGCTCAAGTTCTTTCTGGTACTCCTCCTTTGTGTATTCTATCTGCTCGAACTGAGCCCTTCTATTAGCTAGAATATACAACCTTGTTGAGGAAGTGTACATCATACAAAATTAACAACCAAGAAAGACTTCTACATACCAAAATTTCCTGGATTAACACAAATCTTGTCAAAGCATTCAGCCACCGCAAAGGCAACCGAAGGTGCGAAATGAATATCTCTACCAAATGGGATATTATAATTGCCAAAATCAACAAATATATATCACTCTACATGAATCGTTCCATAACTTTCAATAGCAATAGATAAAGACCTACTTTTTCTGCACAAGAGAGTTCTTTATCTCAAAGCATGCATCTGCTTCTCTCTTTCCTTGAACTGTTATCCGAACAATATCAGCTCCCTTGTCAGCAATTCTCATCACCTACAACCAGAACAGAAAATCAATAAAGGAAGATTCTTCACAAATGTGTGATAATACCAATGCTGGCCACATGATTTAACTAGTCCACCACATCACATTTCCATAAAAGCAATATTTTTATGCCATGAAAATGTTTCAGTTACTCAATTTCTATCTAGCCTTTTAACTATCACTAGCAGTATCTGCATTCACCTCAGTCTCTCTTGGTCCTCTTCAACATGCAGATGCTTTGAACGAACCCGAACAGAAACTACATCTCGCGAACTTTAAATGCATGAGCACGAGCGTTGCCTTAGCCAACGGGGGGAAAGACTAAGGGTATTCGACTAGCTGAATCGGAAGGAATGACAGAGAGAGAACACTCACAAGAAGAGGTCAGCGATGGCGAGGGCGAGCGGCGGTGGTCGAGGGCGAGCGACGGTGGCATCGAGGGCAAGCGGCGAGCTGCAGCAGCGTCGCTCGGGGAAAGCTCGGAGCTGAGCGAGGGCGCTGCGGGTTGCGGGGCTTCGGGGCACGGCGAAGGCAGAGCAACGGTGTCACGGGCTTCGGGCGCGACTTTGGGGCACGGCGAAAGGCAGAGCAGCGACGTCGTAGGCTGTAAGCGAGGCACGGCGAAGGCAACAACGAGCGGAGTAGGAGCGACGTTGGTGCGGGCTCTAGGCGAGGCACAACGGGGATGCTACTTGGTGGCGTCGAGCAGAGGGCGAAGAGAGAAAGTGAGTGTCATGAGAGACTGAGAGTGAGTAATTTTAATTTGGGGCTTTTTTAGCCCTAACTAGACCGGTTCCGGTTCCGGCTCCGATTCCTATGAGAACGGAACCGAAACGGGGAACCGCCGGTTCCTAGAAAAGGAACCGGAACCGGAACCGATCCCCTTAGAATCGGGAACTGAACCGGAACCTCCGGTTCGGTTCCCCGGTTCCCGGTTCTACTCAGGAATCACACTCACCCCTACTTTTGCTCACATTGAGGTAGCCCATTTAAATTTAAGAGTGCAGAACTCCTATTCAATCTTAACTACAAGTCACTTTCTAAATTTCAAGTGGAAAAAATAATTTCTTGTAGGACTACCCTATAACAAATCCACAATAAAATTAGAGAGGACCACAATGGCCAAATCCCTTATCAAAATCTCTCATATGGAGAATTAATCTCCTATGTCCAAAAAGTGGGCATGCATGTGTACCACTCTTGAAGGAAAATTAAAAACATAGAAATATTAATCATCTTTCTGTGCTCAATATGATCATTGTTTCAGCGAACCTAAGGGTTCAAGCTCCAATTCTTATAATAAAAATTGCTCCAAACAAAAAGACAAAAGCTCAATAAGACAAAACAAAGATAGTTTCCCGTAAACGAAAAAAACTAAATCTCATCCTTCTCGACCTAACCATAAGCCAAAACAAACATTCAATTAGAATATCAAATGCTTTAAATGCGGGGAGCAAGGTCACATTTCTAGATATCGTAAGATCAACTAAAAAAGCTCAATGAGCTATGTCTTGATGATAATACTCTTAATCAAAACAATAAAGTCTTCAATTCTATTAGCGTAGAAAGATTCGAATAATATAAGAAAATCAATCAAACGAAACCAATTACAACCTAAAGGGATCCATGCCCCTCTTCGCTTCTCAAACCTTGAGGGATCTCCTTTGTTCTGAGGCCCAATTCTTTTCTTGTCGATGCTTTCTTCAGTGAAATGAAAAAGAGGTATTCTCGACGAAACATAAATTGATAATTTTATTTGATTTCTTCAATCTTGTAGCTGTTTTGATTTTGTTTTCAGATAATTTTTGTTGCAGAAATTATCATATATGCTTATGAGAGATAAATATGTCTTTTAATCATTTTTCTCTAATAGCCTTTTGGGGGGAGAAGTACACTTGAAGTACCAAAAGTTATGTATAACGCTCACTTTAAAGTTAAAAGTTTTTTTTCAAATCACTTAAGTGCTACTTTTAATAAAAAAGACAATCACTTAAGTGCCAATTCCTATTTGGGTTGCCGGAAATGCGATGTTGTTGTATTTAATTAATTTCTCTAGCAACGTGGATCGCCAGCATACCCAATCAACATATAGACCCTAAATGACATTGTCTACAGCGCTTGCCCCAAAATATAAACCCTAAATTGCAAATAAAAAGAAATCCCCATTGATACTCTAGTTCAATTTCCCCCAAAATTGAAACCCTAATTGATGAGCCAAGGAGAGGAGGAGTGGGTGGCTAGGTTGAGGACAGAGAGGAAGGTGCAGGCGATGAAGGTGAGGATTAAGCCACATGAGAAGGACCCGGTTTCCCTCGTAGCGAAGAGGGAGAGCGTTGACGGTTTCGCATCGGACTTAGTCGGGGAGATCAGGAGGTGGAGTATCCTCTACATCGGGGAGGAGATGTCAGCGATTGCCATGGGCAAAAATTCCATAAGAAAGAAGAAGATCGTCTCTGTGTGTGACCGAGTGAGAGAAGAGAGAAATGGCGTCGTTTTTAGGCAAGCCAACCACGTTGGCTCTTGCGACATCGTTTATGATATCTACATGGACTGGTTTTTAATAAAACTATGCCAACTATTAAAATTTTAATTATAAAAGCAAAGTAATCATTTTAGCCAGAATTTCTAATTAGGGGCATTTAAGTGATTTTTTTTCTCCAATTCGGTAATTGGATGAGCCGGCAAAAACTTTTGACACTGATCCGTTCGTTTCGCGGAAAATAATTTCCGGGAAAACATTTTCCGGATTTTCCAGCATTCGTTTCATGGAAAATGAATTCGAGGAAAATGTTTTCCATCGTAGGAAAAAAGTCTTCTAAAGTAGGGGAAAATGTTTTCCACTTTTGAAATGCAAAACATTTTCCTCACTTGATCTTTCTTATCTCACATCTCTACAAATCCCGACTTCCTCATTCCCTTTATTTTTCTTCTTTCCTTTTTTCATTCGAATTATTTTTTAATTTTCTTTTTATTTTTTTAATTGAATTATTTCTAATTTCCTTTTTCTTTCCTTTTTCTTTTTTTTTTTTTTTTTTTTTTTTTTTTTCTCATCTTCTTCTTTCTTGGCTAGTCGTTAGATTAATTGAACCTCAAGCTCGTCGATCTCAAACTTGCGCCGTCGATATGGCAAGCCTCGAGCTTGACGCCGCGCCACCTCGGGACAGGAGCGGAAAATATTTTCCTTACCGAACACCGTAAAATATTTTGGTAAGGAAAATATTTTCCGAAATATTTTCAAATTTTAGCCGAACAATGTAAAAATATTGTCATTTTCCTGAAAATGACTTTTGGGAAAATAATTTCCGGAATGGCTCATTTTCCGCGAAACGAACGGATACTGTACACAATTTTTTATGCTTCTAATGTATTTTCCTCCCTGTCTATATGCCAATATATTCACAAACTCTTCTTTTGTCATTGCTTCATTGACTCTCTTTATCGGCTGTATCAAGAGCACCGACCTCGCATCACTTGCCAAACTATCAAAACTTACAGAAACCATCACGAGCGGCCAATCCTCTCGGCTCTTATCTTAATTTACCTACATATAGGTCAATGAACCCATCAATGGTCTCATTACCCAATCTCAGCATAATCCCTGCGTAGATGCGTGCTGAAATTGCTAGTTCACCCCAAAATGGGAAAGCAAAAGATGAAGTATGGAACTGGGAATTGGCCAAACGTATCGTTAGTTCATTAATGTGAAGTTCAGAACGCAAATCATCTTTAAAGCCCTCCAAAAAAAATCTTTATAACGTCATATGTTTGGCCAAAAAGAGAAAGAACTATCACGGGCCTTCTTCGCTGAGAAGACTTCTATACAATTTACTTATTCGAATCACCCCGACGTCCCTATAAGATCCGAAGAGAAGCCGCATCGTCCAACCCGGGATCACCAATGTCGACTCCGAATATCCACATCCTCTTCTTCACCATTTTCGCCAGCCTCCTTCTGTCAACTCTCTGCAAAATCGATCAAACGCAAAATGACGTCGCTCTGTTCATCTACGGCGACGTCCTGAACGACGCGGGGACTAACAACTACATAAACACCACCGCTTTTTTCAAAGCAAATTTTCTCCATATGGCGAGACTTTCTTTCACTATCCCACTGGCAGATTCACTGACGGTCGCATTATGGCTGATTTCATCGGTATAACTTACTCCATATTCTTGCTTTTTCTTCCCACATAAACGATCGATTGTTTAATCAACTCTTTCTGGGTGATTCAGCTGAATATGAAGCTGCCACTAATCCCACCTTATCTCCAGCTGAGGAATGACCAATTTGTGGGAGGAGCAAATTTCGCGTCCGCTGGAGCTGGTGCTTTACCTGAAACTTTCCTGGGATTGGTACGTCCGAGTCTCTTCCTTATCTTTCCCGGGTTGTTTCTCCATATTCCTCAATGTTGCCTTTTCAGGCGGTGGATTTCAAGACGCAGCTGAAGCAGTTTGAGAGTCTGGTGAAGAATCTGAGGGATAAACTAGGGGATGAGAAGGCGGAGAGAATAGTTTCGGATGGTGTTTACTTCATCAGCATCGGAATCAGCGACTACGCCGCTGTTCTCCACAGTCCTGCTTTGTTTCAGTCCGTTTCCATGGAAGATTACGTGGGGATGGTGGTTGGCAACATTAGCACTGTGCTTGAGGTATCCATAATTTTCCTCCAATTCCGGAGCGGTGGAGAACTGTTTAATCCTTACAAACAAGTCGAGCGGGTTGTAATTACTGGAAGGATTCTGTTGACCAGCGCATTTTCTTCTTTATAGTTTTGTCAATACCTGATTTATGTTTAATACTGACCAATAATTCCTTATGAAAATCTATAATTATGATCATTTTAGATATTGAAGATATTTTCATGACGGTTCTCAAGTCAAAAAATTTTCTTATTATTGAAGTCATATAAGCGAATAAATTTTAACACTCAGTGACGAATAATATATGATTTTCGTTTTCTTTGATGAGTTCCGTTATAACGAATAAGAACTTTGTTAACAGGTTTATAAAGGACATTTACAATTTATTAATAGTTTTTTGCCCTTGTATTCTCCACATTCTACTTCAAGCCTCTTATAAATTTGACTTTGTTCTTTGGTCTGATAATAAATTCAATGTTATCACCTTTGTGAGTTGTCGCAATCAATCTTTATAAGTGGATTGTAACAAATGGATAAATCTCCAATTTTTTTTTTCAGGATATATATAAAGTTGGAGCAAGAAAATTTGGATTTACTACAATGCTACCTCTTGGGTGCCTCCCGGAAATTCGACTGGCCACTGGAAACGGTTCTTGTTTGAGACAAGGTACTGAGTTAACGAACCTTCACAACGCGGCTTTTCCCGCAACTCTCGCCAAGCTAGAGTATCAATTGCAAGGTTTCAAGTACTCCCTCTTCGACTTGTACACTTCCTTGACTGAAATAATCCAAACCCATCAAATTATGGTCAGTCTTTTGCATTATCTTTTTGCAGACTAATTTTTTTATTGATCTTAAACACCTTGCGGCGAGGAGGGATGAGGATTTCTTTAATCTTATGAAATTGGATTCCAGGTTTCAAGGATGGGAAGACCGCGTGTTGTGGGTCGGGTCCGTATCGAGGCAACTATACCTGTGGAGGCAGGAGGGGCGTGAGAGAGTATTCGTTGTGCCCTAATCCCGCAGAGTACGTGTTCTTCGACTCTGATCATATGAGCGAGAGGGCTTATCATCAATTTGCCCAGTTGATATGGAATGGAAGTTCCCACTACCAAGCCTCATAACCTAGAAACATTGTTCAAACATGGAAACATTTGATTTCTTGCTTTTGGAAATTATTGGGCAAATAATGGGATTCAAGCTTCATCTCATGAATAAGCCGGGCATCGTGTCATGGTTCGATTTTATGGCTGCATTAATGCTGTAACAAAGCCACAATAGAAATTAGTAATGAATACATTTTACAAGGTTCAATATGCTATATTTGCGATCTATTCCATCGCCAAACTATCTGAAAGATAATGAATCAAGGTTCTTGGTATGTGTGGGTGAACTTACAAATGACACGTCAGGGGAATTCCAATTTTGAGTTGAAAATCGTCGAAACCTCCTAACCAATTAAGCCAATCGAGTATAGTTTTGATCGTAATAATGTAACTTTGGCATCATAACACACCGCTCGAGATTTCGTGAAATCACCGTTTTAAAACTTAAATCCGTTAGACGACATGATTTAATATTTATTTATTCAATCATTGTCCCTTGTGAAATATATAATAAGGAAGGCAAATAGGGGTCTAGAAAATTTAACTCGAATCTCCAACTCTAATACCATATGAGATTTTATAAAATCATTGTCAACTATTTCGAAAGTTTAAGTTTTTAGATGAAAATGTGATTTAATATTTAAATATTATAACATATCTCATCGTCTGAGAGTGGTGCGCAAGAGTTTGAGGAGAAAATGGAAGGAATGTAAATTCAAACAGAGACTAAGAAAGGAAAGCTGAAAAAAACTTGCGAAGAATAAATTATTTTCAACAGGAAAGGCTCCGTCGCTTGTAGTAAATTATAAGGATTTCTAAAGTTTTACAAAACTATTGTCATTCGAAAAATAGGGCACTTTTGCTCACCTAAAGGTAGCCCATTTAAATTTAAGAGTGCGGAATTCCTATTCAATCTTTAACTGCAAGTCAATTTCTAAATTTCAAGTGTACAAAGATACATTGCTTACTAGGTCGTGATTAGATCAGATTGCAATCACCATTCTGAAAAAATAATTTCTTGTAGGACTACCCTAGAACAAATCCGCAATAAAATTAGAGAGGACATAAGGGTTCAAGCTCCAGTTCTTACAAGCAAATGCAACGAATCAGGGAACTGCTCTCTTGCTCTAATTCCATGTAAAACTGAGAGCCGACTGATTTCGCCAACAATCTGAATCGTTTTTAGTGCTTTTTACTAAGCATGTTCTGATGGATGTTGTCATCTATCTATGCGCAGGAAATTCATGGGCTCGGAGGACGAAAGATCGCATTCCGGAATGCAGGGTCTCTCGGCTGTTTGCCAGCCATGAGAGCCACGAGAGCAACGGAACTGGGCGTGTGAAGGAACTGCAAGCCCATGCCAGACTTCACAACCGAGAGCTTGCGATCGCACTCAGGAAGTTGAAGGCCGACTTGCTGGGATTTTAGTATTCGATCTTCGATTACTACAACTCGCTCAAACATCGGATCTTTAACCATGCCAAATATGGTATGCACCGAGACCCAATGGTCCATTGGATAATTAAATTACTTATGGCTCAGAACTCTTTTTTGACTCTGAATCTCTTCTCTCTCTCTCTCTCTCTCTCTCTTGTGAAGGCTTCAAAGATGGGCAGGCGGCGTGCTGTGGCTCCGGACCTTACCGAGGATCCAGCTGCAGGGGGAACGCAGAAGTACGAGCTGTGCGAGGATCCATGCGAGCACATTTGGTTCGACGGCAGGCACACGACAGAGGCAGCGGATTACCAGTTGGCACAACTTATCTGGAGCTCAGCGGCAACCGTCACAGGGTCTTCCAATGTGAGGCAACTACTCGCGCATCAGTATAAGGATGTCTCGGATGTCATCGCCTTTGGCAGGCCGGTCGGAGTCCTAGATTAGCTCGCATATATGTGTCTTAGTGTCATCTTTGCCTGGTAATGGACGATTTAGAGCACCTTGCGACATGTGTAGTCGATGTTGCTTCTATAGCGTGGTTTATGCTTTGTATCTTTCTCTATTTTGCGGATCTTCTGATACCCATTTTTAAAGCTTGCCAAGCTGAGGAGCAACGACACATATTGGGGGAGCTTAGTTAGCAGAGCATGCCCGGGGACTAAAGTATTCCGATGAAGTTAATCCTGGTTAGAATTCAATGGCAAAAAGAACAAAAAAATGTCTTCAAAGTTCAAATCCGTCGTTGAATGTGGATGGCCTTTCGGCTTCTACATCTTGTGAGGACATAGGACACGCTCGATTTTGCAGACTATAACTTCATTCATTGTTGCGAAACTGGTGAGATATTCGTGCAAAGAGGAGAGCATAACTGCCTGTGTATATATATCCAGTGAAGGGATTTGGCCAAATTTCTTGGTATTCTCGATGGAAATCAAACACACTTTAGAATAGAGGTAACAGACAATCGCCGACACAGCGATGGCTAGCGACCGGCTAGGCGAGCCTCGAGTTCGCTGGATCTGGCGAAGCTCGAGCCTCACCGATCTGGCGAGACTTGAACTCGCCGGCATCGGCGAGGCTCGAGCCTCGCCGATCCGGCGAGGGCGAGCTCGAGCTCGCCTAACGCCTAAGTGAGCCTTGAGCTCGCCAGATCTAGCGAGGCTCGAGCCGGGCGAGCTCTATGCTCGCCTATGGCCGGCCACGGCCGTTGTCATGGCCGACGGCCGGCCAAAGAAGAAGAAGAACAAAAAAAAAAAAAAGAAAATTAAAAATTATATTTAAAAAATAAAAATAATAATTAAAATTCTATTTTTAAAATAATTATTTTTAAAATTATAAAAATTGTCCATTAAATTTGTATTGTATAAAACTATTTTAGCAATACCATTTTTAAAAATATATATAAGAAATAAGCTTTCTTAAGTTTAGTTAAGTAGGTCGTATGGATCAAAATTTACATTAAGCATAAATGGGTCATAAATAGGTTAATGGGTCAATTTGGGTCGGACCATTAACCCACCCAACCCACCCGTTTGACACCTCTACTAGGGAGCAAGTAGCTGCAAGAGGCCGTGATGGTGAATGTCTTGGTGGTGGTCAATGGCAAGTGCTGTAGAGTGTAGAGTTGGGGATCATGTGAGTGCTTGTGAATGAAGTCGGGGTAATGAGTTGGTCTATTAAATTGATGATGTGCCAATCATTTAAAGGATTGAACGTACATTTCAAACCAAATCTAACTATAATCATATGAAATATAAAGCGAATCCAATAAAAATTGTAAGCATAAACTCAAGAATGTGTGAAGTAATTGATTCCCTTTAAACACATTTTTCTTTTCTTTCTTTCTTTCTATTTTAACCTTTTTTCCATTCGAGACTCGAATCACACACTAAAAGGGTTATTTATGCAGAGAGAAGATGACATTACGTAAAGTCCCCATAAATCTGCTTTATTTAGTAAAACTCAGTACGGCCCAATGGACTCTTGCGTGTGGGACCGATTCGATCTCAGTAAAGGATTACAGTCCATACCAAAGGAATTTCTTCCGTATAACTTGGGCCATGGGACCGACTAATGTACGACCGTTGATTTTGCGGATCAAACATCATCTCAACATGTCGATCTCGAAAAGTCGCCAATTATGATGCGCATCAGGTCCGAGATTAACTTCGTTGAAGAAAGGGAGGAAGTAAAGTAATCAAGAACTAAAGCTCCGTTTGATTCACCAAAAACATTTTTCCCGTATATTCCGATGTTTGAATCACTTGAAAAAATGAATTAACGGAAAATATTTTCCAAGTTAACAAAAACCGATGTTTAAATTTAGAAAATTAATTTCTTTTTTTAAAAATAAAAATCATTTTTCAAAATATGACTAAATATTAACATTTAGACTAGAAATATTGTGCTTGAGCACAAATACCTTAACACTCGTTCTTGGGTCCTCAGCATCCAAGACAAATTCACCAATGCCCAGGCCCGAGTCAATCATTCATGGGTCAATCAAGATTGAGGCCTCGGTGCCCATGCATGATTGCCGTCACTTGGGCAAATCCCTATCGCTCAAGCTTGGGTTCCCACTGCTCATTCCTAGATCCCTTGCACCAAACTTGAATCCATTAAGGCTGGGCCTAGGTCCCCAGCATCCGAGCCTGAGACCTTTATACTCATGCCCATATTCTCTACACCCAAGCCTAGGCCCATCAATGCCTAGGCCTAGCACTCCCCGAGCCCAAGTCCATGAGGTCAAGCGCAAAGTCCCAATGCTTGTGCTTGAATCCCTTGCACTCAAGCTTGAGTCCATTGCGGATGCAACTTGAGACCTTGATGCCCGTGTCTGAATCTCCAAGGACCCGAGCATAGGCACTAGGCTCCCAAGTCTAATTTCAATGGACCCAAGCTCAAGCACAAAGGACCCGCCTAGTTGTTGGGGACCCGAGCACAGAACTCAGCATCTTGAGCCCAACCTCGATGACCAATGCTTGAGTGTCGAGGACTCGAGCCCGAGTGCCAAGTCCTTCCCCCTGCTTTTATGGACTAGGGCTCAAGTGCCAAGGATCCAAATATGGGCACCAAAGCCTCAAGTTCAGCCTTTGTAGACTTAGGACCAATGTCTATGCTCTTACTCAAGACGCAAGTGCTCATGCTCAGGTAATGCCGGTGCCTAAGTCAAGATCCATTGAGGCGAGATCCGGATCTTAGTGCTCGTGTGTAAGTTACTAACATCCCAATAATGCATGTGTACTTAGTATAATCAAATCATATTTTTAATCCCAATTAACAAAAAAAAAAAAATTCCAATTCCTTTTTAGGTTTCAAGAAAATCAAAAAAATATTGTTATTTTCTGGAAAAAATGATTTATTGGAAAACATTTCCCATGAAACAAGCGAAGACTAAAGGGTAGGACATGTTACCGGCTTAATTTCATTGATCAAAACTTCATCGACTAAGAACGACACTATACGGTCCGATTCCAGGGTCAAGGTGCTGAACCGGACCAGATCATATAGGTCAACTTTAGATTTTAAAACCTAAGAACTGACACCATGTGGGTAAGATCCAAGCTTCAGCATTGGATGAGCCCAATCGCATAGTCGCACATCCCTAATTGTTACTAGAACGATTTAGCGTGCCAACAAATCACCTTTTTTTTTAGCGAAAATGTTACCGTACCTTTTTATTTTGAGTGAGTCGTATTCGTATGGTATTGTACTCGGACTCCTCTCGGCGAGGCTCCCTCGCGTTCGAGTCAACGTCGTTTTGCGGATGTCAAGAACCGAGTGATAACTTCACTGTGCCCTTCTTTTGCTCCAAACGACGAGGATAAGACAGAATATCCGACCGACGAGATTTTAGAAAAGCTTCAGCATAACACGTCGTATTCACATTGCGCAGTAGAGCCTTGTTTCTATTGGTGTGCTTGTTCGCTTGCTCCTCCACCAAAATCAACGCTTTCCCTCGTACGTCACTGGTGGCGTCATATACTACCCGAACATCATGTGTCGCTCTAAACGGTCAAGAATCCTGGTCGGCCGTTATATGCTTGTCGGCGAGTCCCGACCAGAAGTGAACTGAAGAGGCCAAACGTTGACCGCTATTCTTGGTAGAAGAGTCCACGTCACTCTGTTCACACGAGGAATATTTATGATTTAAAGCTGTTAAAAATGACAGATTTAATGTAGAACCCATTAAATTAAATTAACGAATAGATTGGATTTTATAGGATGCGCTTTCTTTTCACACGAGAAAGTCAAACCAAATCATCTTCGGGTCTCCTGCAGTGAAGGAAAAAGAAAGCCATGCACCTGCTGTATGGCATGTGCCCGTGATCGAATCCCTCAATTATCACAAAAGTCTCACCCCTGAAGTCCTCACTTCAAATTGAGGAGGGCGAATCCTAAGATTGGTGGTCCCCCTGTTTGCCCCTTTTTCCCTTCTTTTTTTTTTTTTTTTGGTCGGTGCCCCTTTTTCCCTTGAAAAATTGCAATTTTGTAGAAACCATCCACTAGTAACTCTCGTTCGATTAGTATCCAAAATGATAAAAAGAAGTCATTCTGTGTTAGGATTTTTTTCCCCCACATTTACATCAAACGATAAAAATAATAAATGATGTGATAAATTATTAATAAGATGTATGCAACCAAAGCATTCTAACCGATCCTGCAACAATCATTTCGATTTGACATTCCTCATCCACACTATAAACTTCAGAGCCAAATACAAAACCAAAACGGAGTGTGACATTGGGTGTTGAATAAGCGGGACCCATGTAATAACAAAAGTACCTTAGTGGGATGAAATGGGGTGAAATTAGTATTTCTCACTTCACTGGGGGGCGAAAATAATAGAAAAGGAAAAGGCCATGGTCGAGGGTTGCATAAATAATACATAACCGAAACGGAGAAGGACCAAGAGCAGCGAAGTGACTAGAGAGTGAAATTAAGACATACTCGCTCATCTCGCCAGCTGCTGCCATCGCTTGCCTGGCAGACATGGCGAAGCGGAGCTGCTCCTGCATTTTCTATGCTGCAGCGTTCCTGTGGGCACTCCTGCTCAGCCCGGCCATTTGCTATGCCAGGAAGCACAACACTCTGTTCGTGTTCGAGACTCCCTCTTCGACCCCGGCAACAACCAGTACGTGAACGCCACTCCCGGCGGCCGAGGCGGCGCCGGCATGGCCACTTCCCTGCCTTATGGAGAGACCTACTTCAAGCACGCCACCGGCCGACTCTCTGACGGTCGCATCGTCCCCGATTTCATCGGTACAGAAAACAAACACTTCTCACCATGCCATTTCTCTCCGGTAAAATGACAGTATAATAGTCCGTAGAAGGTAGTGGCATCGTCAATCTGAGATGGTGTGCTTTCATGGAACATAAATTTATAGCAGAATGTTACTTGGCATGTCTTATGTATGTACGATTTATTCTGCTGTCCTGTATGTGCAGCTGAGTTTGCTAAGCTGCCCATTCTTCCGCCATATCTGCAACCGGGTGCCCAAAATTTGACCGACGGGGCTAACTTTGCATCCGGTGGAGGCGCTGTTCTGCCCAGCGATCATCCCGGACCGGTGAGTAAATTGTAATGCCGATTTACCATAGTCTTATGTAGTAGAAACATTTGTAAGTGCAGAGATACTTAGCCTACTGTAGAGTTGGTATTGATTTCGCATAAACTTGAATTCGAATCAGATTGATTTGGGAAAGCAACTGAGCTACTTCAAGGAAGTGGTGAAATCGCTGAAAGCCAAGTTGGGCGATGCCGGGGCCAAGAGGGTCCTCATGAGAGCCGTCTATCTGTTCAGCATCGGAGGGAACGACTACTTCCGCCTCTACAGCACTAAACCGAACGTCACTCAATCGTACCGCCGCGAATACATATCGATAGTCGTCGGCAACATCACATCAGCTCTCAAGGTAACCGCAACTCGCTGTTTAGCTCCATAGAGCAAATTAAGAGATGAACAAGCTAATACAGAGAATCAGGGAACTAATTTCTTGCTCTGATTCCATGTAAAACCAAGGGGCCAACTGATTGCGCTGACGATTGCAATCTTTCTTAGCACTTAGCATGTTCTGATGGATGCTGTGATCCATCATATGCAGGAAATTTATGGGCTTGGAGGACGAAAGATCGCGTTCCAGAATGCAGGGCCTCTCGGCTGTTTGCCAGCCATGAGAGCCAGGAGCAACGGAACCGGCTGTGTGGAGGAACTGCAAGCCCATGCCAGACTTCACAACCGAGAGCTCGCGATCGCCCTCAGGAAGTTGAAGACCGACTTGCCGGGATTTGAGTATTCGATCTTCGATTACTACAACTCGCTCAAAGATCGGATCTTGAACCCTTCCAAATATGGTAGATGCCGAGACCCGATGTTCCATTGCATTATTGCATTGCTCCTGGCTCAGGACTCTTTTTGACACTGAATTTCTTCTCTTTCCCTTGTGAAGGCTTCGAGGATGGGCAGGCGGCGTGTTGTGGCTCTGGACCTTACCGAGGATCGAGCTGTGGGGGTTCCCAGAAGTATGAGGTGTGCAGCGATCCAAGCAAGTACATTTGGTTCGACGGCGGGCACACAACAGAGGCCGCGAATTACCAGCTGGCGCAACTTATCTGGAGTGCAGCGGCGCCTGTCACAGGGCCTTCCAGTGTGAGGCAATTATTCATGCATTAGTAAAAGGACGTCTTGGATGTTGCCGCCTTCGGTAGACTTGTTAGAGACCTCTATTGCCATCTCCGGCTGTTGTGGATGATTTAGAGCACCTTATGTAATCGATGTTGCTTCTATAGTGCGGTTTATGCTGTTTGGCTCTCTCTATTTTTAGCATCTTCTGATACCCATTTTTAAAGCTTGCCAAGCTGAGGAGCAATGAGACATAATACGGGACCTTAGTTCGCAGAACATGCCCGGAGACTAAAGCATTCCGATGAAGTTAATCCTGGCTCGAATTCATTGGCAAAATGAAAAGAAAATGTCTCGAACTTCAAAACGGCCGTTGGATGTAGATGGTCTTTCTGCTTCTATATTTTGTTGTGATGAAGAACCAAAGGGATAGGACATAGTACACGCTTGATTCTGCAGACCAAAACTTCATTTATGGTTGCGAAACTGGTGAGATATTGGTGCAAAGGAAGAGCATAACTGTCCGTATATATATCCAGTAGAAGTAGTTCCATTGGAAATCAAACATACTTGAGAAGTAGAGGTAGCAGATTGAGCTGCTAATTAAAGGTGTATAGTTTTAGCTGTTGTTGGGCTGCTGTATTCCAATTCATCTGCACGGTTAGAAAATGAGATTTCTCATGAAACTTATCTTATTAAACGGTGCACATGAATTAAACTTAGGTATACCGAGAGCCGCTAAAATTTGTCTACTGTATTAGTATTGTTACGAAACACCACGGCAACCGTGTATGGCACAGCCACAGTAATAGGCTCCAACACTAGTATCATCGGAAAGGAGGCCAGATCTAACTCACGCAAAAAGAGCAGCAATCCAATGCCAGTTAGCTCATTGTCAATGGATTCCCCAACACTAGTCCTGGGCCCCTGGCGATGGGCAATGGCAAGTACTGCAAAGGTGGTCATCATGCGTGTGCTCACGAATAGAGGATATCCTCGTGAAGTCGGGGTAATTTTTGTGATACGGTTTAATATGATATGGTCTATTGAATTGATGATATGTCCACCGTTCAAAGGATTAAGCGTTAACATTTCAAACCAAATCTAACTAAAATCGGACGAAATATAAAGCTAATCCAACCAAGAAGAAATTTACCAAGATGGGAGGTCCAACGGGTACATCAGTTCTGTCTTGCGGTCAACGGAGTAGGAATCCGGTAGGGGGCCATAACATTAAATGCAGCAATCAAAAGTGACGTCGTTGATGACATCATTTGATGCGCATTCATTCTAACTGATCTCTGCCTCGTCGCTGCTTTCATCGCCGTTGCTTCCTTGCTTGTTTCGGGACCATTCTAGTCACCAAAATGTCAAAAACGTGTGAAGTAATTGATTTCCTAAAAAGCAATTCTTTTCTTTTCTTTTCTTTTCTTTATATTTTAACCTCCGTTTCCATTCGAGACAGTAGAGTACACATAAATCTACTTTAATGGTAAAACTCAATATAGCCCGATACACTCTCGCGTATGGGATTGATCTGATTTGGTAAAGGACTACTGTCCATACCAAAGGACTTTCTTCTGTAGAACTCAAGTCCATTGGATCGACTAATGTACATAGCCGTTGATTTTGCTGGTCGAACACGGTCCCAACATGTCAATCCCACAAAGTCACCGATTGTGATGCACATCAGGTGGCTTCGTTGAAGAAAGAAAGGAAGGAAAGTAATCAAGGACTAAAGGGCAGGACATGGTACAGGCTTAATTTTGTTTATCAAAACTACACTCCTCGGTGTAATGAGATGTGGATGATTCGTTATTCCAAGGATAATTAATACCGTTGAAGTATATTGTCCATTTATCTCTTGCAAGATCTTGACTGGATATTAGAGCCAAAGGCAAAAGCATAAGCGCCTATACATTTATAACATCAAAAGGAATTGGGCAAATTTATGCACGTTCTCATGTATTTTGCGTCTCTCTAGTTAGAGATGTTGATCTCTCTCTGTACTTCTCGTGGAATTCAATCAATGAGTCGTACTTCTATAAGGAGAGGTAGCAGATTGAGATACTGATTAGAGAAGTTAGCTTTAGCTATTGTTAGATAACTACATTGTGTCAAGTGCACTCATTGTATGTGAGTGCAATTCATGTGCATAGTTAAATCATAAGATTTCATGTAAGACTTATCTCATCCTTATATGCAAATTTGGCTTACGTGCATTAGGAGAACCTAAGAATATATATATATATATATTCATTAATACCTTTACCTTTACCAAACAAACACTATGGCAGCCCAGACAATCAAAGTTGGCCATTCGTAAAAAATAATAATGATAATAATAATAAATAAATTTGGATATAGGAAACTCTCCCTCCCTCCCTCTTGATGGTTCTATATGGCTCCACAACCTTGATCGAGCAAATCGACACAAGCATTCTATGTTTTTTCCTTTTAATTTTCTCGAGCAAGTAAATGCTGCAAAGACGGTACCGTATGCATATTTTAACCTATATAGGATGTTTTGGTAAAGTTAGGATATTTTTAGTTAGTTGTCTTAATATGATTCAATTTGTTAGGTTATCGACGAGTGCCATTATTTGAAGAATCAAATTTACATCTCAAACCAAATCTAAATGACAGGTAAGCCAATTTTTCTCCAAATGCTCATCTATACTTGAAGGGGGAAATCTTAGGGCCTACAAGCATTAAAGCTCAACAAGAAATTTACCAAAAAAATGGAGGTGCACCATTCATGGACATCACCTTTAGTTTGCAGTCAATGGCACTAGATCTCCCTTTCCTCCCCGCCAGAGTCAGGTTGAGGGGCCCCCGACATTATGACGCAGCATCAAAAGTGACGTCGTTGCTGACGTTGTCTGAATGCACATTATTCATCTGTCCCATCAGCAATTGCTGCTGATGCTGGTGCTGCTTTTATTGCCCTTTGCTTCCATGCTTTTGGGGACCCTCCAGTCAACGAAAACGCGGAAAACATCGATTCGCCGAAGCACCCTTCTCATTTTTCTCTCTTTCTCTGTTCTTTTTTGCTTGGCTTAAATAGAAAACCTTTACAAAAAGTTGATGGGGGTATCTAATAAACTGCGCGTAAATCTGCCCTTTAAGCGAAAGCTCGATATCTCGCTTCGGGACCAGCAATGTCTAGCTCCCTGGCATCCCCAGATGCGACGATGCCATCTTTTCTCGCGTTCTCACCATAAGAAAAGAAGAAACTCCCGAGTAAATACAGAGAAACATCGAGTTGACCCCGCCCATCCCCATCTTCTGGCATCCCCCCACCCTCTTGAATATTCAACTCGACGAGTCACCGGCGCACGTGAGCTCGTGGGAAGAAGCGCGTCCCGACATGCATCATGGAACCGCGTTCGACAGTGACAGGGAGCCACGACAGTCCGTGGGTTGTCTTGATCCTTTGATTTTATTGTAAATGAATTTATGGGTATGTCCCCGGAACTGTAATTTATGCCATCAAATCCTTTGATTCTGGCGAATCATTGCCGATCAATATGTCGGTGTTAGTCAAAAGTGCGATGCGAAGAACTCTGTACCGCTCTCGAAATTCGATAACCATAATTTTCATTCAATGATGACACTGAGTATTTCAATTTTAGATCTTTAGCCTACAACAACCAACGCGAAAGCTCCGATCGACATGTCCTTTTCCTCGCTAGATTGCGACGTGGTCGAATAAGTTCTCGCCAAGTGGACACGGACATACCCATGTAACTCTTCCGTCCTCCAACTGCAGAATTACCTTTTAGACCATGCCCTGATCTATAAGTACCACTTGGTCCTCAATTCATACCAACCAGACCTCCTTTAGGTGCTGTAAAGTGACTCTGCCTTTAGCATTCGCCACTCAAATGGCCATGCTTCACGTGGATAGCTTCAGCCCACTCTTCCTCACACTGTCCTTCTGCACAATCCTCCTGCTTCTGCCAAGCTGCCGCGCCGAGCTGCCAGAGAACCACGGGGCGTTCTTCATCTTCGGGGACTCGCTCTTGGATGCGGGGAACAACATCTACCTAAATGGCAGCGGCGCCAGTTACTTGCCCTATGGAGAGACCTTCTTCAAGCGCCCGACAGGACGAGTCTGCGACGGACGGATCGTTCCCGACTTCATATGTAAGACTTGCTCCTGCTAATGTGCTTCCCTTTTCCCCCCTTGATTCCATTTTGCCGCACGACTAGTCCCGGTGAAGCTTTCAAAGAGAAAGATGATGTAGCTTCTGCTCACAATGCGAATGCGAATAATGTGATCCCTTATTTTCTATTGACAACAGCTGAATATGCAAAGCTACCATACATCAAACCATACTTGGAGCCCGGGTTCACCGACTACACCAACGGGGTCAATTTCGCATCTGCCGGAGCAGGCGTTCTCCCGGGAACTCATCCCGGAACTGTAAGACATGCGCTCTTCGCTGAGCTAGTCCGGTTTGATGTAAAGTTGTTCGCTTTTCTGTCTTTCAGTTATTTATCTCTGATGGATTGGCTGATTCGCTTTGATCAGCTGTACCTTAAATTGCAACTGAACTATTTCGAGGAGGTAGTGAAGGGGCTGAAGCAACAATTAGGCGAAGGCGATGCCCGCAAGCTGCTCTCGAAGGCGGTCTATCTGTTCAGCATCGGAGGGAACGATTACAATGCCATTCAGAACAATCCCAAAGCAACTGCATCTTTCAGGAAAATGTACATGACCATGGTCCTGGGCAATATCACAGCGGGGATCAAAGTATATGACTATCCTCTACTAACCCAGTTTCATTTCTTGAACTTGAAAAGAATTTGGGAACTAAAAAGGAAGCTACTTTTGTTGATGATGCTGCAGCAATTGTATGCACATGGAGGGAGGAAATTCGCCTTCCAGAATGTCGGGCCGATTGGGTGCATGCCAGCCACTCGAGCCTCGTCCGGGTCTGAGGGATGCTTGCACGACCCAACCGTGATATCGAAGATGCACAACATAGCCCTGTCAAGAGTGCTGAAGAGGATCGAACAGGGGCTACCGGGATTCAAATACGCCCTGTTCGATTACTACACTTCCCTCACCATGAGAACTCTATACAGCTCGAAATTCGGTACGTCCCCAACCCCAAGTCCTATAATTCAACCAATCATCGATATCCAAGATGGTTGTCGTGGAACACCGTTTCGAATCAAAGCAGGGTCATTTAGTACCATTCGCTTTTGATCATTGAATTGGACTCGTTCGTGTGTCTCATCATCGGTGCAGAAATTTGCTGATGTTCTTGAAATGTCTGTGATGCTTTTGTTTGGTGTAGGGTTCAAGGTAGGGATGAGCGCGTGCTGCGGAGCGGTCCATTCAATGGGCAATTCACATGCGGGAAAAAGAATGGCACAACGAGCGGCTACACACTGTGCAGCAACCCAAGCGAGTACGTGTGGTTCGATGCTGCTCATCCTACCGAGATGGCCAACAGGCAACTCGCGTCTCTGTTGTGGAACGGACCGTCCCACACCGTGGGGCCTTATAATATGAAGATGCTCTTTGAAATGTCATAATAGTTGTATTCATGTCCTATGTTATGTGTACACTTTTAGAGACTGAGTAATAAAATGAGTAGTTTATCTATGGTATTGCTGGTGCGAGCCGTCTGCAAACTTGGGTCGATGCATTCTCGTGCCATCCCAATAAATCTGAGTCGAGGCGAGATATTAGGCAAAGAACCACCCGGTTATTAAGCGACTTTTACACATCACGGTCCGGTCGAGAGTGACGATGTATCCGCGTGCCATGTGCAGCAGCAACCATCAAATATCTTCTCATAGCATTCGTCTTTTTAAAAGCCACCCGTCAAAGCTGAACTTCCTCTGTTTCACTGAACTTTTCCTTTCTTGTGTTCTCACGGTCACGATCACTTCAAATCGCGAGCAAACGTAGAACTTGCAGTTGACCGATTTCCTGCATTCCCACGTCGAACCAGTTTATGCAAATTCTTAATACCGGCGAAACTTTGATTTTGATACACTTGCATTCATGTGGAACTCCCAGGATACAGGATACATGCCGGCATCCTTTCTGCAATCTCAGGAATCGATGCAAGTCACCTTGCGTAGCTGATCAACCGCTCACAAAACTCTCTTTCTGCACAAGGGTAATTGCAAGAACAAACCCAATCCGAAAGGAAAGGTCTAAAGTGGGGTAATCTTCATCGGTTGACACAGGTGACGATTTTCACTGCTTCTTGCTAGAGTTTCCGACACTGAACCAGAGATCAGGCCGAGCCGGTACCTTGTTCTTGATTGAACTGGTGAAAAACTCGATTGAACTGGTCGGAGTTGGTCAAAAGAATCACGGAAGCCAGACCAAGAGTTTGCTTGAACCGGCCATTTGTGACAGGTTCGTCTTGAGCTGCTTCTATTGCGGGACCAACTCCAAATTAAATTCACCCGCCAAGACCTCCACTGCCTGAGATCTGATGTCTCGGTGATCAATCCAGTCCACAGCGGCCCCATCCTACCCAAGAATTTCATGAAACCTAATCGTACTTAATGTCCTAGGTTCGCATTATCACGACATAGAATCGGCTTTAAGGAAAGATGAGTCCGAACTTTTGCTTTTTTTGTCAATGGTTTGCATTCCTTTGCCTAGATGCCTGCGCATTTTATAGACTCTTTGCCAATTCCGAGCCATGAAACCTAAAGCGTGATCACCTTTAAAGCCATACCTGACCTCACATGCCACATTGTTTCTCAATAGCACAGATTCAAACATTTTCACCTACCGCAGCACTGCACATATCTCCCTTACGCCATGCTTCTAGTGTTTATTACATCGTTTGCACCGTGTGCAATCCTCCTCCTTCTGGCCACCTGCCTCAGCCAGTTGCCGGAAAACCATGTCACTCTCTTCGTCTTTGGGGCCTCACTGCTGGACGCCAGGAACAACCTTTACTTGAACACCAGTGGGAAGACGAACTACTTCCCTTACAGAGAGACCTTCTTCAAGCACCTGATGGGAAGAGTTCGTGACAGCCGAATTGTCCCCGACTTCATTGGTAAAACAATGTCCCAGAAATGAATCTTCTTTCAGTGTACCGGAAAGTTCAGTGCACTAGAGATATCAATGTACCTCCTCAACAAGCAGACGTCTTATGTTGGATTCATCTTTGTTTCAATGCAGCTGAATATGCAAAGCTGCCATTGATCAGACTGTACTTGGAGCCCGGATTCAGTAACTACACCGATGGGGTCAATTTTGCATAGGCCAGAGTAGCGTCCTCCCAGAGACTCGTACGAGGACAGTAAGATTCACAGTTTCAGAGAGTTGAGAGAAGGTTCCTAGTATGCTAGTTTTCACAATTTCAGCAAATTTTGATGGTTGAAGCTTAAGTGAAGTCTGAATCTGCTATGCTACTTGGAAAATAACAGTTTGAACCTGACTTATGTTAGGAAATTCATAGCACACTTCAACACACCATTGAATGCAGTAGAATTGTCCTGCTTGCAATACCAAAAAAAAAAGGAAAAAGATTTATCCCGCTTGATACAGATGTCTAGGTGGTGTCAACGAATTTTATGCCTAACGGAGTTAGAAGCTCACCATCGAAGATCCATTTGGCACTTCCTTTATGTGTCTGTCACATCATTTTGTATTCGGTAATGGACGATTTATAGACGGTCTGTTCATGGAGCAACCTTAGCTCTTAAAACCAGAATATCTGCTAAATCAAGGGGAGGAAATAATAATGTTTTATTTGATCGACTGAGTGAGAATTCACAATTGAAACAAACAAATTTGAAATCATTTGGCCGGTAGGAAACGAGGTGGAATTAGTTCTGATTCATTGATGGGAAACAGATGCACCTGAAGCTACAACTGAGCTATTTCAAGGAGGTGGCGAAGGGGCTGAGGCAACAGCTCGGCGATGAGGATGCGCAAAAGTTGCTGTCGAATGCGGTCTACTTGTTCAGCATGGGAGGCAACGACTACATGGTCCTCAAAACCGACCCCAAATCATCTGTCCTCACTGCTGCTTACAAGATGACATTCATGACAATGGTGCTGGGCAATTTCACCACTGTGATTAAAGTAGGGAGCTCCGACTCTGCAATACCAAGTTCTGTTAAAGTGCACAGATCGGGTGACTAACTCGAAACGCTAATGTTCGTCCCATGAAACAAATTATTAATGCAGGAAGTATATGCACTAGGAGGGAGGAAGTTTGCTTTCCAGAACGTCGGGCCGATCGGGTGCATGCCGGCCACCCGAGCATCCTCGGGGATCGACGGCTGCCTTCACGACCCGCCCGTGCTAGCAAAGATGCACAACATCGCTCTGTCAAGGCTGCTGAGGAAGCTGGCCTATCAGCACGCCGGATTCTCGCACGCGCTCTTCGACTACTACACCTCCCTCACGCTGCGAACTCTGTACAGCTCGAAATTCGGTAAATCGCCGTCCACCCTTTTGAAATCTTCACTTCCATCATCAACGTAGCACAATTTTCTTGATCGTGTCATGTTTTAGGTCGGTCTTAATTTCTTGCGGCGTTCTTGTTATTGGTGCCGGTGGTAGGATTCAAGTAAGGGAAGAGGGCGTGCTGCGGGAGCGGGCCGTACAACGGGAACTTCACTTGTGGAGGCGGCAAGAACGGGACGGTAAAAGTACAACCTGTGCGGCCACCCGAGCGAGTTCGTGTGGTTCGATCATGGTCATCCGACGGAGAGCGCCAATAGGCAACTGGCCGGTTTGCTCTGGAACGGGCCGGCCCGTGTCGTCGGCCCTATAACTTGAAGATGTTCTCGGATGGGTCTTCATGAATTGGATTCCACTTAATAGAGTTGGATCGAAGAAATGCTTGCGTCTCTTGATAGTGACACGCGAATGATGTTATGGAGACCACAAAATCTAATGTATTAGTGAATCTGAGTGGCGATGTGTTGGGCAACTGACCCTAAAATAATACATCCTGTTCTCATTTTGACCCACGTTTTTCTCACGCGTTGCGTGCTTTTATGATGCTAAATAATTACTTTGGTTCTAGAGACACCGTCATTTTACGAAAGGTGAGCATGATTCCAGAGTAAAATTAGGAACCTGAGAATCGAACTGGTGAGAACTAGCCTGATTCCAAGTTCTAAAATATGTAATAGATAAGTTCCAAGTTCCAGGTGAAATCGCGAACTTGGAACTTGGAATTTCACCTAGAACAAGTCTTTATAATTTTCTTGTTCTATGTATTCGCATGATCCTACGGTATTCCATTGTGTCCAATGATAAATGTGTAATTTGAAACCACTAAGCTTTCATTTCCAGCGATATCCATAACTAAGACTTTTACTTTTTAATATTTCATAATATCAATGAATTGTAGCAAATGCAAGATATTAAATCGATGATTCATTACAATTATTCAATTAAAAGTATAAGTGGAACTTAAGTAAACCTTAGAACCTGTGACAATGTAGGTTTGAAGTACTTGGATATGCAAGATGGTTTCCAGGTTCCAAAAATTAATAAACTTATTTTGATTGGTAAGTTTCGGTGGAACCTATATTGAATCCGGAATCACTAACCCCTAGTTTTATTGCATCTTTTGGATAATATATGCATCTTTATGTCGTGCTGTAATTTTTTGACAGCATTCCATTTCTTTCTTAAGGTATCACGTACTGTTATATCACTTTGGTCGATATGCGACGAACTCTTGCTAACCCACGACGTAATTAGGTCATGAATGATGAAATTAGAACCCCTACGTACCGAGGCCCAATTGAGGGGTGAGCTACCTAATTCGCGAAATAAAAACAAGATAAATCATGTATGGTTGGACCTAATTCCGCGGGCGACTGGACATTTTATAGTAATTTGTTTCAACTATTCTAAGCTAGGAGACCATCCCATTAGGTGCCTGTTGTGACAGCCTACGTAGCGTCGGAGGTAGCGTTGACCTCTCATTTTGCAAATATGTCTAGACAGGAGCAAGACACGAGACAAGCTTTTCAATGGAAAAAAGGTTTATTATGCACCATTTGCTTTATTTTTCCCGTGAAAGTAGATCAATCGAGATCTACCCGACTTCTTTCCTATCAAAATCGATGTTCGAGATTTGAGTTTGTTTCATAGAAAATATTTTTCTCATTTTTCGGTGCTTGGTTCGCTTAGGAAAATGATTAATAAATGGAAAATATTTTTCCTAGTAAATGAAAAAGTAATACTTAAATTTAGAAAAAACAATTTCTTTTGGGGAAAATTGGAAAATATTTTCCAAAATTTAATTAGGTATCATCGCTTGGGCTTAAAACTCTATACTTGGACACGAGAATCCCAACATTGATTCCCGGATCCCCAGTGTTCAAGACCAGGTCTCCAGTGCTTATGCCGAAGTCTATCGAGCCTGGGCCCGACCCTCCAACACCCACACTCGTGTCCTTCGAAGTCGGGCCCAAAGCCTTGGTGCATGCGCTCTACCCCGCTAGCACCCAAACCCAGGTCCATGAAAGAAGTATTTAGGTTTTTAACACTTAAGCTTTCGTCCTTGACACTCAGCTTGGATTCCACAAAAGGCTGTGCTCAAGTCCTTAGCACTCAAGCTTAGATCATTAGTTAATGAAAAATTCGTTCTTATGAAAATTTTTTTAAAAAATGAATTTTTTAATTATTTTTCTTTCCTTGTCTTTTTCCTTCTTCTTTGGCCGGTCATCGTTGCCCTACAACCTACCATAGGCAAGGAATGAAGTTTGCCCAAGACTAGTGAGGCTCGAGCTTAAAGCTCACTGACCTGGCAAAGCTTGAGCTCCTCGAATTTTGCAAGTGGAGCCTCGCTCAAGGCTAGCTCAACCTGGCTCGTCAAAATCTAGCGAGCTTGTCAATGTGGTCGGTGACCAACCAAGAAAGAAGGAAAAAAGAAAATTAAATCATTTTAAATATCAACTATTTTGATAACATTTCTTAGGAAAATTAAATCAATTTTTCTATACCGAACGACGTAAAAATATTTTCTAATTCATTTTCAATTTTCAACCAAATATAAAAAATATTGTCATCATTCCTTAATAAAAGGCTTCTTGATCTCACATTTTTTTTTTATGAAATAAATCAAACCTGAAAATATTTATCGATTCAACTACACGCCTTAAAATCGACCAAAAAAAAAAAAAAAAAAAAAACTACACGCCTTAAACAAGCATAGGATTCAAAACCGCCAAAAGTACTTGTCAAATCCCTTTCGAGGGGCCTCTCCGTGTCTTGAAGTTGATAGAGACGAAAACAGGGGACTCTGTTTTTGTGAACTAGAAGCAATGATCCCATGGCGATGGTCACGTTTCACCTTCGTGCGATCGTTGTCCGTGACCAGTACGATGCCAGTATGTGGCCATGTGATTTCCGAGATTTTTCCAGGATTTGATGGCTGCAAATTTTTTTGGGGACGTTCCTGTTCCCGTGGGCTGAAGACAGGGCAACAGCTTCAGGGGGCCAGGCGAAACGTCAGTGTACCCTTGGAAGAACAGTCTCTTTTTCTTTTTTTTAAAGGAGAAAAAAAATGGACGACTAGTGTATCGCTAATTATTATTTTGTCGTATTTCCTACATAAAACGTCATTTCTCACGGTAACTTTCGAAAACGACACTCGCATAGAAAATGTCAAATCGTCGTGAGAGCTCTTTTGTTCGATTGGGGTTCACTTTTATTGACACTTCTAAAAATATATGTTCTTTCTCTATAAGATTGCTTATTTCAATTATATGTTTTAATCCATGTTAAAAAAATTGAAAAAAATTGGTATATTTCCTCTGCTTAAGGATGGGGAAAATATGGCTCAAAAAACTCATGCCAGCCACGTTACATTGTGTAAATAAGTAACTTGCATTGACTCGACCTTTATCGGCCAAAATAAGTAAATTGATATAACCCTTGACATTCTTTGATCACCCAAGAAAAAACGTCAAATGATACTAAGCTTGTGATGCTGTCGATTGAGGCGAAATCACACCCATGAACCAAACCGAGCCGACATAGAATGTGAACGGAATTCCCACCCCCTGGCGGAGGGTGGGTCTCTGTCAAATCACGCATGCCTTAGAATAGTAATTAGTACGTCCCACGGTATTTTCCTTTATTCCTCAAAATAATAAGGCATGTTTGTTTTCATTTCCTTTTTTCGTTTTTGAACAATTTTTCTATTTTTTTGTTTTTAAACAAAAAAGAATGAAACGCGTTTGGGTGCGTTTTTGTTCCAAAATTGTTTTTTGTTCCTGGAAATACATCCTGAATGAAAACAAGAAAAAAAAAAAATTGTTTTCTTGTTTAACAAAAATAAACACTTCTCTCTTTTTTTCTTCTTTCTTCTTTCTTCTTCTTTTTTTTTCTTTGGCCGGTTTGCCGGTGGCGACCTTGCCGGAGCGTCGTCGGCCCCTGGCGAGGCTCGGCCTCACCTTGGCTGTGAGCTCGAGCTCGCCCAGCTCGGCCTCGCCGGGCCACCTCCGGCCGGCATCGCCTGGCGGTGGCCCGACGAGGCGGTGGGCCGGGCGAGCTCGAGCTCACCCGCCAAGGCGAGGCCGGCCCCTCGTCGGCCGGTCGCCGGCCATGGCCGAGGCCGGCGACCGGCCAAAAAGAAAAAAAAAAAATAAAGAAAAAAAATTAAAAATTAAAAGAAATAAAAAAATACAAATTTACCAAACTTGTTTCGTTCATTTTTATTCCCTAACAAGTTTTACCAAACCTTTTTTTTTTTTGTTCAAAAATTATTCTCCGGAACAAACATTTTTTTCTATTTCGTTCCTCGAAATAATTTTTAAATAGAAATGTTCTGCAACCCACTTTAAGATGACGAAATTTTAGTTTCGGTCGCCGCGAGTTCATGGAGAACCCCGAGACGCGCGAGTGGGCGAGACGCTGCGGCGGATGCCAATAATTGGGTTTGACCTTATTTAACAAATCGCCCCCCTGGACAGTGGCGACGTGGCGGTTGCTGTCGGCCCGAGGGAGCTTTTGGACGCATTCTAGCGAGCGAGCGCATGTTTCACGTGGTCGAGGGACACCTCGACGTCTCTGTAGCTCCACGTCATCCCCCTGGTCCAGCTAATAATGCTTGCGGCCGCGAAATGACTTTCTGGCCCTCCCGATACCCCCCGGCATCCACTCCGTTCACATTCCAGAACGTGCATGATCTGGTGGTTAGGACGGAGCATCCGATGCTTGCGAATGACTGCTCACGATGGTGCGAGGCCTCACCATCAACTCGATGCGTGTCCGATGAATTTCTTCCGCTATTGGCGTGAGAATCGGATTTTACGTGAATGTTCGCATGAATTCGGACCATTGACTAGATTATTCTCTAATTGTGAAGTGATTATAGGGAATTGGGTCCATGGATCGGATGCGACCGATGAAGGTCAAGTCGAAGGCGACCGATGATGGAGCCACCCTTGCTCGGCCGAACGTGAGGTACGGGAAGTAGTTAGAATTGGTCAAAAGACTTCTTTGACGGTGGTTAAGAGCATGGATGATAAAATTTCTAGAAGAGAAATAATTTTTTTTTAAAATATATTTCTCGATGAGTTTAAGTAAAAATCGTGTTTGATAAAGAACACAAAATTTATGTTTTTAAATAGAATTTTACAAAATTTATCCTTCTCGAGGGCGACAGATGGCGACCGGCAGATGATGGGCAGCAACAGTGGCGGCAGACAGCGGGTGGGTGCCCAATTAGTAGAGAAGACAAGTGATAGGAAGGGTTTTTATTTTTTATTTCCATTCCAAAAATAGAGAAGTAAAAAATTTTACTTCCGATTTCTATTCTAAACCTATTTCTGGAATATGGGTGCACATGACAAAACTTTTGGAACAAAAAATCAATTTCTTGCCATAAATTGATTTCTCAATTTATATTTCCTAGACGAGTTTCTGAGTAAAGAAACACGTTTGATAACAACTAAAAATTTCTGTTTTTAAGATAAAAATTCGTTTGATAATAGAACAAAATTTTTATTTCTAGGAGGGAGGCGGGCTTGGCGACCGATGTCTATCATCTAGTGGCGAGCAATGGGCAGTCAACATCCAGTGTCTGGCGTCTAGTATCTAGCGACAGGAGGCTGGCAACCAGCATCCTATGGCAAGCAACCAGCGGCCAGCCTAGGGCGATGAAAGGGCAACAAGTAGTGACGAGAGTGAATGATAAAAAAAGTTTTCATTTCTCATTTTTGTTTCAGAAATAAGAAAAGCTAAACATTTTAGCTTCCGATGTTTGCTTCAAATCTATTTTAAAAATAGATATATGTTCCAGAAATAAAATAATGAAATTGCATTATCAAACGGATTTTTATTTTAAACCTATTTCTAAACGTAAAAAACACAGAAATAAAAAAATATAAATTTTGTTATGCGCGCCCTAAAAATTTGTTCCAAAAATAGAAAAGTAAAATAGTTTTACCAAAGACATTTATATTCTAGAAACAAGTCTAGAATGAAAAAATTATTTCTAAAACAGCAATTTCGATTTGTCTTGCACCCCCTAAATGATTGGATCTTGCTTGCTCTTGATGCCACAAATGGTCCTTAAACTTTGATTTAATGTGCATGTCACCCCAGAATTTTCATTTTACGCAATATGATCCCTAACTTTTGGTCCAATGTACAATGCCATCCATAAACCTTTAATTTGTTTAATATATTCTCTAAACTAATAGTAAATGTTCAATTTAATCCCTAAATTATATGAAAATATTTAAAAGTCCAGGCACCACATCAAATTTTGAACTAAATTATGTGGACTAATTGAGAGACGAGATTATATATATCGAGCCAAATTCAAGGACTCTTATTGAAAAATCAAGAATTCATGAATAAAATTACATATTTGATCAAGCTTCCAACGACCATTTGCGTCCTTTTCGCCCTCGATTAAAGGTGGTTCGGAACGGGTGAGCGAGCGAAGTCGCTTCCCTTGAAAGCAGAGTGAGTGGCCGTGGCTCGAGTACAGCTACTAAACGGGGAAGTAGGTCATTAGCCGGCCACCTCATTTGAGCTCTCTCAATCCACGTGGTTTGGTGAGCGGCGAGAGAGACCAAAACCTTTCTGCTGTCTGCGGTCTCTTTCTAACGCGACAGCGACAACATCCCCCCCATCCAAAATTCGATCGATAGACGACGATGACGAGGACGATGATGGTGGTGGTGGTGGTGGCGGCGGCGGCCGGCGAAGGCCAAGGTCATTGTAACTTCCATTCTTGCGTGTTCAGACTTCCATCTTGCGTGTGCATTGCATTGATTGTGCTCCACGCCCTTATCCTGTGAAGTTAACCGTCGCCTTGTCCCTCCCTCTCCATCCTCCAATTTATGGTTTTCCCACTCCCCAATTGTTAATCGCCAAGGAAAGGAAGGCGACCCCAATTTATTGACATCATCCATGATTGGGATATGGTCGTTGGTTGTTGTGGGTTGGATGGAGTGTAACTCATGCTGATCCCATCGATCTTATGTAGAAAATTCTTAATTTTGGGCGGGCTATTAATAAGGGCTTGTGATCATGTTGCTAGAAAAGTTCATCCAAGCACATGAGGTGATGGGTCGGGGTGACGAATCTCGCATTAGAATCACGTCACATTTTTCTTAGATGGAACCATTCGAGTTAGGATTTTCTCTTAAGAGTATCTCAAGAGTATTTGTCAGGCAACCAATTTAAGAAACGGTACAATTTCCAAAATATCGGTAATTTTAGTGCCTTGAAAATTTAATTTTCCCAAAAAAATTTGCTTATCAAATGTGCCCAAGCAATCGTTGATGCCACTCTTTAACATATAGCAAACCATTTACCTAACTGTCGGTATAAAATGTATTTATATATTGAATCTGAACAGACAAGGAGCAAAGCCTTTGACTTGGAAAAGGCATCCCAAGTTCCCTGGCGACCACGAAGCTTTTAACTTTCTGCCACGTTCACAAACTTCAGTGGGGACTCAATCTTCGTGCGTCTCGCCTCAATAGACAAATCCATGATTGACGATGACTGATTTCTCCGTTGTCTGAACACGTAAGGGCTTCGGTCTCTTTCAAACACCAAAAACAATTCAAGGGAAAAGAAATTAATTACTTTTTTAATTGACTTGTGGCTAGACCGTCAAACGGGCAAGTCGGATCGAAAATAGTCTAATCAAAATTGACGCGTTTATTCATTTTAGATACTTGATCTGTATCGCTAAAAACACATTCACAAATAATCCAATCTCAAAAAAGCCTGTACACAAATTAAGATAAAAGCATAGAATGAGTGAGTGCGAGATCAAGTGAGAAAAGAAAAAAATAGAGAGAGTCATAAGGTGGATCAAGTTTAAATCATTACAAACTTATTTAATACCCGTATTATTTTAGGCCTTGTCATTCTAAAACCCATTTGCGATCAATTTCCTGAATATAACTAACTTACCTACCAACTCAATACATCAAATATGAGTTAAAAAATACGTATATTATCCATTTTAACAGGTCTACCTATAATGATTCCCTCTATTTATCTCCACCAAGCTGTGAAAAGACTTTTAGACAAATAACTTGACCCTCCTCTCAATCATCCTCGATGCCTTCACATCTCCACTCATCGTTTTTCACATGCCAAAGGGTATTAATTTTCTATGTTCATTTCAAATTCTTCTTCTCCTAAGGTAGACTTCACTGATTCATTATTAATTTTCTACGGATAATCTTGACTAAAGTTACATGTGAAGAAATTAGAGAAACATTAAGCATGACGCTATTTAATGCCACAGACCCTAGACTATGTCACCACAACACCGAGAACCCCTAAATCATGCTCAATATGATATCAATAATCTAAATTTATTTTTCTAATACCAAGACCTCCAAAATTGTATCGATATGACAAAAGTACTTTCATGGTATTTGCTTGAAATGAGATCCATCGCATGGGATTTTGTACGGTCATCTCATATGAAATTGTTGATGGAATGTTTTTGTTCTTGTTACGAGTACAAGTTTGGGATATTGATGACTCAGAAAATAATTTGGGTTATTGGTGTCACGGTGACTAAAGTTTATGATTTTTATGGTAAATGTTCGTAAAATTCTAAACGCAAGTGAACGTGTCGAACGAGTAATATAATGATGAGAAAAAGTATCGTCCCACGAAGATCGATGATTAATAAACTAATTAACTACTAAAATAGATTAATTCTAAAATTTATCTAACAGATCAAAATATAATTGAGAATAAATTAAAAACAAAATTTGTAGACTAAATGCAGTAAATCGATCAAATAAATATGTTAGAGCATCCGATTTCACCATAACCACTAGATATGAATTTCATATTATTGTGAATACAAGAACGATATCAAGCATGTGATAGCGGAATTTCCTAACCTATTTACTATCATATCTCTAGGTATAGTAAACCTACTCAGTTTATTAATCCACTATATCTCTATGTGAATTAAAATAAACATGAGTGCATTAAGAACTATGAATATTCCCAAGAACTTCAATGAGTCTTTTTTTGAACCTTATCACCGAAAAATACACAAATAACATGGTATATCTCTATCCACGTTTAATTCATGGTTATATATTATAATGAGCAATTACATATTATCACTTCTCGCCTCAAACATGCACATCAAATCATTCAAGTGGTGGCCGGGTCACTTAAAAGCATTAAGCACAATAATATATAACTCACATGAATGAAATTAATTGTAAAACATAAAAATCATGAAATTCACATCATCATGGTTAGGCTACATCGTAGCCCTAACAAAAGAAAATTAGAACATAGTAGATGAAGAAATATAAATATAAATTAAACTCAACATCTTGAATCAAAGAACAAGAATTTTGTCATCACTTTTGTCTTCTCTTCAAAATACTTGAAAACCTCTAAGAACAATGAAAAACGATCTAAACAGAAAAACTAAAACTAAAACCTAGCTGTTCTCCTCTCTATTTATTCTCCTCTTCATAAGATATATCCAAGATTCTTATCTCCAAGCAATTGCGCACAAAATCATGGAGTAAATCGGAATATTTTGATTTGATATCTATCTCCTCCGTTTGCTTGATTTAAATTCCTCGATTTTGCCATCTTTTTCCTTATCTTCTCCATATATCATTATTCTGCATAAATAAGGAAAATTCAAATAATCAGAAGGAAATCCAAATATTTTCTCATAGATATTGCATTAATTGTTGCCTAAAATAGGTAAATAACTCTATTTTTATAGAGTTATCAGTAAACGAATAGTACAATTGTCAGACTAATATGAGTCGGGGTATTGAAATCGCACAAGAAGAAGGAGAAGATGAAGCTTAGGCTGTTGATGTCATGCTGGGCAAAACTTATGGTATGTTCGTGGAGTTTAGGGATTTTGGCTACCGAAAAAAAAGTACGAGCTGCTTCGGCCGTTATTCAGGGTTATTTGCGGCATTTCTCCTACTATTTATTATTAGTTTTTTTATGTTAGGCACTTTTTTGTCATTACCTACTGCCACTGGGATCAAGATTTTTAACGTGGGTGATTTAAAAAATGCAAGTGCTTAGAGAATAAGACCCCCTTTTTCGCTTTTTCATGAAGGAAGTCCTAGCGCAAAAACGTGGAAGTGGAGTTCAGTGAAAGCACTCTGACGTGCTCAATAATTAAAAATTCCTTAATTAGTAAATTAAGCATGACATGCTGCTTGCGGTTAATTAATTTAATTTATTTAAATTGTCATATTTAATTACATAAGACTCGATTACTCGATTTCTCCGTGCTAGAAAACTCATGATTATTCTGAAATTTCTGTATATACCGTATGGTAATATGGAGTCACGAAAAATTGAAGAGAACGACAAATCAATTCTATGTATGAATTGACTATTTATAAGGACATCTATTTGCTCATTTTGCATGATGTTTCAAAAATTCATAGGGTTGGTGAATGTATTATTGTCATATTTTTTATTTTATTTTTACTTTTGATGCTCGAATCTCCCGATTAGAAGACACTAATGTCTTGATTTGCAAAATCGAGCAATCATCTGCGTATCTAGAAAATGAAACCAACATTCCAAATTATCGCGATTGTGTAAATAAAGTAGTGTGCAAAAGCATATCTAGAAAATCATGACGCACACACTAACTTAAAAAGAACGAAACCTAGATAAGTGATAGAAGGGATATCGAAATAAGTATTAGCTAATTATTAAGATGCTAATTATTCCCTGTATAGCCGATGGGCATCCAATAATCAACAATACATATGCCGGTGATGTGACCTAATAATATATTTCTCGGCAAGGAAGACCGTATATACTCGAGGGTTGATTGAATATGATTTGAAAAAATTATGTGATGACGCACCTGCTTACCCAATATGACGAAACCCACAAAAAAAAAACATGGAACGCATTAAAAAAGGTATTAGCTATTTGTTAAGATGCTAATTATCTCTTGTATAGTCATCATACATCTTATAATCATTGACACATAGGTTGGTGATGTAGGCAATGACCTAATAATATTGCCTTCAGCAGGGAAAACCATATATATGTATAAACACATGTATAAATATAAATATATATTATATATATAAATATATATTTATATACTCGAGGGTTGACCAAGCATACTTCCAAAAATTAAAAATCGCGCTTATAATTTTCCTTAATCACGAAGATTAAGCGTTTTCCCGCGTTCGTACCATGCACAGGAGGGGGGCGCGTTAATTTCTCGATCGACAATCATGGTCCCCTCGCGACATTTCCCCTCGGCCAGATCCTCTATATGTCCAAAAGTCCCGCTAATTATTGGCATTTGACCGTCGTTTGACCAACGCTCGATTTTGACCCCGAATACCGAATTACAAACCTCATTTTCACATCACCCGTCCCGTAATAATTACAAGAAACGAAAGCACGATAATTAAGCCCCGGAGCAGAAGCGCAATAATCGAGGCAATTTTTTTTTTTTGGGTGCGAAAACGTAATAATTGAGAATGATTCCGTACGTAGGTTTACAATAAGTTAAAATAATCGAGAATAATTCATGGGGAGTTCGCCAACGCGGCGGAACGAATACCCAGCCATTGCCATCATTTGTTTTTTGTATTTTTTTTTCTCGCTCTTTTATTTTATTTTTATTTCGCAAATTTCTAATTTAATTTAATTTTTCGAAATTTCTTATGGACACGGTGGCCGGAGCTCTCTCTCTTTCTCTCTCTCTCTCTCTCCAAAACCTTCGCTCTGCACATCCGCAGCTCTCAATCTGCCTCCCGGTCGCGCCTTCGGGGCTCAACTTCTCCCGATCACAACCTCTTCTCCTCCTCCTTCGTCTTCCAGCTTCGCTTTCGTTCCGTTGCGTTCGCTCGTTCTTGCTCGCTTGCCTGTCGGTCGTCCGGGAGGTCCCGGCCGGACTGCGCGCGACTCGGCGGTGCGGTGCGGTGCGGTGCTGCCGCGGGTGCGGATTCGCGGCCTCGCGAGGTGGCTGCCAGCGCTTGGCCAGCCGACGTGTCCGGCTGAGTTCGCGGGCCGAGCTTGGGCGGAAGCAGGGAGAGGGAGGCCTGAGATTCGCGGAGGCGAGCGTCATGGCGGCGGAGCCGCAGCAGCAGCAGCGGTGCCGGATCGAGGACGATGCCGACGCCGGCGGCGCTTACCGCTTGCAGAAATTCAGGCTCTACGAGACTCGCTCGGTATGTGTGTACGAGCATTTGCCCGGGACGTTTTCTGCGCGCGTTCCCGAGCGCCGGCCGACTTGCCACTTCGGCTGCGGCTGCTGTGTCTGCTCTCCGTGGATGGACTGGGTTCGCGTAGATCGGTTTTAGGAATGTTAGCTTCGCTTCTTGCTCCGGCGCCAGTGCTTGCTTCTTCTTTTTTTCCCGCTCGATTCGGACGTGGTTGAGTTTCTCTTTTTTCTTTGGCTGGTTGCGATTTGCTGGTTTAAGTTCTTCCGGTGAGTATGAATCGGTGATTCCTCTCGTTTCGTACGTCGCGAGCTTTCTCAGATCGTTTTTTGAGTTTGCGATTGCGGTTTGACCTGTTGATTTGCTATGATCCATCCGCCTCACCTTGTTCCTTCCTTCTTGGAAATCCATACGGTGAGGAGCACTGTGAAAGGGGGACTATTTTGGTTTCACTTCGTTTTCGGATGGTCGCACGAGATGAGATTCATCTTGCTTGGTGATGCAGAAAGTTCACTAATTGTTGTAATCGAAGATTTCGGGAGTTGAGACGGGCGAGATTACCTTGTGGTTGCTACGATTGGATCTCTCGGGATGTACTTCCTTGAGTTTGAGGATTAGATATACGTCTGCTTGAATTTGCCGTCACCAGTACCGCTTTTTAGAAAACATGGCAGTCCAGATGCTGAGTCTAGAACTCAAAGTTATCGAAGTTATTGTGGAGGCCATGCCCCCACACCACTAAATGTTTCTAACAATGAAGGAGGCCAGAGGTGGCGTACATATGTGAATATCCAGTTGATTTTGTCATGCTTTCGTAGTGTTGTGAACAGATCCAAATCACTTAAATGTTTATTTTTTTTTAGTTCTGATTAAATTTTTGTTATTTGGCGTTTGAAATCTGATGACTGAGTTGATTCCATAATTATAAGTTTTTTCAATATTGAGAAACTCACCGACAAAAGGACTTGCCGTACCTGTTCGTTTCCATCTCTTTTTATAGGTTGTTAGATAGGCTAATGTGTTAATTTTCATCTTCATACGTGTGACAGAACTTCTACATGATCGGAAGGGACAAAAACAGGACATTTTGGAGAGTGCTGAAAATTGATCGATCAGAACCTTCTGAGCTAAACATTCTTGAGGATCCTACCACATATACAGAGCATGAGTGTTGTGAGCTGCTAAATCGGATACATGAAGGAAACATTGCGAGTGGTGGCCTTAAGTTTGTGACTGCATGCTATGGAATTATTGGTACGTTGTACCCAAACTCAATCTTTGAGCGACTCATTTTACCATGAAACTCATGGCGTTTCTGTATCTTCTAGGGTTCATCAAGTTCTTGGGGCCCTTTTACATGCTGATTATTACAAAGAGAAGGAAGATTGGTGATATTTGTGGCCATGCTATATATTCAATCAGCAAGAGCAACATGATTCCAATCCCAAATTCTCAAGTGCAGACAAATATGGCTTTTTCTAAGAGTGAAAACAGGTCTTTTGTCCATTCTGAGAGTAAATGTAATATACCTCGCTACTGTTAAGAAGATACCTAAGAGATTAGCATTCAGATGGCCATTTCTCCCCTGTAAATTGAAGATTGATTTAGTGGTCAAATATGTTATGTGTCCTCTTCAGCTTGATTGCAATTGTTGGACTTGGAACTTAGAATGGGCTGAGATAACTCCCTTTTTTCTTATTACTCGTATAGCACTGCTACAAGATGAAGAAAATCTCATTTGTCTTGCAACATTCTATTCCTAATTTAATCAAAGGCAGTGGTCTCATAAGATCAAGTTTCAGTTAAAGAGGCCTTGGTTCTTCACTTATGTGCATGCATTGGATGACCAGTTAGTCTGTAGCTGTGGCATAAGGATATCACACTTTACGAGTGCATCCTATTTAGTGTTTGAATTTTCTTGAAGTCATTGCTAGTTTATATTACTGCAAATGGACAGGGTGAACATTACTGTTGATTCTTTTTCACTTTTGTGGTTCAAATTGTTGGATTACACTTATAGTTTGTGTTCGATCTGTTCTCCTGTTCAGTGTGTTTTAACCAGATGCTTTGCCTTTTGATCATCCAAATAGATACAAGAAGCTCCTGTGCGTGGTTGATCTTACGAAGGACTTCTTCTTCAGCTACTCATATGATGTTATGCGTAGCCTTCAGAAGAACCTGTGTGATCAGGAGTCTGGGCAGAGCCTCTATGATACAATGTTTGTTTGGAATGAATATCTGACACGTGGAATTCGGAATAACCTCAAGAATACCTTGTGGACAGTCGCGTTGGTACATGGGTTCTTTCACCAGGTATGAATTGTGAAGTACTTCAATCAGAGTTTTTACTGAATGATTGTTATACAGGATGAAGCGCAAGGGCGTAAAACAATTCATATAGCCAGACCTATTTAGTGGGATAAGGCTTAGTTTTGTTGTTGCTGTTCCATTTAATCAATATTCAGTCTTTAGCTTACTCATCTAACTGTTAATCAATTAAAATGGTTTGTACCGAGAATAGCATCATGCAGCTAAGTTAAAAAGCATCCTCATGCATTTCAATGATAATTTGTGCAAGAAATCATGTACCTAGCTGAGAGAATGAGAGAATGATGTTGTGTTCACTGCTGCTGTGTCATATCAGGAGAAGCTCTCTTTCTTGGGCAAGCAATTCTGGTTCACCCTGATTGCTAGACGCTCGCGGCATTATGCTGGCACCAGGTAATAGATTCTATTTGGTATTCCAAGGAAGAATCTATCTGGAAAATAGCCATGCTTTTCCATGTATCTATCTATCCTGTTTTCTTTTCTTTATTACTTTTTATAGCAATAAAAATAGGCCAGTCTTCCTCTTCATTTGCTCGTCCTATGCCTGATCCTGCTAATTCATCTCTTGTGCAGATACCTCAAAAGAGGCGTCAATGAGAAAGGCAGAGTAGCCAATGATGTTGAGACAGAGCAGATCGTGATTGAAGATGTACCTGATGGATGCCCAGTGCAAATCAGTTCTATTGTGCAGAACCGGGGCTCAATCCCTCTTTTCTGGTCACAAGAAACTTCACGATTGAATCTTAAGCCTGATATAACATGTGAGGCTTGTGAAGATATAAATTCTGTTGTTTGTCTTGTTTCCCCATAACTTTACCAATATCTTCCCATCTAACTATGCCATTTTTTTTTTGCTATCAAGTATTAAACAGAGATCCCAATTATGAAGCCACGAAACTTCATTTCGAAAATCTGGTCAAAAGATATGGAAATCCGATAATTATACTGAACTTGATCAAGGTTTACATCTCTCCTAGTTCCGTGTTTAGAAAAGCATTTTGTAACAGCATTTGCCACGACTTTTCTGAAGTTTTATCTGCAATTAACTTCCTCTCTCTTCTTCCTGCTTCTCTTTTTATCTTTTGACAGACACATGAAAAGAAGCCTCGAGAACGTATTCTTCGTGCAGAATTCGCAAATGCTATCAGATGTATCAACAAAACCATATCTGCAGAGAATCATTTGCGGTTTTTGCATTGGGATCTGCACAAGCACTTTAGAAGGTGATAGGTCTTTCCTTTTCCCATTTATGGGATGTGATGTTATACTGAAATGATGGTTGAAACGTTATTCTTGCTTGTCCTGGTTTACAGCATATCTGCCAACGTATTGGAACTTCTCACCAAGGTGGCTGACTACACAGTAGGCTTGACTGGCATTTTTTATTGTCAAGTGTCTTCCATTTCAAGGATAGAGGGATCACTGATTTCATCTTACTTTGGGTAAGTGTTACCGCAGAAGCTGCTTGTCCTTGAGTGCAAATTTTCATCCTCATTTGCTTGAGCCAAACTACAGATTGACTTTTCAATTCTGGCGAATTATGTAGTTGGATCTTGTCAGATCTTATTCTGATCTCAATACTATATGCTACAAGTTCTCTGCTGGCAATTTACTGACATATAAAATGCTACAGGAATAGTGATAGTTCTGACTGCAGTTCTCTGAATTTCTCCAACAATGGTGATGATGCTGATAGCTTGGAAACAGAAATCAGCAGCAGCAGCAGTTGCTCAAAATTGAAGTTGCCATTATTTCAGAAAGGGGTTTTAAGGACCAATTGCATAGACTGTCTAGATCGCACAAATGTTGCCCAATATGCATATGGTTTGGTTGCTCTAGGAAGGCAGCTGCACTCAATGGGATATATGGAATCTGAAAACATTGAGTTAAATAATCCCTTGGCAGATGATTTGATGAGAATTTACGAGACAATGGGTGACACACTTGCTCTGCAATATGGAGGTTCTGCTGCACATAACAAGGTCATTTTTCTCCCATTTTCCATGCTCTTATGTCTCCTTGACACTCGGAAAGAATGAATATGGGTGCCTGCACTACAAACCAAAAAGAAAAGAAAAGAAAAGGATATCATGTGAGGCTAATGGCAGAAATAAAGAAATTACATTGTAATTAATAGTGGACACTTTAGCACTTCGTGGGTCTGGACACATATTTCTCTTGAAGCCAAATTTACTGGATCTACAAGAGACTTTAAAATGAGAGATTCTGTCGACCTTGATATAATCATAGACTTTTTCTAGGGATGACTAGAATGTGCGCTGCAAGAGGTTTGGAAACCAAGATTTCTGCTAAAACTAAAATCAAAACATTCACAAAACTTAGTAATGCATGACTTTGTGTGCTAAAACCGTGGAACGATAAGATCTGTGATGTTCTTTCTGGAGTTTGCTTAGATCCTAGTTGTGTGACAGTCTTGTTTGTGACATTTATACAACCGAATTTCATTTTGCTTCTATGCCCTGTAGAAAGTAAAAACTAGTAATCGACTTCAACCTCTTTTGCATGAAGCATCTAAGGACAGGGATGAGTAGTACGCATGTCAATGTGCTGGGGTGGCCTTCAATTTAACAACTGCTTGAAACTTTACTTTTCTTTCTTGTTTTCATCGGGAAATCTGTGCTTGAACCAATGTAGTTTTTGTGTGCATACGAAACACATGAATGCTAAACTTACAATGTGAGAAGTCATCATTATGAGGGGCAGTATATTCTGATCAATTTTAATAGCGAGTTGAAGACTCAAATATGTTAACATTGTGTTTGAATGACATATGTTGATTTCTGTGCTTGCTTTTGAAATTTTACTGATGGAAACGAGTTGGTTTTGAAATTTGAAGTTGCTGAGTTGTGAGCTGGATTCATTTTGGTTTGATATGCCAAAACTATGCCCAATGTGTTCTGTCAGATTTGTCGCATAGAAAATTCATGGCCACTTTGTTTTTGGTATACTCTAATCTGGACTCTGGATCCTAATTGGTGCTACAGTTCTGTTCATCCTTATTCTTTTGTTGCTAAAGTTCTGCTCATCCTTATTCTTTTGCAATTCAGTGGCCTTTACCCTCAACACCTTGATTTTCATTTTTTATCTTAAACAGATATTTTCTGAGAGAAGAGGTCAGTGGAAAGCAGCAACGCAGTCTCAGGAGTTTCTAAGAACTCTTCAACGGTATTACAGCAATGCGTATGTAGATGCAGAAAAACAGGATGCCATCAATGTGTATGTAAACTAGCTTTTTGTCAGCAATTATTCAAAGTAGAATTGAGAGTATCTTTTTGTGTCGTTTTCTCTCATCATATTTTAGCATAAGGCATTTATTTAAGTATGCCAATTGACAATTTATGCAGGTTTTTGGGATATTTTCAACCTCAACAAGGGAAGCCTGCTTTGTGGGAGCTGGATTCAGACCATCATCACAAAGTTGGAAGGCACAGTGCTAAAAATACTGGAGAGACTCCTAGGTACAAAATGTTTTTTTTTTTCCTTATTTTTGAGTTAGTAAAGTTCATCATATCAGATTTAGGAGGTTAAGATTGACCATACGTTGTCTATAAGTGGCAAATATCTGATCGGAATAAGCATTGTGGAGTCCCTCACAGTTAAGAGGCATTACTCAATAGAGATGCAAAGCTGATGGATTTCGGACTCCCCAGGACCCGACTACTTTATTTGTAAATATCAGAGAATTTGTGGATAATTCATGTAAAGAATGCTGCTTTGAGAAAAAATGACACGCACACACTTATTTCTCCCTTCTGGTGCAATGTCTAGAAAGAGTTGCATAGAAGGAGACTGAATTCCGAAAATAAACTGCTATCTATGTTGTTTGTAGGTCATTTATTAAAAGATCACTCTCTGATGGTAATATTCTCCTGGAATCCAACACTCCAATAGCGACCAAAAGTCTAGTTCAGAATCAACCACTATCTGAGATTGCAGAAGGGACTCGAAAAGGTCTTTCAGAGTCGACGTTCAAGATTTCGACTTGTGAAAGTGACCTATCTGATGAAAGGTATGGTCGCTTGACATTTCACACTATCCTCATTTCCTTTTAGGGTTCTCCCACATAAGTCCCGTTTCTTATATTTTTCTGGGTTGAAGACAGAATTTATGGCAGAGAAGTTCTCTTTCTGATATCATCATAGGTTCTTGTCATACTTAAATAAACACTATCGATACGTTGATTCTTCCTTTTATTTTCGAGGGAAAAGGGGTTGCCTCATCTTTGTACATGATTTAAACAGGCCCAACTCACATAATCAAAGAAAGAGATATAGGCTAAATTGCTAAACCACTCTGAGGGTAGGCCAGCTCATTTTGAAATATTAAAGAGGAGCTATTGTATGGGGAATATCGTTTTCATAATTGTGTAGATCTTTTAACATTATATGAAGGGAGGGCACTATGTGGAGATAGTGGGTGCAATTGCACCCACTGAAGTTTTGTTTCCTTACTTTTGCTAAGGAGAAACTTGTTTTGCACATCTCATATTAAGTCTTCAACCCCACTAGACGTGTTAACCCATTAAGTTTGACCCCATGATATTCACATATTATTCTTAGAACTCTTAGGCTTTCTTGCGAAGATTGCAACTGAAGGGGCACTCATGATAAGAAAAAAAGCACTATACAAATTACTAAATAAAAAACTAAACTTTACGTCTCCATCGTTTCTAATTAATTCCTGTGATATTCTTTTTCCTAAGTATATGCATTTGTTTCATAGTAGTTGTTCAATTACGTCAAGTGAGATCAACTTAAAGCATTAACAATAGAGTAGGTGAAAACTTAAATTCAAAAAGAAATGCATGTACGACAATTGTTAATAGTGAATATCGTAGCTTTTCTATTATTTTAACTGTTCACCTGTAACCGACCAAAAAAAGTAAGGGTGCGTATGGCAAAGTTTATATTATGGGGACTATTTCTACTTCGGGGAATAATTTCTGAGTAAAATAAGGTGTTTGGTATTTATACAAAATTTTTATTCTTGAAATAGAAAAAAAATAGAAATGTGTTTGGTAAAAATTTATAAATTTTTGTATTTTTTTTTTTTTTTTTTTTTGCTCACGAACTACCGACCGCCGCTTGCCTCTGCACGACCGGCGGTAGCGATTGCCGGCAATTGGCAAGAAGAAGAACGAAAGAAAAATATAAAAGAAAAAAAGAACTTATTTCTAGAAATTGTTATCGAGAACAAAAAGTTACTTTTTTTTTTTTTTTTTTTCTGTTCCAAATCTATTCCCCGGCCACTTTTCTATTCCGGGGAATAGAAAAATAACTTGGTGTTACGAAACGGATTTCTATTCTTTTTTTGTTACGGGGAACAAAAGAATAGAAATCGAGAGAAATATAAATGTTACCGTGCAGGCCCTAACTGTTCACCTGTAACAAGAAATGATTCTTATTTCCCATTATTATATCTAGGAGAAATGCTTCCCCCAAAGTGGGCCCATTTCTTAAGCTTCCCCCGAATTTGAATTTGTTCCAAATTCCCCCGAACGTACTCGTTTTGACTCCATAACTCCCTTGACGTGGCACCAGTTTCTCCAATTTCCATCCAAAATTGATTTTGTTCCAAACTACCCCAAAACTTTGATCACTTTGACCCAATAACCCATTGTGCTCATTGGTATTAAAAATAATGACCGACCAATGAACACGTGTGCGTCACGAGCACGTTTCGTCCCTTTCCAAGAGCATTTTAGTACGGAAAAAAAGGAAGCACATTTCTCTCATGTCACTCTACATGCAGATAAAAAACGTTAAAAGAACCACCGCATCTGCCCCAACTTTATAGATCGGAAAGAAAAGGTTATGGTTTCTTGAGCATAAGAATCACTACGGATGTGGGATTATTGAGGCCCCAAAGTTCTGTTTTAGATGTACTAATGATGAAGATTGGCACCTCTAGTGTCAATTTTCATGGATCTGGATAGCACTATAAAACCAGATGGTGAATGAGATGAGCATCACTCATATTTTCGATTTTCTTCCTTAAGTTTCTCTCAGATGCCTGTCTTAAAAACCGAACTGGACTCATCAATTGGAGTGAGTTAATTTGTTTGCTTATGTCTTTGACTTAATTAGTGCTTATTTGCAATTTTTTACAGATGTACACCTTCTGTGGAACCTACACAACTTTTTAAGGATGTAAAAGAGGATGACTGTCCTGAAAGTGATTACATTTGCCTTGATAAACATGGCGATGAATGCAACTGTTCGAACTTTCTGGAGGTGGATTGGCTTTCTTCATCGGGAAATTCCTTTGACGAAGATTTATATGAAAGGTACCCTCTAGAGTGTACTTACTTTTTACTTTGGAATCTTTCTGGTAAAAGCGAAGCATTTAAGTGGAGTTAATTCAATGGATGTTTTTTATTTTGCCAAAAATAACGGATGTTAGCTATTCTCTTTGGGGCATTCTTTTTTCGGATAACATGGCAAAACCAAACCTTCAACTCAAGTACTCCCATGGAAACCCACAAAGCACCTCATTCATGTGCATCATAAAAGAATCCACCAGAGTGTGGTGGATCTGGCTTCAAAGATCATCCCGAGTGACAGACATTCATGTAAAAACACGTATACATAGACGTGTAAGATGTTAAGATTCTTGACAGAATTTTGAGATGAGAAAAGCATATGGGTGCCGTTTTCACATTGAAAGCTCCTTTTTTCATAGTATTTTCATGGAAACCAACCGCTTTTAGTTAATCACATTCACATGAAAACCATTTTGAGGAATAATGACTTCCTTCCTCAAGACGTCTGCAATACTAAATATAATTAAAAAAATTGAGGAATGGTGCTTCACAACAGCCAACCTAAAGAATGGAAATTACAAAAAGGATGAAACTTTGAAGCTACACCATCCTTACATCAAGTAGGAAACAAGCTCCAACCATATATCAATCGCTGCACAAGTTTGGTGCTGTGGTATTCTTTATTTTGTTACCATTTACTCTTAGATAAAGAGAATAGGGACGATCTTCCCTATTGTGAAAAGGGGATTTACAGATCTAGAAGGGGATTGATCATTTAAACCAGTAACTAGAAATACAAATGAATGGACAAATACCATGAATGGGTCTGTGAATCATAAATTAAACTGCCATACTCAAGCAAGACCAGATTTCACAAAAAGAAGGTATAAGCAGCAGAAGAAGAAAGGCAAGAAAGTAGAGGCTCTCTGCTCATCAGGGTAGGAGTAGGAGGAAAATAAGCAGTGGGAGGACATTCCGAAAAATGTCTCTACTTGCTTGCTGACAGAAATCAGTTTTCTTTTTTTTCTTCATGCTTTAGCAATACAGTTCATCTGAAGCAGCTTATTTCTTGATCATTTTTTTCTTAGAATTTCTAGTCATGCGTTGTCTCCTTCCTTTTTCTTTACGCGTTCCAAAGTTCGTGTTTGGGAAATCTGTGCCAAGCTCATATTTGCTTCTCTTTTAAATGGATACAGGTCGTCCATCAGTGGCCTGCTACAGGATAATGATAACGGACAAAATTCAGCTTCAACCTCATCAGGAAGCAAGTCTTTATTTGAAAGGAAGGTCAGTAGTTTTCGCTTATTGCTGCCAAGTTTAAAATTCTAGGACTTTCCTTGACATGCATTAATTGGTATGCGTTGCCTGAGCGCATATATTGAAGGAATCGTCCTCGCCAGTCTCAATGCAAATGCTGTAGGCCTTTGCTTCATTTACATTTTTTCCCCACTTCAACCCTTAATCTACTGCTTTGCGATGAAGTTGGCAAACAAACTAAAAAAGGCCAAATTCATCGTTGTCAGCACTTATCATGACCTGATGTTGCGACCCTGTTTGCATATGCTTACTACTAAAAGCGAATGTCCTGATGGAACTTGTGTCATGTGACGCATGATCTTGCTTGTTTCCCTCAATCCCCCACAGCCTGATGAAACATACATAAACTTGATACCCGGGGCAGTTTTTGCTGAGGGAGGTAGATACTGTACATCCCTGAACTTGGTGCGAATTGGGATTGACATAGTCCAATGAATAGTTTTTGTCCATTTCTCTCCTAATGTCAACGTACAGCATCATCTGATCTTGTATAGCAGAAATTTTGCGTGCTACCTTATTAGTTATTAATCAGGTGCTCTTTCCAATGGTCTGATAGTGTGACGTCTTGATTAACCTATCAAGTTGCACTTGCTATTGTGTTTGAGCCCTGGATATCGTCAGTATACCTCGACATATTTATCGGATTATCAATTGTTCATTTAAGGTTGACGTTTCCTTGCGAAATCATTTGCGCCAATTCTCGTTTTCACTCTGCCTTTACTGAAAGATTCTTCCCCTCTCTGCCTCTGCTTTGTAGGAAAAGAAACATGCCAGAAATCACACAGATCGCGGCAAGGTTCCAGTCGAATACTCCGATGACTTCATCCGTTGGGTTAATGATGGAGAAATGATGTCCCTATGATCCCGGCTTTTTGACAAACTTGACATTTACCAAATTCATCCGAGTCAGACCCGTCCGAAGGACTGGGTTTCTAACGCAAGCAATAAAACGGCGACAACCCCTCTCAAGAAGAGAAAGGACATCACCTCATGTAAATATCATGCGGCATTAATTAGATTTTTCGATTATCTGCTGGAAATAAATGGTGCCATCCCCATCTCTATCCTGCCAGCAATGCCTTGTAGCTTCTTCTCTGCCCATTCTTGTACATTACGTTTTCTATCATTTGGGATTCGGAGCTTCGGCAAAAATTTGTACTAGAGACTCGAAGGATCATTTTTGCAGCGTAGGAGGCCACTCATCTATTCTCCCCAAGGTGCTGAAGTGATGTAGATGCTTCCCTGAAAATTTTGTACATTGCACGGTCAAGGCATACATGTTCTTGTGTATATTCTCAATCTTCGAAACCAATGCGCATCCCTAACCTCCTATGTTCATCTTCAGTCTAGATAACACAGCATGGGTCAACCCGCCTTTTTTTATCAATCAAAGAGTATTTGGAATGAATCCAAAGTCAAGTCACGTGTATTTAACAGAACAAGAAGAGTAAAATTAAAGGTAAGGATGAAATTAGACATTATACATTTGCCAAGGGCCGAAGAGCCCAACTAATTTTGAGATCTTCTCTTCTAAAAGCTGCTTTTTTAACTTTCCCCCAACAAAATAATGTAAAGTCACTCTGTTATCTTGCTATTTTCTTATTGGTTTTGCATATTCCTTAACCTAAAGCGCAAGCATCTCGCAATACAAAACAATGCAAAAAGAACTGTCATAGATAAGAAACCAGTTGAACCAAATACATCATATCATTTTGACCGGATAACAAAAACTAATGGCAAAATCTCTCTAAAGAAAACTCATCTATAGAACTATGCTCCAGCAAGTCCCAAACCTTAAAGATAAAGAACTAAGGATGTCGCCCAAAGGACAGCCAAAATTTTCACTCCCAACCAGCATCATTGGATGGAGCAGCAGCTGCCGGAGTGGGCACTGGTGCTGGCGCTGGCACTGGCGCTGGTGCTGCTGCAATTTCCCACCCATCAGCTGCCACAGGTACTGCTGTTTAAAAGAAATTAAAAATTAAGGGTCGCTTACAAACCAAAAATGGAGATTAATTACGGGAAATTATACTGGTAGGTACCTGTCTCTGTCCAGCCAGTTGGTTGGATTGCAGGCACAGGCGGGGCGGCTGCTTCACTAGCCCACTGAGAATCGGGGATTTGAGAAGTCCATTGGTCAGGAATAGCTTGTCCAGCGGCATAATCAGTGATCCCGTAATCGCCTGCGACAATAGCTTCTTCCTCCTCCTGTTGCTTCGCTTCCTCGGGTTCTCTGTAGAAGAACAGATCGACCTACGCCCAAGTAACAAGAGCAAGCTTGTTATTATTTTATTTGAATGATCAACCACCTTAAAGCTTCTCTCAAATCACAATACATATTAGAAGCATGACATGTCTGTCAAACTGTTACTCTCTGGTAAGGTAGGATGCAAAATGTAAACTCATTCAAATGAGCAATGGGCTAGTAAAATGAGTGTGAGCTCCTACCATCACATCCCACTTATGGCCAGGTGTGATGGTACCACGCATCTGCAGAACCATCCTTGCCAACAGCCAGAAGAGACACCCAATGCTGTGCTTTCCCTTGTTATTTGCTGGGATACCAATGTCAACATACCGCATTGGAGAGTCAGTGTCACAGAAAGCGATTGTCGGAATGTTCCCAAGAGCAGATTCTTTAATAGGCTGCAAGTGTGATAATGACAATAAATGAAATGTGAAACATCAAAATTGTTGAAAAGCGATACAGCTATGGCATTAAATAAAATAAGAACTGCAAAGTCTAAACTACCAAACCACATCATAAGAAGACAAATCACCTGGTGGTCAGTTCTTGGATCAGTGAGGATGAGAAGACGCGGCTCACTGAAAGATGTTTGGAGCTGGTTAGTAAATGTACCCGGCGTGTGCCTTCCAGCAATGGCATGAGTGTTGGTGTACTGGGCAAACTTGAGAACGGCTCTCTGACCATAGGGTCTAGCAGACTGGACAATGATGTCCTGAGGGTTCTCAATTGCAACAATAACCCTAGCGGCCAACTGGAGTTTCTCCCATGTTTTTCCGAGGTTAATAATATAAATACCTGCAAATCACAGCATTTGTGCATCAGCGTGATACAGAGAAACCCAGATGATGTACCTATCACACCGTGCTCAGTATCTTCGCTACACAAGAAAGAAAAAAACAAAACAATTCACAGAACTAATAGAATGACTGTCCTCCAACAATTTGGTGTTCACACATTTCGACAAGATATTTGAGGACATGAAAAGTCTATCTGGGATAAATTATCTACTCAGAGAGACTTGAACCCGAGCCTCAACAGGAGCACCGAGTCCTGAAGATCAATACCAGGAACAAATTAAGTTGAACTGCTTCTGCAGGAAACATAAAGGATCAAAAAGCCAGAATCCGTTGCAGAACTACCATACCCACTAAGAAGATCATGACTACAGAATCACTACAGATCAATATACCACTCTCCACTCGGGCTGAAAGACATGATCAACCCAATACTATGTTCAACCTCCATCCCATTTCCTTCAAATTCAAGCACATCACCAGACAACTCGAATCACATTTACACGCATGTATAGTGAAGACGCAACTGAAATCCTTCCGAATCAACAAATTCACCTTGCACAGCTCAAACATCTCAACCCAACCTCCAACAAAAGAAAACCGGCCGAATTCCTCTAACCTGACCTATAACCACGAGTTCTAAAGCACGATCCTCGAACTGTTCCAGCACATTCTCTCGCCCAAATAAAAATCAGAACTTTACGAATTTAACGTAGGACCCGGCAAGCGAACCCTTCAAAAAAATGAAAGGAAGGCAGATCCGGGAAGGCATCGAGTGACGAGAAACAGCGAGACGAACCGTCGTTGCGGCGCTTGAAGACGTAGCGCTCCATCTGGAAGTCGCAGTTCTTGGTGCCGAGGTGGACCTCGGCGGCCAACATCATCTGGATGTCGGTCTCCTTCTGCGACAGCTGCCTCGCCGGCGCCGCGGCGGTGGTCGATCCCGTCGCCATGCTTCTCGGGCTTCGCTCTCTGTCTCTCTCTCGGCGGCCGGAGGAAGCGCGGGGAGGAGCAGGATTTCGCTGCGAACGCTTGTGACGCCGACGACGACGGAGGAGAAGAGAAGAAAGAGTGAGGGCTTGGGTCGATTTGCTTCGAGTGCCTTTTATACGACAGTGCCCGGAAGAAACCCTAGCTCCTCTTTCTTGACGGTTTTGCCCCTCGTGTTTTGGCTATGACCCATTTTATGGGGAAATTCAGAAAATTCTACTAAAAAACTTGGAAGCCGTTTGATTATTTTTATTTTTATTTTCCAATTCGAAGCTTGTCTTGTAAGTGATAAATTTATGCACTTATCGAATCGTATAAATCACGACGTGCTATTTCATTGGATTTTCTCCTTTAATTATATAAAAAATATGATGGTACGAGTGGTTCGCAAGTTTTTTTTAATGCTTCACATGGTCTTTGATTTGTTTATTTTTTGTCCAATCTAATTCCTGAAGTTTAGAGGTTTGATAAGTGTTGGTGCTACATGAATGTACCACCACATTACATGCACTATCTAGACATAAACTATCACGTTGGCATTTATCGAGCTAAAATAATGATGTGAACTGTCACGTCACTTTCTCAAGTTAGCAAATCTTTTCCTCCCATTTTTTAATTCCCATCACCTTTTGAGCTTAAATAACGAGAGAGATATAATGTGGAAGCCATTTATAAGTCACACATACACCCACACGGCAAATCTAATAAGTTAGCATAAATTATAGTCATATCGATTAGTGATGTTAAAATATATACTAGAATGACCATATCGAGTGGATTTTCGGAAGTTCATTAACTAGATTGAATTAGGTTCATGTGTTGTATTGATTATTTAAGAAAAGTTCAAGCATCATCCCTATCATTACCCCCTATACATATAATGAATAACGACTTGTATCCTCATAGCACCTTTTCAAGTTTAAATTAGCATTCTCGTTTGATTGTTAATTTCTTTTTTAAAATTATTATCTATGTCGACAATAACTAATTTGAATTTTTCATATTGGATGAAATTATTATTTATTACTGCTGAAATTAAGTGAATATATCATGGCGCAATAAAATAAGAAAAAGTATAGCTAATTGTTTTACACGACAAATGTTGTTTAATGAAAATAATATTAAATAAATATTTATTATCAGGCGTGGCTGAGCATCACTTTTTTCAAGAGAAGTTTTAAATAAACTAAGAACAAGTCCAATGATTTCATAATTTATCAATGAAAAAAATAAGTAACCAATTGAGGTGAGTATCCGAGAACATTTGTACGTGCATTTACCGTGTGACTTAAATTAGAGGTGAGTATGATTCAAAATAAAATAAAAAACTAGACTAGTGGGAATCAACCTAAATTTCAAATCCCATCGATTCTCAAGTGGGACATTCAAACTAGAAAGTGAGAATTGATAAACATTCTCATTGAAACCGATTCTCCATTTGTTGAAATCTGAAACTTATCTTATAAATCTTGGAATTTGAAATCTACACTATCTTAAATTCTATAATTAATTTTAGAGTTTATTTGAGAATCATGCTCACCTCTCATTGGATCTCTTGTAACAAGAAAAAGTCGAGGGTCATCATTTCATCTTGCCATTTGTCGGCTAGTGGAGAAGAGAGAGAAAATGGAGAGAATTTGAAGAAGTGTCCTATCATCTCTGTGATTACTCAAAACTGGTTCAAAATCTTAGACCTTTAGGCACTATTTGGTAAATCAAACAATACCTGATTCTAATTTTTTGTTCTCAGAACTAGTTTGGGACGAGAATCACGTTTGGTAAAATTTTGTTTCCGGATCAAATTTGTTCCTAGGAACAGATTGGGAAGAGAATTGAGAATAAAAAAAAAAGTTAATTCTTGTTTCGGGAACAAAATTGAGAATCAAAACTCTTATTCTTCTCTTTTCTTCTTCTTCATTGACCGCCATCTCGTGACCACCGCCACCGGTCACCGCCATTCGTCGTCGCTAGTCGCTAGCAAGAATCGGTCCGGTGAGCTCGTCGGAGGCTTGCCTAGCCATCGGCAAGGCTCGGCCGGCCTCGCCGGTGGCTAGGCAGGCCTTGCCTAGCCCTAGCAAGGTTGGCTTGGCCACCGGCGAGGCTTGGCCAACGAGGGCCGACGACTCTTCGGTGAGGTCGTCGGCCCTTGTCTGGCCGGTCGTCGATCCGGTGACCGGCCGAAGAAGAAGAATAATAGGAGAAAAAGAAGAAAAAAAAAAAAAAAAAAAAAAAAAAGGAAAACTATATATATAAATTATTTAAAAATTAAAAGAAATTGATTTGGAACAAAATCAATTAATACGGTACCAAACGCAATTCTATTCTAAAATCAGAAATTTTGAACAGTTACTAAACGCATTCTTTTACTCAGAATTAGTTCTCGGGAACAGAATAAAAAATAATCATTTCTTGTCAGAATCTGTTCTCGGGAAAAGAATCATTATCAAACGCACCATTGGTATTATACAAACTAATTCATGGATGCAAACACTACGGCTGACATTGATTTTTTTTTTCCTCGCAAACAACGCCCTATTGTGTTTCCACTATCATTTTCCCTACAATTTTTCTGAAAAAATAAAGCCCTGCCACAACAACATAGAACCGCTCACTCATAACTCAAATCGTGTTCATCTATTAGGGCTGCGCATCGGTAAAATTTCTTGTTTGTGGAAGAGTTTTTTTTTTTTTTTTTTTTTTCTAGTTCTTTTCTATTTCTGGGAGACAATTTCGAAAAAAAAATCTGTTTGATAATCGCACAAAATTTCTATTTTTGGAACAAAAAAGAACAAAAACCTGTTTGGTAAATCGCACAAAATTTCTATTCCATATTTTAATTTAAAAAAAAAATTAAAAATAAGAAAAAGGAATAGATTAGATATTACATAAAATTGACAAGATCAAAATATTATTAGAATAGTAATACATTTACTTAGGGGTAAGAATTCTAGTCGAAGATGAAGTGGTATTGTAATGGAACGTGAACTATTATCTTATATATGTGTGTGAGTATCTTTACTCACATAGTTTATAGCCTATTGAATTTAGGTAGCATTTTGAACTATAATTCTCAATAATATATTTTCTTTTTTGCGAATTTTATTGTTTGGTATAGCAAATATTGCGGAAAAGCACATTGGATATTGTTAGCCAAATTAATTTGTAGTGATTTCCTTGGAACTAAGTTTTTACTCTTTTAAAAAAATTGTAATTCTAGTGCATGCGTGGCTTGGGGATTTTAGTCTTCTAATCTTGACATGGATGTCGGGTTGGGGTTGGAAATTTCCAACTATTGGAATGATTCATGCATGGCGTGGCTTTACTGTCGTTATGTATTTAGTTCATAATATGCTCCTAAAACACTTAGTAAAGACCTCGGTCTCTTGTATTTTGAGCCGTCGATGCATCCCATCTTGATGCTACTTTTTACCTTGCTTCTTCTGAATTACAAACTATTTCATTTTCGTGTTTCACATAAGCTTATAAGGTTTTGGCTAATTTTGATGAAGGGAGGTGTTTTTCCTCTCCTCTGTTTGTCCACATTTATGATACATTCAATGGCATTTGTGCTCATGGAGATAGAATTTGATGACCTTAATACGATTAATAGAAATGTATTCATAATAGTTTACATACACATCGCAAAAGTGTTTTCACCAAAAACAAAAACACATCGCAAAAGTCGGAAATAAAAAGTCATGGAATCTCTTCCATATTGTGATCCCTTGCCATCATATTTGCAATATTTTTCCCGATCATGTTTATCTCATCCGCCTCATCACCTGGTGTATCATCTACAACCTCGTCTTGTGTAGGTTCAAAGGGATGCTCCGGATCTCCATATAGGGCAAAGTTCTTGTCCATCTTGTCTTGGTCGCGAATATAATTATGAAGAGTACAACATGCGATTACAATATATGCTTGCTTTCGAATTGAAAATGGAGGCATGTGTCTCAAAATGGAGAAGTGATTTTTAATGCCCCAAATGACCTCTCGATAACATTTCTCAATGAAGAATGCTTATAGTTGAACAATTCTTTTGCTGATCCGGGCCGTCTAATTCTACCCCTATACTCATTCAAATGATACCGTTCACCTTTAAATGGAGTCAAAAATCCTGGAAGTGCTGCATAACCAGAATCTACTACATAGTATTTTCCTACAAGAATATATACATAAATTTGTTATGAAGCTCCAGTAGTATCTATAATGGTCAAAAGTAAAATGTTTTAGAGAAACACATTTCTGAAAACTTCAAGGTCGAATTTTGATCGCTGCCATTTTTCTTAGTGTAAAATCATGCCTTTCACCAAACCACACCAATGACACAACACCTTTGCATCATGGACTTAACTCACTTCAAGTGTGTCCTAATTTTATTCACCCAATTCTGTGTTGAAGGCAAAAAGTGTAGTCCTATTCGTTGTTTACGATCATCACCAAATAGATTGATAATGGCTAGGCTAAGTCGGTATTCTCATGGCACATCTCCTTCGGTTTACGTGAAACCATCACATTTTGCGTCAAAGCCCTTTATTGTCTTCTCTAGTGACTCTGTTTGTTTCTCCAGCCAAATCGCTGCTGGTTTCCTCTCCCTCGAAGCGATTTAGCCCAATCACCTCAACCTTGCAATGAGCCATCTTCATCTCATTTACAATGTCCTTCGTTGAAAACATCCTTGCCAACCCCAAAGTTGAACAACATTCTTTGCAAAGTGCTAAAGAACGTAAACCGATCTTTAATGCAGCAATTTTCAAGACCGAACCAACATCTCGTTTCCACCGACTTGAATAAATATGTGCCTAAATCGGTGACCTCACAGTCACTACTCTCGAATACCAATGAGCCATCGCCTCTCAAATTCACACTTCCTTCATCATCCTCCACTTGCCATGTTGTTGTGCACAATCCAATGACCGGAGACTCGATTAGGCCCAAAAGTGAGCCAAATTTGAGCAGGGGTGTCAGTGGCTTAACTCAGTCTTCTCATGTCACATTTCCTTTCAAAGCCGTTCCTTCAGGTTCTCCGAAACCGTCCGCTTCTGTATCAAAGCCATCAACCGTCACGTCTAGTGATCCATTTGTTTCCCCAGCCATTATCAATCTATATGGGCGGGACTAGACCATTTTTTAAACACTTTGGTCAATTAAAGCTCACCACCAAAAAGGAAGTATCAACACCATCGGCCTCCAGCTCCGCTAATATACTACTTTGCCTTGGGCATCATCGGCCCAAAATCTAATGATCGTCACATATAGTAACTCCACAACACAAAAGCCACACAAAATCTGCAAAGAGATGTTCTCGCAACCTTCGAAATCGGCCTCGGATTCAAGCCCGGACGTGCGGCGCAAATCAAAGCGTTACCAAAGATTCCCACCGCCTTGAACCTAAGCAAGATGTACCGACCAGATTTTAAAATCACAACCTAACAAAAGCAATGGCATTATGGAAAAAGTAGAGAACAAGGATAAGGAAGAGGGAGTCGATCTGAGGGCAGGGGAACGAGCAAAACCTCCAAGCTGGTGCTCTGGATCTTGTCGTCGGGCTCTGGGTAAGAAGGCCACCACCGCCAAGAAATCCACGCACACCAATCCGCAACCTTACCTGCAAGTTTTTTTCACAGAGAGCGGCATCACTCTTCTATCGCCACGAAACTCATTGAAACAAATAGCGAAGCGAGACTTGTCGGCGCAAGTTCGCAAGGGAAGAGGACGGAACACGACACGGTGGTCGGGAAGAGGAGGAGAAGGGGAGCGATCGGACCAACGGTGACGGGACCAGCGGCGACGGGACCAGCGGCGACGGGACCGGCGACGACGGGACGGCGGCGACGGGAGGTGATTTCTCTCGGACGAGAGGTCGCGGGCGAAGGAAGAGGTGAGCTCTAGCGGCGACCGGACCACCAGCGGCGACGGGACCGGGCGACGATGGGACCGGCGGCGACGACGGTACGGGCGGCGACGGGAGGTGATTTCTCTCGGACGAGGTCGCGGGCGAAGGAAGAGGTGAGCTCCGCCGCGACCGGGACCAGCCGCGACCGGACCACCGGCGGCGACGGGACCGGCGGCGACGACGGGACGGGCGGTGACGGGAGGTGAAGATCTCGGACGAGGTCGCGGGCGAAGGAAGAGGTGAGCCGAGAAAGGGCGTGAGTTGAGGGGGAAAAGAGGAATTAGGGTTAAAAGATTTTAGTTCCTCATTTTTATTCCCGGAAGAGAAGTGATTTTTTTTTGTTTCTCATTTCTCTTCCCAAACCATTTCGTGCTAGGTTTTTATTCCCTGGAACAGAAAAAATAATGTGGCGTTATCAAACGGGTTTTACATTGTTCTTTTTTTGTTCCGGGAACAAAAGAACAGAAATTTTGAGGAAGAGAAATGTTATCATGCAATACCTAGGTCTCTCCAGAGTGGGATTTTGAGCTCTTTGTTGTTTTGGGGTGATTTTATTTTACTTTCGACCAGTACTATTTATCATTGCTACTGAATGTGCTTTTATATATTATGTTACCGAGCACCTAAAAGTACAATGTACATAAAAAAAAAAGAGGTTTAACTTACTATAATTTTGCACTGAGAAAGAAATAGGAAAATAAATAATTTTTTTTTAAAAGCTTCCCCATAAATACATTATAACTAAGAAGGTGGATCTCCTTGGATATTGAAAATTTTCAAAATCAACCTTGTATCAACGTACATCTCATAGCCCACACCTCAATAGAGTAACCATCAATTTTCATGCAATGAATAGCTCTTTCAATCCATAACAGACTAGTGTCTGGTCCTAGTCCTAAAAAGTTTGATTTACATGTACTCAAGAGAGATGTTGCTTCGAATAACGATAAGGATACGGCCCTACAACTTAAAATAAAGAGAAGAAGAGAGCAGTAACGAAAATCACTAATTAGTGATATAAAGAGCTTCGTCTTGCAAATAAGATTATAGTTACAACCAGGCAAAAATGATCATCGGCCTCCCTGTAAAAATTGAGATACGGGGCCTGGACAACCTAGAATCATATACAGGAAAACTGCCATGGTGTACTCGTGCAAGCTAAGACCTTCAAATTGGTACAACATTGTAATAAATCAGCCAACCTTTCTTGCCATGTCACTAGGATGTGTAGATGGTTGGAATGCTTCACCTTCCTTATGGGAAAAATTATTTAAAATGTCACAAAATCTATTATATTGACAACAATTCAATTCTAAACCTTTTAATTAAACCAATTGAATTTTAAACATTTTCGCATTGCTACAAATTAGGCAATTTGACCAATTTAGACCATGAATCACAATTGTGAACACTAGCCGTGTTATGTGGCACGATCAGCGTTAACATGAACATTTTTAATTTTTTTTTTTTTTCTTATTTTTCTTATTTCTTTTTATGTTCTTTCTCCTTAGCCTTCTAGCCAGAACTGGCTATGGCTAGTGACTAGCCATGGTTGAGGGATAGTGAAGGTGTCATGCCACGGCCGAGGGTTGTCCTTGTCGGATTTGGCAAGGACACAACCTTCATGACTTGGGTAAGGGTAGTGACCCTCAAGGCCTGGGCAAGGGTCACCCTCATGGCCTCTGATGAGGGCTCAACCCTAGGAGACGCGAGTCGAGCCCTCCCCAAATTCGGCGAGGGCTCAACCCTCAAGGCTTGGGCGAGGGTGGGGTGGCCTCTAGTGAGGGTTCAACCCTAGGTGATGAGGGTTTAGCCCTCCCCAAATTCGGCAAAATTCGCCTCGACCCATGCAATGAGGCTCACCAAATTCGAGAAGGGTCGCGGCACCCTCGCTGGTTATGGCTGATCACTGACAATCGTCAGTACTTGCCACGTGACAAAGATAAAAATGAAAAATAAAAAAATAAAAAAAGGCAAAAAATTTAAAAATAATATAAACATAAAGAAATATGGCAAAGATATTTGAATATTAACATCGATTGTACCAAGGATTGCCGAATTTCCGATCTAATTGACTCAATGAATTGAAGTAATACCAACGGAAAAAGATTAATGACTAAATTAATTCAATTAAAAAATTTAAAACAACACCATTACAATAGATTTATTTATTTTTAAATACTTTTCCCCTTCCTTATGTCTCCTTGCGAATCTTTAACCCATTTTCTTCCTTCTTCGAATGCAAAATTTCTCGTGAAACTAGAAGACGCTGTTTTCACTTCTACTCCTCGGAATTTACTCGAGTTAAACCACAATGCTTCGGAATGCAGAGATGAAGTAAGGAACTATGGTGTACAGTTGTAAAGTTACGCTAGCCGCTTGGAGATCACTGCACTGAATTGGAATGCCCTTGCGCACAAACAGTTTAAAGGATCATATGCACGTTCTAACAACCTGGATGTCGCCAGAATTGGTCAGTTTCATCCCGAATCTGGATAAGACCTCAACATACGACAGAATTGAGAACTCATTGCTCTTCACAAGATGGCATATACTCGTTAACAAGAGGGTCACACCACGCGCATCGACACGGAACAATCCCAAAGCCTATTCCGAGCTTCAGCATTGTCCTAATCCTACGAAGTTCATCTGTCTACAAGGCTATCACACAGAACAAAGTACTGAACAATGAACCGGCAAAAAGGTGGCAGCCAACGCTCGGCCTCAATTGATAGCAACCTTGACCATCTTCGGCTTTGGCGCAGGCAGCTTCTCCATCGTGATCGTCAGCACTCCATTCTCGCACTTGGCACTGATGGCCGACGGGTTGGCATCGTCCGGCAACCGGAACTTCCTGGTCAGGTTCCGCGGCACCCTCCTCTCCAGCATCACGTACTTGCAGCTCTCGTCCTCCTCCGCGTCCTCCCGCTTCCTCTTCCCGTTGCTCCTTATCACCAGTGACTTCTGATCGTCTTCTACGGTCACCTGCATTACAAAGTCGTGCGGTTCAGTCACCACCGCCAGAAACTACAGGAGGCGCAACACTAGGTCAAACTTGCAGAAAAATGACGCTTAAAAAATCGTGATCGATTCAAAGGACAAGCACGTGTATCCTGCGCGACACTTTTCATTCATATTATGCAGAGCCATATGTTCATCGTGTTTTTCTTTCCAAGATCCTTCTGCTATCTGCTCCCTAAATCCCAGCACCAACTAATATCAGCCAGTCACAGTTCAGTATTCAAGCTCGACTGGAGTGTTGGGCATGGCCTGAGCTCGACTTGAATACTCAGAACTCGAGCTCGAATTGAAGTACTCAGATGAACAATGCCGACCAGTAACTCGAGTGGTTTGCAGCCCCAACTTTTACCTATCCAGTTAGAACAACGTCAAGTGTACTAAAAGACTAAGAAGTGATGATACCCAACCAACAAACGAGGACAGATCCAACCTCACACTGCAAAATCGATTACCACGACGTCGGGGACTATATACTTTGGCAAATCTAGGCCCGAATCGTGCCGCATCCGACGAAATCTCCATAACACCCCGCAGTCATTACCGGAAACTAGAACTGCAATGCTCAACTATCAAGCCCACATCCTAAGAACTGCATCGAACTGAGAGGCCATGGACGACACACTCTTGTGCTCGGAATGAGCAAGAAACAGGGGATGGGGGGGTGACGAAAGAGTACCTGGACATCAGACTTGGAGAGGCCAGGGACGTCGAAGTAGAACACGTATTCCTTCGGGGTGTCCAGGATATCGGCAGGGATGCTCGCCCCGCCCTTGCCCTCGCCGGCGGCGGTGGCCTCGTGCGGGCGAGACGAGAACGCGAGCTTCTCGACGCTGTCCGGGAAATTCAGCAGGTGGCTCACCAAGTGGTCGCCGTCCAGCACGACCCGACTCATGATGCTCGATATCCGTCGGCTAATCCACGCGACCCAGGAAAGCAAGCAAGGCAAATTCGACTCCTGCTTTGCGACAGACCGATAAGGTTCGGTGCAGAGGTACGGAAAGAGACGACAGCGGAGGGCGATAAATAGAGAGGGAGAGGAAAGTTCGGGAGAGGTCGAGTGGGGGATGGGGATGACCGGAAAAAGCTGGAAAGGTCGTCGGCCACGTGTCCGGGGAGAGGGGATGTGGTGGAATCATCTCTTCGCTTCTTGAGCTCTGACGTGGCACCTCCTCCTAGCGCCGCGAGTGAGTTCATGTTTTGCCGGGCTCGAGAATAGCTGCGGGTCCACGGTAGTCGGAGATGCTCTTGGAGATTAGCTTTCCTTAAAAAGTTTTGAACCTCTAAAGCCCTTGAAATTTTTTTATTTTTGGATATTTGACAAATTCTTTTTGCATGCACTTTTTAGAAATGTTAGGATTAAGCATTTTCTAATGACTTTTTCCTTCCAAAATCCATTAATATTTTTATTGTATGATTTAGTTCGAAACTATTTGTTTTCTCCTCCCGATCACATATGTGAAGGTGTTGATGGTCTGCGAGACGGTTCAACTTTGCAAATCCCCAATATAAAAAAATCCTAGAATCGACCAAGCATTGCATACTAGATTCACGACGATGCTTTGTTGAGGTCGTGTGACCCTAGGGGATGCCTCGTCTGGAGTCGCGTGATGTTGGGGTTGCCGCACTTAAGTTGTGTTACTCTCGATGAGGCGACCCTGAGGTTTGCGTGACTCAAGTGCAACTCACTTGAGCTTTGCTTAGCTTTAGTCGACGAGATCTACTTCAATGAGGGTCGCCGATCGATGCTCGCTTGGCCGTTAGTCATTTCTAGTTGGCGCCGCTGAAACTCACCCATTCCCTGCCCTCTATGCCAATGCTCACCCTCGTTTGCCCTCTGTTTTTTTGTTTTTTAATTTCAAAGTTGTTTTTCAAGATAGACGCCAAAATGAATTATCCAAATGCTCTTTGCTTTTAGCAAATATACCTTCATTCAAAGATGGGGAAATGAATTTGTATTCCCCTGAAGCATTCCCAAATACAACCTTAGTCCACTCTGAATTTCATAAAAATTGGTACCTTTGTCATCAATATGAATGCTTAATGTCAGTCTCGGTTGTTCAACAGATGTGCACATTCATTGTTTTGATGCACGATTTGCCCTATCTTTCGAAAATGGGTAAGTAGAAGATCTTAATTTGGGACACAATTGTCCTCTCGATTATAAATCAAGAGGGTATGAACTCTAGAGAGTGTCGACGGATCGACTCGGGTCGGGCTTCCATGATCCCGACCCGAATCGAAAACGCTGTTCAGATTCCGACCTTGAATATACCCTAATTAGGATTGAGCCCATGCATGCGATCATCATGGCCATGTCCAACATGTGTGATGGGCTTTTTGACGAACCCTTTTTCTCGATCAGTAGTAATGCAAAGCCTCTCCTCGTAGGGCCCGTTCTAAAGCCCGTTGGCTGCGGTCGGTCCTTCGTCTCGAGCTGAGCTACTAGGTGACAAACCTAGGAACACCCTCGTACCATTATAATAAGCACAAGCCAATATGCACGGCTAAGCATAAATCCGGCAGAGCAATCATCGTCACCACATCACATGATCCGAATTTTGAGCACATGGGCAGATCTCCAGAGTCCCAAGAAATTTGTTATTTTTGCTTCGAACCTCGAGATATTCGGCTCACTAATCCAGAGACACAAAATATATTCGATCGTGCGTAAAAACAGTAACTTCCATTACCTTTTTAATTCTTATCAAAAGCTTCAATATTTTCCCAAGTTTGTGTCCTTTGAACCGGAAGTAACCATATAGGCTGGCCATTCTTCTGCATGGTCATACAAGCACCGAAGAGAAGGTAATCAAAAATCACCTAGAGGGCGTGTTTATTTAGCGTGGAATTTCATGACGAAGGAAAACTCTTTCTAGGAAAACGATCAGTCTTCATTTGTCTTTTGAACCAGAAATAACCATGGAGCATGGCCATTCTTTTGCATGGTCATACAAGCGCCAAAGAGAAGGAAATCTAAAATCACCTAGAGGGCGTGTTTATTTTGCGTAGAACTTCATGATAAAGGAAAACACTTTCTGGGAAAATGATTAATCTTCAAAACAATTTTCTCAACTTAGAAAGGGGACTGCTTGTGCTTGGGAAAACGATTTTCTCAACTTAGATAGGGTAATTTGTTTACTTAATTTTAAGTACGGGTGTTTTCTTTGACTTTTAGATGTGTTTTCTATTGACTAACCAGTTGGGGGAACAAAAAACACACCAAAATTCGGAAAACTAATTCGCATGAAGCTCTTTCGTCGAAAGAAATGCACCCTAGGATCTAAATAATCTCCATGAACAATGAATTAAAGCATGCTTTTCAACTTGCTGAAAATGCGATCGGTAACATCAACATGAAACCACTCCATGTGGTGGCTGCGTTGGCTTGGGCTTTCATCCCCCTCACGAAGGAGACGGGTTCAAATCCTAGCGTGGTCGCTAGTGGTATTAAGCGTGACGTCGTGTGGTGGTGGGTTCTGCGCTAGCGTTACCAAGTGGGTTTACGGCGCGGCTGCCGCGCTGTTGGTTTCTCCCGTCTCAAAAAAAAAAAAAAAAACATCAACATGACACGCACACAAACACATCGTATAAGGGAAGGTCCACTGCCTCTAGACATAGCCAAAACATTAAATAGCGTTTCGATAAAGAAGCTCCCTTTCGTCTCTCCTTCACTGAATCGGGACCTTTGGACCACCCAACAAGCGCGTCAGCTTCGAATAATATTAGCCCTTTTGGCGTTTCGTGTTCATCCGCTGCTTTTTCCGCTGCTTTTGTCTACACGGACCAGAGAAAAACTTCCTCCATAGCCGAGTGCCGCTCGTTCGGTAGGAACCATGAAGCACTTTACAGAAGGAAGAGTGACGTCCGCCCCGCCGCCGTGCGTGCACTCTTCCAGAAGAATTTAGTAGTGGAAGCAACCCTGGCCTTAGCTGTCCGTGTCTGTGTTTTTCTCCATCTGTGTCTTACATGGCTGATACAGCGTAAGTGTACTCGATCTGCATGAATTATTGATTATACGGTATTCTTTCTTGGTGACAAGATGAGGCTGTAGAAGGCGGGTGACAGTGAAAGCATAGCCTCGCGTGGACATGAATTCTCTATCTTACACGGTGCTTCTACAAGTGTTTCAATCTATCTCAACTGCTTGGTGCATTACCTTCGTTTACATTTACCAACCATTGAATGTTTGGTCGAAAGTCAAGTTACCAATGATTGAATCGTTGTGGGACAGAATGTGTCGAGCAATGCGCTCGATCCCATCTATCAGGACGATTCGAGCGCTCGAAACCATTGCAGAAGAGCAGACCGATCACCGCCGTACTTCAATTTACTGCATTTAACTCCGACGGTAAACTCTGCTTCCATATAAAACCTCATGCAATTAATGAGGCGGGATCCTAAAGACGGTACAAAATATTCCTTGGGAGACCTATATGCATGGAACACATTTGTCCCGTCTCTCGAGCGCGAAGACAAACCTGGTCGGTCTCGACAAAAAGTCAGCAGCTCACGTAAGGACAGAGAGCGACAACTATTCGCGAACGCAAGAGGACATCACCAGCTTTAACTCGCACCTCAGAAAGAAAACCAGCTGTGTCCTCTCTCTCTCTCTCTCTCTCTCTCTCTCTATGATTCTTGGTACTGGTGCGACTTCCTATTGGCAACCCACAGTTTTTTTTTTCCTTTCTTTTTCTTTTCTTATCCTTTCGGGTCCTCTCTAGCGCGAAGACTCCACACCGTCCGGTGCAATAACGGACAAGGAAGCAACCTAGCTGTGTTCTTATCAGCATGTTTCGAGAAGACAAAAGCAAGAAGGAAGAAAGAAAACACAGCTGGGCCAAGAAGAAGAGAGCGAAAGGGAATAAAAGGGTTGAAAAACAAATGGGAAAGAGAGACAGACATTAAAGGAGCTCCTAAGAACTGGCCCGCTCGCTTTGGGATTCTCTCGTTAAACTAATGAAGGCTCGTACGAGTCGTGCGTGTTTCACGAAGATAATCAACCTTTTGGTTGCAACCAAAAGGGATCGATTTCCGGTTAGGTTTCAGTGGGGTTTTCGACACTTCAACACTTCCTCATCATGGGTGGCACTCAGCTGCCTCCCTTTTTCTTTTTTAATTTTTTTAGTGAAATGATATTCCCATAAGAATCCTCACCTATATGCCCACCTAATCCACGAATTAATTCCACAACCACCAACGTTAGGAAAATAGAAGAACTTGATCAGCTATTGCATGTAGATTATAAAGATGAAAGATGTGCATATGTTTTTCAAGGCGCTCATGCTATGAAAAATGTAACCCAGAAAGGTTACACGCGGATACATATTTTTTGAATGCTCAAAACAAGTAAGACGAGACATGCACACATCTTATCAGAGTATCTTACTCTTAAGAATTTAATAAGTGAGAACGCCCCAAAAGGGAAATGGTATGGAAAAGAAAATTTTTGGGGTGGGAAGGGGCGGGGGCCATCAGACCATTTCCACGCCAACTACCAAACAACAAGGCGCAACTTGCTGCTTTTTTCCCCTTTTTTATTTTTCGATCTTTTACTTGGCCCTCTTTGATATATTTTTTGTTTGCCTTTTCTGGGGACAAACGAAAATATCTAAATTTCGACATAGCTGTTTCTGTAAACCCGTGGGCCATGCACGTCTCTTTGTCCCTCTGCTCCTCTTCTCGCTTATATACGAACCTTCCTCCTCCTTTCTCCTCCACCTCCACCTCCGCCACCAACTTCTCTCTCCAAAGCCCACCTGAAACTCTCTCTCTCTCGCTCTTTCCCCCTGAAAATGGCGAAAATGGGAAAGCTCACGAAGCTCAAGTCAGCTATCAAGAGATTCCCCTCCTTCTCCAAGCTCTCCCGCAGCAACTCCGCCGCCGCCGCCGTCGCGGCCGAAGACGATCCCAGAGCGCCGCCGCCGCCGCCGCAGCCGGAGCGGGCCGCGACGTGAGGGCGGTGTACGTGGGGAAGTCCCGGCGCCGGTACGACGTGAGCACCGACGTGTTCGAGCACCCGCTGTTCCAGGAGCTGGTCGACAAGTCCTCGCCGTCGTCCTCCTCCTCCCCGCCGTCGAGCGCCGCGGCGGTGGTGTCGTGCGAGGTGGTGCTGTTCGAGCACTTGCTGTGGATGCTGGAGAACAGCGGCGACGGGGGCGCGCAGCTGGGGTCCACCGACGAGCTGGTCGAGTTCTACACGACTTGTTGACATCGAGAGGCTTGTCGGGCACCACCGCATTCTTTTGATCTCGTTGCGAGTTTGATGATGATGCTGATGAGGACGATGATGATTAGGAACAAGTGTAAAGAGTTTAGAGAGCTAGATTTGAAAAATAAAAAGAAAATTAAGGCGATGATGAGTGTCTGTTATCCCATAGTTTCATTTATATATTTCTTGATTTCCGGATGATGTATATGGTGAAAGCCGATAGGTGAATAATTAGGGTTTGTTCTAATTAATTGTGCATAGTTTGATTGAAGAGTAAATGATCCGCATGCCCTTATGACATGCACGTTGATTCTTCTCTTCGCTAACCATATAATCAATGCGCATGCATCTGCTAACTGGCTAATAGTCTTCCTAAAGAACACCCTTTTGCATTCAATCCAAAAAATGCAGGATGAATTTACTTAGAGAGCATATATCCCAAGCTCCGATAAATGCTCTAGAGTTTTCATCCTTCTTTGCAATTTCGGTATGTTATCGAAAGATTTCGATTTCGTTGGTCGATCGTCGCTAAACCAACAGAATCGGACTCAAACCATAAGATGATTCTCCCTAATATGACAGTGCACTGGATCAATCTGTTCATGCTCATGTTATTTTTTTTCCTCGCTCCCTTGAGTATGAGAGTACGTCCATTTTGTTCGTAAATTATGAGGTACCATTCGCGTAGATTGTCATAATGTTCCTAACTGGACAACATAGAGCTAGTAAAAAAAGAGGGAATTTTGAGAATCACCCTAGTCTCGTATGTGTACCTATGAGTGTTGTCCCTTATTTCGGACATCACCATTGCGATTGATCGGGTTCAATTATTTTATGATAGTCAGCATCGGCTGACCAAAGTCGATTTTGAAGACAAATTGTTGCATGTTATGGGAAAAACACAAAATGTGAAAAAAATTATTTTAAAGGGAGGACAATTTATGTAATCTTTTTCATATTTATATAATTTCTCTCTCTTTTTAAATATATAAATGATATTCTTTTCGCCGTTGATTCTGATAATTAACTTAATCCTTACAATACTTATTCTCGAATCAATGGTCATAGAGACATGACTCGTCCCAAAAGAAAAAAGAAAAGAAAAAAGGAGGTGACACAGCTTGCGCACGCCATGTAGTAAAAACTTCATGTCACTTTCGATCATTCTCAAAGGCAGTAGAAAACGGAAAGTTAGACGACCGCAGGGCGGTCAACGACGATATGAGCAAGAATCTGCTGCGTGGGATGCTTGTTGGGTCATCTGTTAGATTAATGATTAGGTTAGTTATGGAGATGCCTTTCATATTGACCTACAAGCACGATGAATTTTCTTGATTATGATATGATTTTGCTCTCATTAATGTGGTCGTTGCGCATGAAGCACTCCCTTTCCCTTCAAGCCGAAGTCACTTGTACCTCAATCAAGTCATCGATTGTTCTAAACCATACATACATGAGGAAGAGTCACGAGATTAAACCGCGCTTTGGGTTACTAATAAGTCAGGAGCTTGATTTTCGAGCAACGCCGATGGGTGCACACATGCAAATGTCAGTAGGCGAGGGCGACCGTCTCAAATGAGGAAAGGGGCAAAGGGCATCCGACGAATGAACTCAACTCGTGACGAAAAGAGCGTCGGACTTTCGTGACGCAAGCATTGATAAACCATGAAATTATATGATCTAAGTTTGTTGAATCGTAAAGCATTAGAATAGTCGATTGTGGTTCCACTAAAATTTTACAATGTTGGAATAATTAAATATTAATTTATGCATTCATTTAACGATTTAAGTTTTTAGAATAGTTGATAGTAGTTCTATAAAATCTCACATGATATCGAAGCGAGATTTTAAGTTCAAAGCTTATCGGGCCTCATTTGCCTCCTCAATTAAATATGTCCACGCTTAATACTATGCAAAAAAAAAGAGACCAAACTAAGTGTGAAGGGGAGTGTTGGGATAATTAAATATTAAATCACGTCTTTATCTAATAGCTTAGGTTTTTAGAATAGTTGGCAGTGTTCTTACAAAATCTCACATGATATCAGATTTTCTGAATTTAAATCTTTCCAGACTCCATTTACCTCCCAAATTAAATATGTCCATTCTTAGTACTAAGCAAAAAGACTAGATTAAGTGTGATAAGGAGTGCTAGAATAATTAAATATTAAATCATATCTATGTGCTTAAATTTTTAAAATAATATGTAGTGATCCTATCAAAATTTTACATAAATATTGTTTCGGTTTTCATCATGTCAGAAAAGAAAGCTTTTGGATTTCATGACGAACTATGCACGCCCTTCATTTATACAGGGACCAACGCCTGAAGTCATTGTAGCTAGCTGTGCATTAAATGGTGGAGATTGATGGGAGCATGGACCGGAAAGCAGCTGTAAAATTTGGCAAAATTACAGACGGTTCAGTAAACACGTAGCTGTGCTTTGCACACCAGCCGACGTTGGTGCACCGAACTGTCCATCCATCCATCACATCCCGAGGGACATCAAACATGAATGGCCACATCAAATCAAACGTGACTTGAAATCCCACCTCGTCAGGACTCGAGCTCAAGTGGTTTATCAGAATCTCTCTCTCTCTCTCTCTTCCCAGTAGACACGAACGTCAAATTATCGGATCCAATCCAAGTCGCGTGCTTGTGCTGCTGTCTGGTGTCTGATAAGATGAGGGAGCAGCCAGCCAACCAGGCCACAGTCTTATCTCGATCCTCTCGATCAAATCCTGAGAGCAAATTGCTGTTCGATGCGACCTCCATGTCGATCTCCCTCTTCTCTTCTCGGTGGGCCTCCGCCCACAGACTCGCTTCTCTTCCCTTCGGTTGCCATCATCCGCACCGTCTGCCCGAGCACACGAGTCCTTCGGGCGGTCTTAGGCAAGCGATTTCCTTTTTCGACTCGAACTCGCCTGCATAGGTTTGCTTGGGTCTACCCGCACTCGGTCATTTTGCATTAGTAGATAATGGACAAAACTCTGAACATGGAGCAGGAGGCTTGTGGCACTTGCCCGACCCGTCTTGGCCGCCCTATCGATCGGGTTTATTCGCACCTCCAGGTTATTTGTCTTAGTCTAACTGAATAAAAGTGAAATGACGACGTTTTGATTTGGTTAAACAGTGCGAATTTAAGGGGATTAGAACGATTTCTCTGTCATCTTGAAAACATTAGAGGGAATTCGTCCAATTTTGTCATAATTTAAGGGATCTCTGAAAGTTATCTTGTGCCCTTTAAGCCCCGAACAACAAAGTGGCCCCGATGCTATTATGTGAGTCATGAATCGAATCCAACCCACGTAAAATCAGTGTCGGTTGTTCATCCGAAAGAAGAAAAAGCTGGATGGGTATGACTCTTGGTTGCTCATGGAAGCAAATTAAACAAATTACACGAGCGGGAAAAAAAGAAAAGAGGAAGAAAACGCTTTCAAGATATTGTCCGATCGTCCTGATTCTTGGTTGGCCGAGTTAGATAAGACTTAACTAGCCTGTAATGTGGAGCTCTCTTGGTCACGAGTTTGACTTCTCTGGTCGCTCCGTGATCTTAGAAAGTCCTGATTTGCCGATGACGCAGCTCTGGCTTGTGCACCACTTGTAGGGTAAATCCGGTTTCATCCCAACCTACGTCCGGTGGTGTGGTGATAACGGGTTTGCTTAAAATGAGCATAAGTTATTACTTAAATCGAACATGCTGGCTACGGGTGTGGTGCTCGTGTGACGGATAACGCTTAGATGGGGATGGCCGAAGCCGGTCGCTCTTTTGCATTTCTTTTTGCCGAGCAAGAAAAAGAGAGTAGGGGACCAGGACTTCGGGCAAATGGAAGGAGGAACACGTTACGAATGGAGACACGTTAAAAAATGCCCGGCTTCTCGAGTGTTCTTGTGTGTTTATGGAGAAGGGAGCTCCCTCTCCTTCTCTCGTCTTCGCTTCCCTTCTGTTCCACGGAAAACAGTGCGAATGCTTCCGTGCAGGATATCTCAAGACACGTCCTCCGAAGTTCAGAACTTTGTACGCATTTTTATAATGGGTTCGCTCCATATTCCCATTCCCCGAGTTCAAAGTCCTGCATTTTTTCTTTGGAACGTTAAGTCGTAAAGGAAAGGTCTTCGTCTGCCGATTGGTCTTGAGAAATAACAAGCATGGCAAATGGTGACGAGAAGAGCGAAGGCTTGTACGCAGTTCTGGGGCTGAACAAGGAGTGCACCGCTTCGGAGCTCAGGAGTGCTTACAAGAAACTGGCCCTGGTTAGTACTGCCACACCTTTTCGGTAACCAACCATCTTCTGCGATTGTTACTGGTTTCGTCATGTTGGAAACACTAGTTTCCCCCCCTTTCTTCTAGTGTTTTGCATGTGTTATGTTATATTGCTAATTGGGAGATGCAAGTCAATCATGTATACGGTGCTTCGTGGATAAGAGAACCTGTATTTGCATATGAAGTTCTGTGGAAATTCATCGGTGACTATCTTTCTAGGCTTTCATGGTTTCTGATTTCTGCTCAGTGTGTTCATTCATGTTGTTCTTCAGCAAGGCATGCGCGAAACGTTTCCTTTTAATTTGTGGGATGTGCGTGCTAAGAATGTCTGTTTCTGTTTGGTTTAGAGGTGGCACCCGGATCGTTGCTCTGTGTTGGGAACTTCAGAAGAGGCCAAGACAAAATTCCAGGAAATTCAACAGGCCTATTCTGGTGCGAGCAATTGCATTTTGCTTAAAAACTTGCTTATTGTGTTGACAGGGCAATCCATGGTAATTCTGCAAGGGAACTAGTTTAAAAGGTTGTCATGTGACTCGGAAAAGAAAATGTCGCCAAAGTTTGGTTCTGACATTTCCCCCGTTTTATTTGAATTTGATTCGATAGAAAATCTGAGTATGAAGCTTCTTATTTTATACCGAATGCTTGAATGATAACCTATCTCACTGTATTGTTTTCAGTTCTATCCAATGAGAACAAGAGGTTTCTTTACGACATCGGAGCCTATGACAACGACGATGACGAAAATGTAAGCTTTTGATACTGTTTTGCAGGGTCTCTCAGTTAGTTTTCTTGTGTTTTTTACTTTGTCTATGTCTGGAGGATGGCTGGAGATGTCTTTATTCCTTGGTTTTGTTCCGGTTCCTTTAGAGTTTATCTTTGTGGGCAGACCAAAATCTGGTGAATTGTGTCAAGGTGCTTTTCGTGTCGTAGATCTTACATTTTTCAAATACACACTTGGATTCTGGCCTTAGCCTCATATTTGTGTCTCAATGCTGTTTAGATATGTCTTGTTTTGTGCTTGAACTGATTTGCATGTCGATGTTCTGCGTGTCATCATTGCTCAAGATGTTTGATGCATGCGATGCAAAAGGTGTCTATCAAGCAATATCTATTTCATCAGATTTCCTGCGAGATAGAGGATGAATTGCTAGAGTTACTTATTTGCTTCTATATTAAAGCGAAGTTCACAGACAGTTCAATGCTGCAATATATTGGTATATTCTTGGAAAGACACCACATGAAATTGGTTTTAATGAGCTAGAGGTTTTTAGAAGATTTTTTTCCTAACTTCTGAAGTCAATACTCCCGATCGACAGATAGTTATTTAATTTTTATATCTCTTCCTTTTAGACTAGTCTACTATCAACCAATTGTGCTCATAATAATAAGTTGCTAGAGCTTCAGATTGGAATGCTCATGGAGTTGAAGGCAGGAATAGTGCCAGGGGCCTGTGGACTAGTTAATTTCCTTAGGCTTCAGGAAGCTGCCATGATCTGCTCTTAGCTTCGGCAAAGTGCAAAAGACATAAACGGTTGCCATTGTGTTGGGAGCATATTGATTGTGGTGTTGTGGTTTCCTTCCCTCTTTTTAACTTCTGTGGAGTTTTGCATCTTTTGAGTGCATTCTTGCATTGCTTGGTTTCCAGATTGATTTTGATTTAATCTATGATATGCTTGCAGGGGATGGGTGACTTTATGAGCGAGATGGCAGTTTTGATGAGCCAAACAAAGTCAAATGTAAGTCATCACACGTCCATGTTCTGTCCTATCCAGTGAAATTGCTGATCCATAAAAAATTGCTCAAAATCTAGAACCTAGTGTACATTTGCGTGCCATTTTACATCGCGTAAACCAATCAACATAATATTTCTATGACTTATTCATTGAATATGAATGGGAATTCGCACAGGAAAGATCATTGTTTGGGCCATTATTTGGGCAATTCTAATCTCAATCTGCTTAAGGAGCTTTTGAAGATGCATATTTTGCTTCCATTACCACTGCCTGCTTATCTCTGATGGATAGGTTTATGTGAATCTTATTTCGTTTGTGTTGCTTATTAGTTTCTTAGAGTTGTTAGGGAATAAATGTTGCAATTGTTGTGTTTTGATGGAGTGGATAGAAAACAAATACAGGAAGGGAGAGATCTTGATTTGTTTTTTGATGGATCGGAAGGGAACATATGGACCTTCTCTCGTAAGATTTGAAGGATGACTAGCACTTAATGTAGTTGTCGGCGACCAATTTTGATAGCCTGGTGTCCAGATATGTCTTCTTCGTCTTTGGGATGATTTTCTTGGCCTCGTGACTTACAATTTTTGCGATCTACAGGAAATGGGGCAGTGGAGCTTCAGAGAGTTACAGGAAACATTTGATGACATGTTTCGGAGGGAAATCAAGACGCCTTTTCTAGGCTCAGAGATGGCAGATCCGACTACATCTTCATCTTCGTGCGAGGGTTACTACGAGACTTCTACTTCCAGCAAGAAGCGTGATTTCGCAGTAATGAACTCCGGCAAGAAAGAGGGGCCACGGGTCTGATCTACACTTTAAATTTTTTTTTTTGTCCAGAGGTGAGCATCTGTCTCTCTCGGTTTTTGTTAAAATTTAAATATGCACGGAAGCATGGTTTTGATATTAGTTATAGTTTTTGGTTAGTGACGTGTGCAAGTGTATGTATTTTGTAGAGGATAGACAAGGGACAAGATAGGATAATTGAAGGACAAAGAACATGGGATATAATTTATCTAATTGATGGAAATGAATAGTACAAGATATTTTGGTATAATGGAGAAGTATTTCAAGACATAGAAACTAACTTAGTTCTACTCCTCCATACTGGTGGAGGTATAAACCTCACACACACTAATGAATGAATTACAAGCATATTTATAGGCTTGAGTCACACCTTAGTACAACATTCTAGATTTCTATAGAATGTTGTCCCTTCATCTAGAAAATTATAGATTGTAGTTGTTCTAGAGAATTCTACATTTATGCTTCTACATTTTTCTTAAATGCTGGAAATTTTTAGCCACAATTTTTTAACCATCCAAAACTTTATCTAGAGAATTCTAGATTGTAGTTTAGCAATTCTAGGAAATTCTAGAAAATGGATCACCATTTCCAACAGTTTTGTTTTAGGTTGCATTGTTTACAACGAAGTGTGAAGGACAACTCAAGGATAAGTGTGCTTAGTTGATTAACATCTCCTGAGGGGAAATGGGCCATTGATTACCTGCTGATACCGAGAGGATGAATTTCCCCATGTGCTTTCGCTTGATCATTTTAGAAATTATTGCCGCTTAATCATGTTTGGGGCGCACGGATTATGATGGAACATCTCTGGATAGGCATTGGCCTTTGACCATAATCGACCAATGCCAAGTATGTTAGTATCGTCGTGTTTCGCCTTTCTCTAGTTAAAAACGTTTTGCATGTTGTCCAAGCCCAAAATGGTCGAAAGTAACCCAAAGTTGGTTCTTCAATTTCATGGAGACAGATGAAGAGGTCGCAAGATGTAGAGAAAGGAAAGGAGGTTTCATCCGGTGGGATGAAAACGTGATCGGCTTCTGCATATTCCTAACAACAGGAGGGCGTGATCGGCTTCTTCATATTCCTAACAACAGGAGGAAGCCCCACGTCGAAGATGTACCTAACTTTTGAGTTGGTTGATCAAGGCAGCGGGTGATACCACTCGTTCCTGCTGTCAAGAAAGTGGGAGTAGCGACTATCTTGTGCTTTTGACGAAGTTACCAATGACAAATTGATAATAGCTTCCGATCACCCTCATGCCTCGGCAACATCTATGTACATATATTAACGTTAATAACGTGTTTTCGGGTAACTTTGTCTTAGCCTTAGTCTTTTGTCCAAAGAAGCAAAAGCAAGAAAAGTCTCTGTGGGGAAATAAGAGGCATTGGAGAGATAATCCTCCCACAACAAGGCCCAAAGTTCATCCTCCATTTACGCAGACATAACCGCGCTCATTAGATAGCTTCAGTTCGAGAGCATGAAATGCGATGTCTTTCTCTTATCAGTGATGGAGGAAACTATAGTGCTTCGAGCTATAACTTTATTGGAGGACGTATAATGGATGGATTGTTCTTCAAAATTCATATCTAATCCTTTGTGTTCGCGAAAGACTGGCCAAGCTTGGATCTTTCTTCAAAATTCAAGCCGTTGTACATCATTATATGCGTGTTATTATTTTCTGAAATGACAGCTTAATATGACTATACTAATCAAACTTCGAGGCTAATTCTTAGCATTATAACAGCATAATGGGATCTCCTCCTCCTCTCGTTCCTCCCTTAAGTCCCCATCTTTGGGCCGGCTGCGGAGGCGCCTCCGACATCCCGTTCATCCTGAGAGTGCCCGTGTTCCTGCTCTCCAGTGCCTCGTCGCTCGACACCATCGACGCTGCGGCCTTCTCCAAGCTTGCTGCCGAGGGCTCCCTCGCCGACCATCTCCAGGCCTTCTGTGCCGCTGCCCACCTGCTTTGCTACCCGGACCTTGCCCCAAGCCTCGAGAAGCACCCGACCGACTCCAAGAAACACCCCGACGGCTAGTACGTCCCCGTCAGTGGCATAGCCATGGATAGAAGTGGAGCTGAGTTCCTTCTTCAGAGAATTGAGGCCGGGACAAAAAGCCCAAGGGGTCCTTTTTGCCCGGTAAGATGTCGTCCAGATTACCCTTTTTCAACTGGGAAGATCCAATGGCAGATTAGATCCGGCCACACCCTAGGCCCAGCAACGCCCAGTGGTCTCGCTCGTCGCCAATGCGTTATGCGGCAGATGGCCACGCCGCGGTTGACCTCGACCCTTGGTCTTGGCATAGAGCAGATCCGCCTCGTAGACCCGGACCTTGGGGACCGATTGGCAGTTGTACAGGTACGGGAAGAGCAGCTCGTGGCGCGACACGGCCTTGGTCACCCTCCCGCCGTTGATCCCCTTAACTGTCCCAACCATGACGTCGGGCCTTGACCCAGCTGTACTCTCCGTGATCCAGGCGGCGACGTTGGATGTGCTCGATCCCTACACAAAGCTGGAGATCAACCACGGCGTCGCCATTTGCCACATAACGCTTTGGCGTGAGTGAGACCATTGGGCATCACTGGCCCTAGGGTCGCAACCAGGTCTGGTCTGCCACTGGGTCCGGGAAGCAGAGCACCGGGCGGCGGCACAGAAGGCCAGGAGGTGGTCGGCGAGGGTGCCCTTGACGGCTAGCTTTGTGAAGACCGCTGCGTCGACGGCATCAAGTGGCGAGGCCTTTGGAGAGCAGGAACGCGGACACTCTCCAGGTGAACGGCTTGACGGAGGCGCCTAAGGGTGCGTTTGTTTGTGTTTCTGTTTTTTGTGTTAGGAACGAAATAGAAAAAATTATTTCGTTCAGGGAACAATTTTTGAACAAAAATGCGCGTTTGGTAAACTTGTTCTGAAATAAAAAAGAACAAAAACATGTTTGGTTAATTTATGTTCTTTTTTTATTTCTTTTAATTTTTTAATGTTTATTTTTTATTTTTCATTTTTTTCTTTCTTTTTCTTTTTTCTTTTTTTCTTGCTTTGGCCGGTCGCCGGCCTCGCCAGCCACGGCGAGGCTCGCCGCCCCGGCGAGGCCGAGCCTCGCCCGGATCTGGCGAGGCCGAGCTCGCCCGATCCACCGGCTAGGCCGACCCTCCGCGGTGGTGGGGCGAGCTCGGCCTTGCCGGATCTGGCGAGCCCGAGCTCGCCCAGCCGGCCGCGATCCTCGCCGGGCCACCGCCGCGACGCCGACTTGGCGGTGGCCCGGCGAGGCCGACCCTCCACGGTGGCCGGGCGAGCTCGGCCTCGCCGGATCTGGGCGAGGCCGAGCGACCGGCCAAAGCAAGAAGAAGAAGAAAAAAAAAAAGAAAAGAAGAAGAGAAGAGAGAGAAAAAGTGTTTCTCGTTTTTGTTCCGAAACAAAAAAAAAACTTTTTTTTTTTAACTTTTTTCTGTTCTTTTTTTGTTCCGAGAACAAAAAAACGATTTGGAACAAAAAGCTTCCAAACGCGTTTACATTCTTTTTTTTTAAACAAAAAAAATAAAAACTGTTTATGAACAAAAAAAAAAGAACACAAACAAACAGGCCCTAAGCCGTCGGTCCAAAGACTAGGGACTTTACAGGGAGGAACAAGAGGAGGAGGAGGAGGAAGCTGAGGAGAGGGAGAGCTCAGCCAGAAAAATTCATGTACCCACGTGAAGTAGGTGGGACGCACTTCATTGCCTGAGAATAAGTTCTATAAAAGATATGTCTCATATTAAAATCACCCCAACACTTTTTCATGTACGCATGTGAAGTAGGTGGGATGCACTTCATTGCCTGAGAATAAGTTCTATAAAATATAATTAATTTGGGTCGTCGATTGCCATGTGTTCCATAAACATCAAAGAAGGAATATGAGATTTACCAACAATCATCACACGTTCATGAACTCACTTTTTTCTTTGGCCAATGAAATAGTTAAGCCTCGCTCAGAACATGGGAATTGGCCCTTTGGCTTTCCACTGGCAACATATGATATTTATAAGAAGTTCATTATCGGTTTTGAGGTGATTTTAACCGAGATTCAGGTTTAAGAAAAGTAATTTATTTTCCCTTGTTTGCTTGTGCAGATGGAAATAGTAATTTTCTAGTGTTTGGGTTTATTTGTGAAGATGTCCAGCGAGGAGGAGCCTAGGAGCAATCAGACCAAATTTTCAACTCTCATCTGCTGGTCAAAAACGCTATGAAAGGATGAAACGTTTTAACTCGCTGTGTTTTTTGGGTTCCCGGACCTAGCATCTTCTTCTTTGCTTCGAGTAGCAATCAATCTGCAACTCCCCGAGGTCAATAATCCACTATTCATGTTGGATCAGAGAGAGCAAATCGAGCCAAGGCATGATCATCATGCCTTCACTATTCATGCTAAAGACAAAGCAGTACCATCAAGGACAGCCTTTCAGTCCTCCACGTACGGCAAATATTTACAACGACGTTCTGACCCTCCAAAGAAAAGAACAGAAGAAGAAAATTTAATCATAAGACGCAGACCAAATCCCGAAGCACAAATTGCGCCTACCCAGGTGGTGAACCCTTGTAACTGTTGAAGATGGTCCTGCACCCTCGGTGAAGTCCTAGCTGGACTAAGGTCGGCGGGAGAACAATGGCCGCTTGGTTCTCCTCGCGGCAGCGGCCGTTGCTGCATGAGTGCGCGGCATCAGCCGCTCGCTTCGTCCCCCACCCTCGCCCTCCTCCCCCGAGAAGCTCCGATCTGGAGTTGCCGGTCTTAGGGTCGGGAGTGGGATGGCGGCGATCGGAGTCGGATGGCAGGGAGCCTTCTAGCGGCGCTCTACGGAGGGCCTGTGGCGGCCGAGCGGGTTGGTCGCCTCGTTTCGGTCGTCGTCCTCCCGCCAACTCCACCTTGGACTTCACCGAAGGTGCTGGACCAATATTCAACAACTACACCCGTTGACCACCCTCGCTTCGCGAGGAAGGAGCCGTGGTTAGCCAAATTGAACCCGACTTTTCTTACCAAATGATGCAATGACGCATTTGGGATAAGAGGCATTTAGGTTGGCTACTAAAAACTCGGGGCTGAAAGAGAAAGATTATTAACTTTATTAAATGAAAAAATTTCTATTCGACTTGTCGAAATACACTAAAACTGAAAGTAAAGTCGGGCCATTATTAAAAGGCATGGAACATCGCCTTTGTCATCATAATGTCACTTAACTATGATGTGGAATTGCGTTAGGGTTAATTAGGAAAGCATGTTTGTTTCTTGGTGGGGCTTGGGGGTGTCGGATTAGTGTACGCTAAACAGGGGACACTTGCGCGCAAACACACACCCAGCAATCTACCTTATTATCGGGTCCCACTTAAGCCCTTTTCTTTTCTTATTAATCCACTAATCTGTGGCTAAATATTGTAAGTGTTTCCCCCATTGATTGAGGATTACTGAGCGAAGAAGAATCCCCGGGACGGAAATGAGTTTGGGGACCTTCTTCGTCATGGTCCACCCCTCTCTTTCCATCTCTTCTGTCCTTTCTTGGGCTCCTGAAATGCTAAAAGAAGTAAAAGGGACGGCGTGTTCGCACTCGGATTCTGTCTGTTGGCACACGAACGGCTTCCCCTTTATGGTCCTTTGGACTCGATCACCTGGTGCATGGGTTCGGTGGCGGCAGCGAGTTTTTTAAATCTCAATATATGTAAGAGTCTACAGAGATGCGGGAAAGATTTGTCACATGATGTTTGTGTTTTCAATTCATTGATTGTTGCACATGCAGGAATAGTGCATTGTTATTTTCTCCGGAAGGCTACGCTGGACATTCAAATGTTTCTCCTCAGTGAAAGATTATATTCCTGTCATTTAAGATAAGGGCAATGAAATTTGAAGCTTGTACAATACAATAGTGGTCCATAGTATTTAGACCTAGTCTCTCTCCATCTCTGTCTTTTTCCTCATCTCGTCGTTTGAAGCTTTCAAGACCAGGGCCTTGTCACGGATCCTTAAAAAGAAGAAGGGGAAAAAGACAGGAGATGGAGAGATTGAGATTCTCTTGCTTTGCTTTGGTTCTTCGGACAAAAGGACTCGGCCAAGACAAAGTTGCCTGGGAGACGCATTACCAACGTCAATAATGTACTTCGATGTTGCCGAGGCATGATGGCGACTGGAACCCATCATTAATTTCTCTTTGCTTCCACTTTCTTAAGCAGGGACGGCTAATCTCATGCCCTAACTTCATCAACCAACTTTCTACAACTTAAGTACAACTTTGATATCGTCTCACCACATTCGAATTTCTTGCTTTGTTATTACTGCTAGATATATGCATGTTGACACCTAAATTTTGACGACCCAGTCATTTATTGCATAAAAATTAGAGATTAATTTTTAACCCCTAAAAAAATAGAATTAAGTTGCATAGCATATAGTTTTATGAGCATATATTTGCATTGGGCAGGTGACGAATGGGTTTGATTTTGTGGTTCTGAATTTTAATTTAACAAGTTAGACTAAGCCTGTGATGAAGACAAGCCCATGAATGAAAATCGCGTAGTGCTTCATATGGGATATTTGAAGCTCATGCGTAATCAAGAGGATATCGCATTATTAAACTCGGCAAGAATATTGATATATCTTGTTGATTTCGTCGATATGGAAGAATGGAAAGGGAATAAAGTGGCAGAAGGATTTCAAGGAAAAGGAAGGACGTGACTTGGGCTTAAAAGGAAAATAAGTATATTTGCGTGGTTAAAGGCATACGTTCCGAAAGGAAAAAAAATAAAGCGAATATATTTTTATGCATCCGCGAGAGGATGGCGGATCACCTTCTCTTCCTGGGGCTTCGTACATGCATATATGGGAAGACGGCCACAATTAAAAAAGAAGAAGAGGAGGAGGTGAGAAAAAAGGCTCTCTACACACACAAGGGAAAAGTTAAGAAAAGCAATGAGAGGTAGGGAAAAAGAGAAGAACGCAGGGGGAAGAAGTCTTCTTCTTCTGTCATCTTTGATCGAGTGACGACGCCCCCCTGACACCTTGGCCCGACGCCCCACCGTTTCGCAATCGACGACGCCTCCTTGCTCGTGCCGCTCCTATCGTCATCAGCATTCTCGAACGTTTTGCTCTGTTCCGCGAGTCTCACGTCGCCGCCGCTCTTGACGACGAGGAGCCATCACCCTTCAGTCCTTGCTATCACCTGTTGGTGCCCGAGCAAATTCCTGCTGTTTCGCACACATCGTCGCTTTTGTGTCGTCCGAGCCGCAACGATACCGCCTATACCAGTGGCACTAGAGCTTCTTCTCGACATCGCTGCTCCCCTCGATGCAACTTCGAGGCTCGTCGGACCAACGCCACTTCACCAAGACGAGTCTTATACGGGCACCACTCCACCGCGGTGGTCCTTCCTTCCCATCATCGAGAAGTGGCCTAAGAGGGTTGCTCGGTCAAAGTCCTTAGTGGAGGCATTCAGCAAGCATTCGAGTCACTAACATCTGCGCAAGAGAAGGGCACACATCCTTTGAGTAAAGGAGGACGTATGCATTGAGAGGAGGGAGGATTTCGCACACTTATTTTATAGAAATTTGGATCATCCCCCAATTGTGGTTCTCTAGGTTTCTCGGGAGCTGCACGCAAAGCCCCTGGCGGGTAACCATCTCGTGAGCCTGGCTGAGCACCACCACATTGCGTTGCGAGTAGCCATTTGAGGATTGGAATTCGGAAGCCGCTATTCGAATTAGGTGAAAATCTTATCTATTTTGATTTGCGAAAATTCCGTTTCCTTATTTGAAAATATTCGTCGATGCACATGATTGGAATTCCCGATATGCTATCATGTCCGTAATCTTGAGTAGCCTTATAAATTGGGAATTTTTTTCCTAATTTCGCAACGTACACATGATTGACGGTCCGATTTCACGCTTGAAATATGACCTGCAATCGTACGGAAAAATCGCCAATCCGATCTCACGCTTGAGATACGATTCGTGATTCTATTTAAAAATTGGCCAATCCGATCTCATGCGCAAGATACGATTCGTCAATTTATTTCCCAAAATTAAATGGACATGGATGATATCTTGCTTGATTTGGTGCGGTGTTGTTCTTGATGCCTTTATTTGATTGCTCCTGTAAAAGAAAAACCCAAAAAAATATATTTGAATTAGATTTGGTTCACGTTAGAATATTACTTGTTTTAGGGTTATTTTGCATGTTTAGAATAGGAAATTTATTTATTTCGAATTTCTTAAATAAAAAAAAAATGCATTCATTTAGGATGTTAATTTTCTTTAATTTAAATTGCACGTTTAATTATTTGTCAACTTTAATTTCGAATTTTAATTAAAAAAATTAAAAAATCATCATGCATATGTCATATAGAATTGCACGTCATTGCATGTTAGGATTGCATGTTTATTAGTTATAGATTTAGATAATTTCTCATAGATAGATTGCATGCTTATTAAGAAAAATAGAAATCATGTGCACGTCATATAAGATTAGGTTCATGAAAATGCACGTCATTTAGTGATTGTTGATAGGTTCATTTAATTAGAAATTGCCCGTCATTAGAATTAGGTTATTTGGTTAATTTAGATTGCACATTTAACTATTGCATTACTTTACTCATGTCATATAGTTTAGGTCATATTGCCATGCCATATCATTTCATATTAGATTAGTACCATGCATTGCATGATTCTCATCGAATAAGTGAAAACAAAAAAATTGAGTGATTGCGTGTTAATTAGAAATTATATCTAGGACTGTTAATGTGAATTTTAATCTAACAACGCAGATGCTTTCGTTGCTTTGAGATAAATTTTGCAATTTATTCATTATTTATTTGGGTGTTAAATTGGTGGATTGCGTACTCGCATGATCGCCTCACATGTTAGGGAATTAGATTTAAAATCAATTTAAGCTGTCTACAAAAAAAACATTTTTAAGAATAAAAGAATGGTACCGAAAGGGCATTAGAGAAATCTAGTGTAACCAAGTCCCCGTACCCATAGTCTCTGGTTCGTAGAAGTAAAGTAAAACTCTCGTTACTTTACCTGGGTTTCTAATCGACCCACCAAAAATAGATTAGTGGCGACTCCTAGTTAAAAATCAATTGCACGTTAAAAAAATTTGAACCTAAGTTGCGAATTGGTATGGGCTTGGAAGAGTCCGAGTTAAGTCTAGGCTTAACAATCCATTAGCCAAATCATAGGTGGTACGCACCCGAAAAATTGGTCGCGGCAATGCAGAAACTGATCATACGTTAACGTGGTAACTTAATGAAGTGTTGTAGGTAAACAATTCTTGGTTAATTACCTCAATCCGAGATCCATAGGCTACGAACAAGGACTAAGGAACTAATATGACACCGTATGAAAAGAAAAGGACAAAAAAAAGGCACTCAGGCTTATCGCCTAGGGAACTAATTGGACCCTAGATGAGACCTTCCGTTTCCTCTCACGCTTTTGAGCATCAAGTCTCTCTTCTCTTAACTCCGTTCCTCTCCCTTCATCTCGCGGCTTCTTCATCTATACTGATGACAGTGAGGAATCAGCTTGCGTAACTTTAAAACATTGTGAGCTCAAAACGGCATCCAAAAGACCTTTCTAAACTAGAGAAAGGCAAAAGTTAGTAATAATAACACGCTTGGCATTGACTAATACACTGGATTATGGTGAAAGGCTAATGCCTAACGATAGATGTTCCATCGTAGTATGTGCACCTTAAACATGATTACGAAGCATTAATTTTGTTATAATTTAAATATGCGCGGAAGCATGGTTTTGGTATTGATGATAGTTTTTTATTAGTGACGTGTGCAAGTGTATGGTATTAGTTTGTAGAGGATGGACAAGGGATGAGATAGGATAATTGAAGGATAAAGAACATGGGATATGGGAAATAGTTTCATTAGTTGGATAAAATGATTTTACAATAGTTGAAGGAGGTGTTGGTGGGGAGCTACATGAGGTTTTTATGGGAAGCTCCCTACATAAAACATGGAGCACTTGCTTCTTTATATAAGCTGTTAAAGAAGATTCCGGACTTCTCTTGAATGCAAACCATGTAGGCTTCTCTAGCAAATTGTAGTTCTTCATTCTTCTTCTAGAGATTTCCACTTGCTTGCATTCCCACGTGAATCTTCTAGATTCATTTAGCAACCTCAATTCTTGACAATTCTAGACAATATCAATCTTGAAGTTTCTAGAAAGTTTTAGAGAAAATGGATCACAATTTCCAACACTCCCCCTTGATCCATTTTCGGGATAATCCGGACTTGTGTTGTAAAGTCTCGAACATACCTTGAACATTTTCTCGTAATTTGTCCCATGTCTTTTATTCTGTCTTCGTTCCACGATCCCTTACATTCTCTTGTCGAAACACTTGCACTTGCCTTTGAATGTGCATGTCTTTTCTTCAATGATGTCCCATATGTCTTGGGCCATCAAAATGCTCTTAGTTGTAGTTGTTAGCTTGGGCTCGGGCTCGGGCTCTCATAGGCTCTGGCTCCGGCTCCGGCTCCGGCTTTAGTTCTGGCTCTGGCTCCGGCTCTGGCTCTCTTGGCTCTCGCTCGGGCTCTGGCCTTTGATTCTGCTCGCTCGCTCGGCTCTGTTGGCTCTCGCTCGGGGCTCGGCCTTTTAGTTGAGGGTGGTGAGGACAAACGCCCAACACCAACCAAACACCTGGCTCTGATACCATGTTAAAATTTAAATATGCGCGGTAGCATGATTTTGGTATTGATTATAGTTTTTGGTTAGTGACGTGTGCAAGTGTATGGTATATTTTGTAGAGGATGAACAAAGGATGAGATAGGATCATTGAAGGATAAAGAACATGAGATATGGAAAATAGTTTCATTAGTTGGATAAAATAATTTTACAATAGTTGAAGGAGGTGTTGGTGGGGAGCTACATGAGGTTTTTATGGGAAGCTCCCTACATAAAACATGGAGCACTTGCTCCTTTATATAAGCTGTTAAAGAAGATTCCGGACTTCTCTTGAATGCAAACCATGTAGGCTTCTCTAGCAAATTGTAGTTCTTCATTCTTCTTCTAGAGATTTCCACTTGCTTGCATTCCCACGTGAATCTTCTAGATTCATTTAGCAACCTCCATTCTTGACAATTCTAGACAATATCAATCTTGAAGTTTCTAGAAAGTTTTAGAGAAAATGGATCACAATTTCCAACAAATTTCCAAACTGATCAAGCAAACTTATAACAGGGAAATTCATCTGAATGACCTATTTTCCCACATGGATATCTTGATCACCTAAGCACACTAAATCTTTCGTACTTAAGTTGCCCTTCACAATTCATTGTACTACATTCCATGGTAAGCTAAAGAAAACAGAGAGAGAGAGATGTGCTCACCTCTGGATAAAAATTTTGATAGTGTGAGTCAGAGCCACAGCCACCCTCTTTCTTGCCTTTGTTCATTGCTGTGAAATCGCCCTTCTCGCTGGAAGTAAAACTTTCGTAGTAACCCACGCACGAAGATGAAGATGTGGTAGGATCCACTATCTGTGAGCTGAATCTAGACGTCTTAATTCCCCACTATAACTTATCGTCGAATGTTTCCTGTAAGTTTTCAAAGGTCCATTACCCCCTTTCCTGCAGATCACTAAAGTTGCAAGTCACGACAGCAACAAAAATGTCTTAACATCTGGACATCAAGCTATTGAAAAATGGTCGCGGACAACTACATTAAGCACTAGTCATTCTTCTGTTATAATCTGATCTATCAAAAAATAAATCAAGCTCTCTCTCTTCCTGGGTTTCTTTTTGTCCATCCATTAAAACACGATACATGCAACATCTACTCCTATAAAAGCTTTTGCAACTGAGCAACACAACATCAAAATAAGATTCAGATGACCTCCCATTAGCAATAGTCAGGCAGTACCGATGCACGCAAATCATGAATTTTAAGAGATTAAATTGACTCGAAGACTGATTTTTCCTGTTCGAATTCAAATTCATATTTAAGAAGTAGTCACAGATACCTTATGTTGATTGGTTTACACAAAATAAAATGGCACGTAGACGGACATTGGAGACTAGATTTGGATCAATTTTCTTTCTATAGGCAATTTCACTAAATAAGACAGAACATGGGCATATGATGATGTTGTACTGAATTAGTACGTTCATAATGGGGTGCAATGAGAACGCACTGTTTCACCTTGATACGTTACGATAGAAAGACATCCTTTTGAAATGGTGTGAGTGAGTCATATAAAAGATTATGGGATGACAACCGTTGGAATAGTTGCCAAAACGAATGCTCACAAATTTCTCTCCTTCTTTTGTTCCCTTTCCATCAAAGAGAGAAGGCATTCCATTTTACTTTTACAAGAACAATCGGCATTTACGCTATGGAAATCGGGTGCTTTCCTTGTGATTGCATTCAGACCAACGTGAAATAATTTTGTTCGTGATTCATCCGCAATTCAACGTTCGTTCCGGGGTTAATTGTTGTTTGCACATCGAATAAAGATAAGTCATTTTCCGCCGACTTGAATTCCAACAGATGACTTACATTTGACTTAAGATTGGCCCATTAGAACAACCATCTCGTTCATAAAGTCACCCATTCCCTGCAAGTATATCACAAATTAATTCGCAGTCAATCCAACCTCCCATAAGAGATAGTTGGGCGGTAGCAATGGAAGTGTAGTATGAATTTTAAGAGATTGGAATGATCCGAAGAATGATCTTTCCTGTCCGAATACAAATTCATATTTGAGAAGTAGTCACAGATATCTTATGTTGGTTGGCTTACAAAAAGTAAAATGGCACGTAGATGGACACTCGAGTCTAGATTTGGAGCAATTGTCTATGTATCAGCAATTTCACTGAATAGGCTAACACATGGGCATATGACGACTTACATTTGACTTAAATTGGCTCATCAGAACTGCCATCTCACTCATAAAGTCACCATTCCCTGCAAGTATATCACAAATTAATTCGTAGTCGATCCAATAACCAAGCAATGCAGCCAAGCAGCCATGCAGTCAAAAGTTGAAGAACACCACAGAAGTTAAAAGAGAAAGAAACCAGAACACTGCAATCAATATGGTCCCGGCGCAATTGCAACCATTACGTCTATTGTACTTTGCTAAAACTCACAGTGAATATTCCAAAGAATTAACCATATCAGTAAATACTGGTGTGCAACTTCATGAACCCTAAGGAAATAAACTAGACCACTGTCCCCAGGCACTATTCTTGCCTTCAACTTTATGAGCATTTTCATTTGAAGCCCTAGCAACTTCCTAGAGTGATAAGCATGAGTGGTTAACAACAGGCTAGAGATCTCTCCTGCGTACTTTCTAAAAGAAGAGAAAATACAAAAAATAACCAAGTATCTGTTGAGCAGTAGTCTTGGGTTCGGCAGTTTAGAAGAATTCTCCTAACAATCTCTAGTTCATTAAAACCAATTTCATAGAGTTTCTCTCCAAGAACATACAAATATTTGCTGTGGTGAACTGAATAAGTTCGTGAGCTTCGCTTTAATATATAATCAATTAAGCTACTTTAGCAGTCCATACTCTTCATTGCAGGAAATATGATGAAGTGGATAATTGCTCAATAGACACCTTTTGCATCGCATGCATCGAACATCTCAAGCAATGATAAGGCGCAGAGCATCAACACGCAAATCAACTCAAGCGTGAAATTACGCATATCCAAACAACATATAGACACAACTTCGAGGCCTGAGGGCTAGTTTCCGGATGTGAATATGCAAAATGTAAGACCTAGAACTCAAAAACGCCTTGACATAGTTTCATCTAGATTATAGATAAAATCTAAAAGGACCAGATCAATACCAAGGAATAAGAACATACAAATAACCAAGTATCTGTTGAGCAGTAGTCTTGGGTTCGGCAGTTTAGAAGAATTCTCCTAACAATCTCTAGTTCATTAAAACCAATTTCATAGAGTTTCTCTCCAAGAACATACAAATATTTGCTGTGGTGAACTGAATAAGTTCGTGAGCTTCGCTTTAATATATAATCAATTAAGCTACTTCAGCAGTCCATACTCTTCATTGCAGGAAATATGATGAAGTGGATAATTGCTCAATAGACACCTTTTGCATCGCATGCATCGAACATCTCAAGCAATGATAAGGCGCAGAGCATCAACATGCAAATCAGCTCAAGCGTGAAATTACGCATATCCAAACAACATATAGACACAACTTCGAGGCCTGAGGGCTAGTTTCCGGATGTGAATATGCAAAATGTAAGACCTAGAACTCAAAAACGCCTTGACATAGTTTCATCCAGATTATAGATAAAATCTAAAAGGACCAGATCAATACCAAGGAATAAGAACATCTCCAGCCATCCTCGAGACATAAACAGTGTTAATATACACAAGAAAACTGTTGGAAATGGTGATCCATTTTCTAGAATTTCCTAGAGTTGCTAAACTACAATCAAGAATTCCCTAGATGAAGTTGCTGGGAAAAGAGTTTGGTTATTTGGGGGAGTTGGATCAGTCTTGTGGACAGGATCAGGATGTCCTTGGACACTCAAATCCTTTAGAAAGGATTCTAATGGATTTGCTAGCATCATCCGATCCGCTTTTCCCTTATGACAACCGAACATGATTCTTCAGGAATTTTTCTTTTCCTCTTTCCTTTTGGATTCGATTCAACTCTTTGATGCGTTCTCGTATATCTGGTTCCTTCTTGGATGGATCTTGTGGAATAGCAGCAAAGATTGATGTTTGAGGTGGTGGAGGCAAATATCCAGTTCTTACTGGAGTTGTAAATGGATCAAAAGATCTAAACCTTCCTTCTTCAAGGAGTTGGATTTGCCTCTTGAGCTTTTCTATCTTTGGTTCTGGGCTTTCTAGATAATGGTAGCCTAGACGTTGCCCTGATTCTAAGGCATTTAGCCTTTTCTGAAGTCGAAACTATTTTCTTGGTGGTCTCATCATATCTTCGGAGATCTTGTTGCACACTTCCAATCTTGGAATCAATTGCTTTGAAAGCATTGTTTTGTGCTAACGAGTCTCGATTGCCAATTTAAAACAGCTTCAGCAGCAGAAGTCTTCTTCTGTCTTCCATGTTCATCCACATCAGTGGGGGTGGATATTTTAGGAACATGGCGGTATCTGCCTTGAGGATCAATGAATTCCTCTGGGGCAGGAAACGAGAGTTTAGAACCTTCTTTGACAAGAGGGGGGAAGTCTGAGTCGTGAAACATAGCAATGGAGGAAATAGGTGGTGTCTCTGCTGGAGCTTCGAGTGGGTAGGAGTGCTTTTTGGCCCACTTTAGGATTGGCTTATAGAACGGAGAGAGAGCTTGTCTTTTCTGAGGTGGAGATGGCGGTGATCTTGGCGGATCTGGTGAAACTTGGGATGGACTGTTCTTTGGTTGTGGTGGTGGTGCATAAGATACCATAAACTGGTATTTATCGCATTCACCAAGAGTATCAACTGAAGGGTCTCCGTTTAAGAATCTTTGATACACCTTATCCTTTGGCTTTTTCCGTCTAGGTGGAGGTCTATCATATGGATTTACCTCATCGGGAGAATTCATGCAATAGGAACATTGGCAAAAAGGATCCCAAAAACAATGACCATATTTGTCTTTATAGTAATGGACAGGATGCCCATCACTATTAAAGTGCCTAACAAGCTTTTTTTGGATCTGGCTCGAAATGGATTCGAACACATGGTTCGATCATGAAGAAAGTTTGGAAAATAGAAGGACTTTCTTCCTTTTCTTTGCCAAATTTGATGGAAACAGTTCCATCTTTTTTCGGACAAACTCGAGTCCGTAGACTCGGAAAGGCTTGTTATGTTGATGTAGCTTTTCGTAGTTGGTAATCCAAGTTTCTGGGAGAAGCTTGGCCAACGTATCCTTCGGGATCTGCCTAGGAACATGGATGCATGATGCTTGATCATTCTGCATGGAGATAAACAAAGCATCTTCATTACCATTGTTGAAGTTTAGATCAAGAGCATGGTTCTGTACTCGATAAACCATCTCGGTAATGCAAAGTTGCAGCTACGATTCAGCGGTTTGGGGAGCTCCAAAGTGAGCTGGACTTGGACTTTTAAGAAAGAGAGTAGCTGGGGGTCTGATAGAGCGATGTTAAAGTTGGGATACAAAGTTACAAAGACTGTTCCGGCATTTAGAGTAGTCTGAACAGTGCCGATACAGGCATGCTGGTATTGCAAAAATCTGGTATCCAACAATGCAATTCTTGCCACAACGGGCAAACCTTTTCGGCCATGAAAGGTGAGAGCAAGACGAACAGCTCCATAATGAACATGAGTGTATCCCTGTTGAGCCCATTGTCTGGGGAATTCTGAAGGGATCGAAGAGTAACAAAGTACTCCTTTTCGCAGCGGAATGGGGTGCTTTGATCAAATTTGGAGGACTCGAACGTACTCTTTCACTTGCTTTGGAGTTTGGTGAATAAGTTGACGGATAGAGCGGATAGGTGAGAATGACGAGTTGGGTTTTGCAAAGGCGGAGTAAGGGTTCATAAGTGGTATAGGATAGTGATGGCTTGGCTAAAATTTGGTGACATCAGAAAATGGATCTGGTCTTGCTCTGATACCATAATGGAACTAGACCTCGAACCAGGGAAGGAAGAGACAATTTTCTGCAGGTATGCCTTCCCACATTGGGCGAACAACGTTCAAGCCCTTCAAGGACGGCCTCGTTAGCGTAAAACCACTCGCCCTTTAGTTCGGGCCTAGGGACACCATGAGAACCAGGATGGAACCGCTTCTAATCTACCCGAGCCGCATTTCCTAGAGGATTCTACCGGCTAGAGAAGAAGAGAAATTTAGAAGGCCATGGAGAGGTTTTACAAAACACTCACTTTACTTCAAGGGACTCTGCCCAACACAATACATCCTCCTTGCCTTATATAGGCAATAAGAGGTCACAACAAACAAGGACCAGCTAATGGGTCCGGGAACAAACAGAGGCATCCGAAACTTTCGGGAGGGAATTATTCGCACACTATGAACAAAGGACCGTATCGTGAATGCACTTTCCCTAGCCTAGTGCTACAAGAAAAGTGAACAAGTACTATGCTACAGTGAAATTGTACGGACATCGGCCTTTCAGTGGTCTCGTCCGTCATGAGCATTGTAGTCATAGTCTGAGTCGTCCGAGCTGTTTGCTGTTGTCAGAAGATGTGCTTCGTACTTCTGTTCAAGATCTTCAAGATCTTCTGGCGAGAGTATCTGTTTTAGACGATGTGATGAGGATGCTTCCTCATGAGTTCGGTGGGATGCTTCTTCTTCAGCCCAGTTTGTATTGTCATCTTCGTGGTGTTGGCGGGAATGCTTGGCCGAGGCCAATGGAGTGGTCAGTGAGTAATAGGAAGTGTCTATTTGGGATAAAGACAATGGTTCCTGGTCGTAGGGATCTTGAGAAAGAGGACCTCCCCAACGTGCATAGGGGTCTTGGGTGGGTTGGACAATGTCTGGTGCACTTGTCATTTCATTATCTTGAGATGATTCACTTTTGTCCGAATTGCCCGAGTGCTTCCCTAGCTTCGGTACTAGGTCATAATGATCCCACACAAAGTGGGTTCATTATAATTCCATATACTTTCGGGAATGGTTTTGTTTTCTTGGCATAGGATTCTCCGGAGTTCTCGATATTGGGGCTGCCAAGATGCGACAGATCTCGGATAGGATTTGTGGATCCGAGCTTCTTTGCTATCCAGATGTGGTTTATAGGATGTGGTTCCTATCTCCAGGGGAGCATTGATGATGTTGCCATTGTTTCGGCAGAAGTGCCATGGACGTCGGAAAAACAGGATGGTATGGACTTCAGGATTTGGTGTTGTGGTTCTAAGTTCTTTTTCCAGGAGATGTTTCCAGTGAGTAGGAGGATAGAACCAATTGAGAAAGTCTAGAAGGTTTTGATCACTTTCTTTCTCAATATTTCTACCAAGTAAGAATATCCTGGTGAGGTTTGCAATAAATCTCCTGGTTGGGATCTCAAAAGCTATCAAGTACTTATTGGTTAAGTACCATAATAGCGTCTTAAGCTGATAAGGGAAATCATCTTCTTTCCAGATAAGAGGATGTATAAATGGATATTCCGAATGTAATCCACAAGGATAAAGAATCGAACCTGCATTGAATCTGAACAGATCTGTGTGGCTTTGCCACATGAGGTTTTCTAGATTTGCGGTGAGATTGTCATTCTGGATTTGTTCAATAATCTCCTGGGAAATTTCCAGCTTGGCAAATCTTTGATCTTCTCAATCTTGTATTTTACGCCATGATTGAGCATATGAAAAGCAGGCCTTTTGATATACATGTTGATTTCGGCTGGTGCCTTTGGTCTTGATAAGAAATCAGCAAGAACATTCTTTTTTCCTGGAATATGTTTGGTTTCAAAAGAATATTTTGAAAACCATTCAGCCCATCGAAGCAGTTGGGAATTTGGAATCTGCTTTTGTTTGAACTTGGTCATCTGAGGAAAAGATGCCATGTCTAATTCCACCAGGAAGTGATGGCCGATGAGATGGAATTCAAACTTTTTGATCCCATTTTTGACTGCTAAGATTTCTTTGAAAGTGGAGTGGTAATGCATTTCGATTGTGAAAACTTTCCACTTTTGTGAGCACAAAGGTGTCTCTTACCATCAATTTCTTCAAGCGAGAATAGCTGCCCAAGGTATTCGTCACCGGCATCGCTTGAAGAATTCTTTTACCCGTTGATGGTATCTTTAGTGGTGGGAGATTCTGCATAATCTCCTTAAGCTCGCGACCGCTTTTGTCCGAGTTTTCCCAGTGGGGGATTCTTCTTTAGCATGGACTAGTAAAGGAATCAGAAGCTTTGCAATATTTGGGACAAAGTCCCTGAGATAATTAATTATCCCAAGAAATTGCTGGACTTCCTTCTTTGTGAAATTCTCTTCAGGAAACTTTAACAGTTCCTGAGCAATATGCGGCCCTGGATAGTACGTACCTTTGTTGAGGTGCATACCAAGAAATTCAATTTCTGTTTGGGCAATATTCATCTTTCTCTGGGAAAGCATGATGCCATGCTTTTTGACAATTTCTGCGAATTGTTCAAGGAGTTGGCAATGTGACTGCTCATCAGAACTGTAGAGCAGGATATCATCGATATATACTGCAGCATTTGAAAGGATTGGTTGGAAGATACGACACATGGCCTTTTGGAAAAGGGATGGTGCTACCTTTAAGCCAAAAGGAAGAACCTTCCACTGAAAGTGCTGGTTTGTAATACAAAATCCTGTTTTGGATCTGTCTTCAGGATGGATGCCCAATTGCCAAAATCCGGCTTTGAGATCAAATTTGGAATAAATATGGGCCTTTGTTAATCCAGTAAAGAGAGAGTCTATGGATGGTAAAGGGAATTTGTCATCTTGGAGGAAAAGATTGAGAGGTTGGTAGTTGATTACCAATCTCATTTTTCCTCTGTTCTGCTCAGCTCGTTTGTTAACATAAAAGGCTTCACAAGCCCATTGAGAGTTGGAGATTTCAATAAGGCCTTGTTGCAATAGTTCTGAGCATTCCCTTTGAGCTAAAGCCAAGTGTTCTGGCTTCATTCCCATGTGACTCGCCTTGGTTGGATTTATATCTTCATTTTTCTTGAAAGGAAGGCGAACGAAGAATTCTGGATTTTCCCATAAAGGGTGGGAACACTTTTGAGCAAATTCTGCATGGGATTCTGAACATGATTCCAACAATTTTTGCATTATTGGATCTAACAGGCTCATTTGAATGGAAAAGAGTCTTTGGATATTAACAAACTCGGAGAATTGGTTCTTATACCTAAGACCTTTTCCAGGAATGATACGAAGCTGTGAGATCTGAGTCATAACGTCCCAACCAATGATCAGGTCTTTGTTGGGAAGATTGGAACCAAAGATCTTTGTGGTTATTGAGCATTGTGGGAAAAATTGAATGGTTACAGGGGTGGTTCTCACGTTTGTGGAGAAAGTATCTCCTGAGGCAGAGTTGAAATATCGGACATAAGGAGTCCAATATTCTTCAGGAAGAACTTTGGTATCCAAGATTGAACAACTTGCTCCAGTATCAATGAGAGCAATAACAGTGATTGGTTTAGCAAACTTTGAGGTGAGGATTTTTACAGGAAAATGAGGACAATGGGTTTGACTTGAAAATATGTCAAGATTTTGTTCTGCAGATGTGGGTGATATGTGAAAAATATCTTCGATTCTGAATCAATCAATTTCACTGAAATGTCGTAACATGGAATGATACAAAGAGTTTGTTCAGATTGTTCTTCATCGCAGAGAATAATGATTCAACATCATCATTTTCAAGAGAAATACCTGTTTCATGCTCAATCGATGTATCAAATGATGTTGGCCCTTTCGGCTTGGGGACAGTTTTTGGCAAAGTGTCCTTTCTGGTTGCAGATGTAGCAACGATTCGACTTTTTATGACCTGAGCGATCCTTTCTTTTTCGTAGATATCGCCATTTCTTCTTTCTTCGGAAGTTCTTGTGGCCATGCTTGAATTTATTCATCGAGAACTTCTTGAAGTGTTTCTTCTTTCGAGAATACTTTCCACAAGTACCATCACAATCTTTTTTGGAACATTTGATCTTCAGCTTGTGATGAGAGCAGGCTGTCTCGAGGGTTGGATCACTGTTGATATAAGACTTGACCATAAAAAGTCTAGAGAAGTCTAGCATTTCCTAGAGTTGCTAAACTACAATCTAGAATTCCCTAGATGTAGTTTCTAGAATTAAGAGGAAAATTTCAAGCATGTAAGAAAAGTCTAGAGAAGTCACAAACTGAGAGACCAGGCAAAATAGTATCAAAAGCTTACATTTTCATATCATCATTTTCATAGGATCCAACGTCGTAAAGAAACCTCTTGTTCTCATCGGATAGAACTGAAAACAGTAGAGCCAGAGGGGTGATAGTTAAAGCACTTAGTATAAATATAAGAAGCTACACACTGAGATTTTCTATCGAGCCAAGATTGAATAAAACAGGGGAAATGTCAGAACCAAACTTTTGCAATATTTTTCATTTACGAGTCACAGGACCAACTTCTAAACAAGTTCCCTTCCCGAATTACCATGTATTGCTTTGTCATCACCATAAAGGACTTTTGATTAAAATGCAATTGCTCTCACTGGACTAGGCCTGTTGAATTTCCTGGAAATTTTTCTTGGCCTCTTCAGCGAACTCTGAAGTTCCAGATGCAGAACAACGATCCTGGCGCCACCTCTAAACCAACCGAAAACAAAAACTCTTAACACGCACATCCCAGACATTAAAAGGAAATGCTTCGTGCACGCCTTCTTGAAACTCAACACAAACAAAACACATTGACCAGATATCAGGAAACATAAAAGCCTAAAAAGATACTGTCACATGTCACCGATCGAAGCCTATAGAATTTCAAATTTAAACTACAGGATTTCTTATTTACTAATTACTATATACACGATTGACTTGCCTCTCCCAATCAGCAATATAACACAACACATGTGAAATGAAAAAAACCAGCGTCTCACACAAGATGAAACCAGCAACAATTGCAGAAGATGGTCGGTTACCGAAAAGGTGTGGCAGTGCTAACCAGGGCCAGATTCTTGGTAAGCACTCCTGAGTTCCGAAGCCATGCACTCCTTCAGCCCCAGAACTGCGTACAAGTCTTCACTCTTCTCGTCACCATTCGCCTTGCTTGTTATTCCTCAACACCAATCAGCATACGAAGACCCTTTCTTTACATATTAACGATCCAAAGGACAAAAGCTGAAATTTGGCGTCGGTGAATTCGACTATGGAACGAACCCATTATATAAATGCGTATAAAGGTTTGAACTTTGGAGGACGTACTTTGAGATATCCTGCACGGAAGCCTTTCGCATTGTTTTCCGTGAAACGGAAAGGAAGCGAAGAAGAGAGAAAAAAAGGTTGAATAGAGAGGGAGCTCCCTCTCCGTAAAAACACGAGCACTCGAGAATATTTATGTCCACCTCACGTGGGATTCATAGAATAACTGGCGGGAATTGATTCGATTTGAAAGGGATGTTGGTGCTTTTCCTTAACAATAAAAACGGTTTAACTAAATTATGAATTTGTTATCCAGAGGTAAGCACATAGCACATCTCCCTTTCTGCTTTGTTTCAGCTTGCTATAGTATACAATGAAGCGTGAAGGACAATCTAAGTACAAAATATTAAGTGTGCTTAGGTGATTAGAATATCCACGGGTGGAAATAGGTCATTCAGATGAATTTTCTTATGCATTTGCTTGATCAATTTAGAAATTAACACTGCTTAATCATGATTAAGGTGCACGTATTATGATGGAACGTCTATCGATAGGCATTATCCTTTCACCATAATCTAGCATATTAGCCAATGCTAAATGCGTTGTTATTAGCAATTTTCGCCTCTCTCTAGTTTAAAAAGGTCTTTGCATGTCATTTTGAGCTTGTAATGGTTTTAAGTTACGCAAGCTAGTTCTTCAATGTCACTGAGATGGATAAAGAAGCTGCGAGATGAAGGAAAAGGAAAGGAGGTAAGAGAAGAGAGACTCGAAGCGCGGAAGAGTGAGAGGAAACGGAAGGTCTCATCTAGTGTCCAATTAGTTACCTAGCTATTAAGCTCGGGCGCTTTTTTATTTTTTATTTTTTTTCCCATCTGGTGTTTGATTTAGTTTCCTCCAAGTCGTACATATGATTTTCATTGAATACGACTTTCCACAGAATTTTGCGTTGACTCAAGACTTAGGGTCTGGAATTGGGGTAATTAATAGTGGATTGTTTACCCGCAATACTTAAATTAGTTATCACGGTAACGTATGGTTGGTTTCCGCATATTCCCGGAAGTATTAACAGAATAAGAAATTCGAATGTGGTGAGGCATCATTTTTGAAAAGTTGGTTGATCAAATTAGGGTATAAGACTAGCTGTCCCTACTTAAGAAAGTGGAAGCAGAGAGAAATTAAAAAATAGCTTCCAATCACCATCATGCCTTGCCAACATCGAAGTACTTGATTAACGTTAATAATGCATCTCCCGGGCTATGTTTTCTTAGCCTAGTCTTTTGTCCAAAGAAGCAAAGCAAGAAAAGTCTCTGTGGAGACACGAGAGGCATTGGAGAGATAATCCTCCCACAACCACGGATCAAAGGTAATCCTCCAAGCCACTTTCGATAGCTTCGGTTCGTGAGCGTAAAAGTGACCTCTTTTCAAGTGTCGTTCCTCTTACAAAAAAGAAGGGAAAGAAACGAAAATTAAACGTTTTTAGGGGATCCCACCAGGACGTGTCATATAGATAAAATAGGGTCTAAGTGAAAAAAAATGATACTAAAAGGGTATAACTTTGGTATGGCATCTGTTTTAGTGCTAAAACTTTATGTCAAATCGTTTCAGTATCACTTTTATGAAAAAATATCACTTAACTAGTAACGGAGGAAGATACATCCCTCCAAGCTATTGATCATGTCTATTTACCCCTCTATTTTGCATGCCCTTTTCGACTTGGACAGATCATTCTTGGAAGTCATTTGCAAAAGAACTCACAACTATCAATAATCTTGTGCCTCCATTCTTTTGGTCGTGGGGCTAACTTTAAGAAGACAATCCATAAATTGTTCACATCCTCATCTCATTAATTTGCTTATCAGGCAATCTAGTAACGACGAAATTGCACTATCTTTCATAAGATCACAAATTTGAGTCATGTTGGAGCGAATCTCTACTCGAGCATTTTGTTACATCTTATGAAGAGACTTCTTGACTTTTGGTAAGTTTGTGAGGTTGTGATCACGAGTTTATACATCTATCAAAAACTTGAATAGTTATTATTTAAATTGACTGTTCTGCGATCAACGCAGGACTTTTATGATAACGCCTTCAAAGGGTAGTCATGCTAATTACACCTTTCCCACTATTTTACATATGAAAGCAGCTTCTCCAATTTTTTTTCTTCGGGTGGGTCCGAATGTATGCTCAATTTCTCTTGGAGACACTATAAGATTTCCGGGGTCTCTTTCCGGTCTCGATCTAGTTGGCCAGCTAGTCGCATCATTACATGTACATCCTCCAATAAAACAAAAGAGGCCATAGCTTAATCAATCATCAAAGCTTTGCAAAAAAGCATGAAAAATTAATGATGACGGACCAACTTATTTCTGACTTTCTCGACGACAGAAACATCACATAAGCCCCCCATACTAACGGTGGAGTGTGTGCACTGATTAAAAATAAAACAAGGGCCGGGGTTTACCCACTCGACGGAAATTAGGAATCGGGCTAGACAACATCATAGGATTACGACGTTCATAAGTCAGTCGAAGCGCTAGACTAACTTCTTCGATGGATCCGAGACGTTACATCCACTAGCCCTTTTACTTTTTCTACGTGGGGATCATCTTACAGGATAATTTCTTACTCCTACGATTGAGGGTTCCGAAATGAAATCACAAAATCCACTCGAATCTACAGATCCAAAGCGTAAGGTGTTTTTCATCCCCTTTTTTTTTTCTGGTCAAATGATTATGATCACACAACATGTTTGCCCGCAGGAACTTTTGATGAACGGTCCTGGAGTCTCCATCGAATTATGAATAATTACGCGAAGGAGAGAAAGGGAAATGAAGAAAAAATGATGGACACTTTTAATTCACTCTGAGGCGGGTCCGAGTCAGCTCGGATATCTCCATCGATCCCCCCTGGATTTTCTCCCTGGCAGGGAGAACAGAAGCCCCCGGGGGGTGACGGGGATTATCCAGATCGAGATTGATCTTATCAACTGGCTGACGTGGAACTGAAATATTCAAAGGGAGTGGGGCCCCCATCACATGTTTTGAAGTTGACCGGGTCAAACGCAGGACTTTGTTCACCCGGCTCGACTTCTCCGTTATCTTCTCCCGACTTTGATCATAGATGACGTCATATCCACGGCCGAAAGGTGTTTTTAAATCCGACGAAAATAGATGAAATCGATCGATTCTGTTCCGATATCCCTGGATTTTCCTCCATTTTTTGGCGGCTGGCTTTTCTATATACGTCCAATCCACTCCCCCAAAAAATCGATGGCTCACGACGGAGCCATGTTAACCGGAGCCGTCAATCCACGCCGAGCCATCAACGTCGATCTCTCTCTCTCTCTCTCCATGGCTGGTCGTCTCTATAAGAACCCTACCGCATCTCGGCAAAGAGATTTTTCTCTTCTCATCGACGCACGAAAGTCGTCCATTATCTTCTCTTCTTTTTTCTTTTTTTTTTAGTTTTTCGTCCCCCTAATCTCTTCGTAACAGTCGTATCAGGTCTACGACATCCATTAAAGCACGAATCCAGGGCCTCCTTCGGTTGTTACGCGAAGAGATCACTGCATATTAACTTTAGGGTTTTAGCCAAGACTCATCACGTCGGACCAAGAAACGATGGGTTTTCTTCACAAGCTCTGGGATGAGACGCTGGCCGGACCCACCCCCGACTCGGGCCTCGGTGGGCTCCGCAAGTACGACTCGTTCCCGTCCTCGCGTTCCTCCGCCGCTCGCCGCTCTGCTCCTCCTCCTCCCGCTGCTGGGGCGGTCTCCGATCCCGACTTGCCGGTGGTCACCCGCAGCATCACCATCGTCAGGACCGGCCCGGCTCTCCGGTCCAGCTCCGGGGATCCGGGGTCGGGCCCGAGCACCCCCAGCACCCCTTCGACGCGTGCGTCCACTGGAAACCTAATACGTGTCTGTAGGTATATCGCGTGTTCGTTGTTTTGGCAAATGTTTGAGTCCGTGTTGATTTGCATGCAGCTGGGACACCGGATGGGAAGCTGAAGAAATTCACGAGGAGGAAACCGCGAAGCGATGGATCGGACGGCGCTCAGCCTAGAGGACCGACTGACTATGATTGGTAAAGACAAATCTCCCTCTCTCTCTCTCTTCCTTCTGGGTAATGCGTTATTTCACTTTGGTGCGACATCATTTTTATGTGAACATCACACGACGTTCAACCACGTCAGTGTTGGTGATACATCAAACCAGCTACCTCTCTCTCTCTCTCGCCATCTGCAAAGATCTTTCATCAAGTTTTGTCTTTAGGTCAAGACACAGAGGAAATAACTCTTTCTCTTGATGCACCTCAACTCAGAACAAGGAAATCTGTTTGAACAATTACTCAACTTTCGAATCGCTATTCGAGGGTTTATTTTGACTGATCTTTCTACGGTTCTTGTTTTGCAGGATTGTGTTTAGCGGTTTGGATCGTTAACGGAGAACCTGACAATATATTTTGCTCCATCGGCGATTTTACCTCTCCCTGGATATAGAGGAATCGATCTTTCTATCTATAAGATATCAGCACATAAATATTTCAGTGTATATATATATGCAGTTATGATAATGAATAAGATTGTTCATATAAAGAATGGTCAGGTCACAGAGAAGGGACCAAGTCCTTCATGGAGTTTCCTAGAGAGAGAGTGAAGAAGGAGGAGGAGGAGGAGGCCTTAAACCCCATAAAACTCAGCCTCAGCATAACCTTCAAGAGTTTTGGGAGCTTTGGGTATTTTTCCCTAGTTGCTTTCTCTTCCCCTAGTGTTCATGTACATAATAATATTTTTTGTGCTTTCTGTATTTGGTTTTTTTTTTTTTTTTTAATCTTTTTTGTAATTATGTAATTATTTGTATAATGGGAAGCTCCTCTTTCATTGAAACTATATTATATCCACCCAGAAAGTATTTGAAACTTTTACTTCAATCAATGGAGATCCATTTGGAAAAGAAAATGACGACATTTTGATAACAACTCGGACCATATAAAAAACATCTCCGCAAAAATTGGGAAAACAAGAGATAAATCAATCACCAAAAGAGACCTTTGTCGATGGAAATCGACGCATAATCAGCTCAAGCTGAGCCTACCTTCACTTTCTCTATCAAATCAGCTGCATCCTGGACAGTGGTGACGTTCTCTGCTCCTCCTTCACCTATTGAAACTCCGAACGTCTCTTCCAAGGCCATCATGATCTCCACCTGTTCCCATGCACCCGCCCGAATTGCAGATATCACAAGAAGTGTCGTGAAATAGTCAATTACATCAGTAGTTGATATGTGAACAATGTCGCCGCCAAGAATGGTTGGAAACTATGCAGAAACGATTTATAAAAGTGATTACAAGACAATGCGTACCGTGTCGAGAGAATCAGCGCCCAAATCAACGAATTTGGTCCCTGGAGCGACTGTGCTTTCATCCACAGAGAGCTGCTTGGCAATGATGCCTTGAACCGTCTTCAGAGTCTCCGGCTTGGCCTAAACATAGAAGAGAACATGTAAGCAATAAATGAATTGGAAACAATCTGTTACTCGCTATGTCACCGAATCACATCAAACTACTGAAGAAAGGCAAATTACAACAGAGCATGATATTTGAATCCTGGAGAGACTCGGAACCGGGGCGAACCCTCTTCGTGCCTTTGTGATCGCAATCTTTGGCATGAATCTAATTTTTCCACTCTGCAGAAGGTAAAAAAGCGGCAATTCATAATCAGCCTTTGACTCGACAAAAGAACTAAAGGACCAAAGTGACGAAATCGGCTCATACAATGGCTGACAGGCTTCCTAATTGAGGAGCAGCGCCTCTTGCTCTGGGAACATATTGAAGAGTTGGCAAATGGGGAGTTGATAGAGAAGCAGAAGACATTATGCGTTGCTACTTCGCTCTTGATATTGGCGATTAGCTTGCGACTTCTCTTGATGAAGAGCTCAAATTGTTAATCCAGGTTCAAGCTTATATAGAGAGGCTTTCTGCTTGTGAATCTCTCCGCTCCCAGGAAGAAGAAGGAACTGCATGCGATGGTGACAAAAGATGAGAAAACATCGTTCTTGTCTGGCCGTCGATCGGGCGGACCGTACCATGATCGGTGTCTCTATGTGCTTGTAATGCATTCGTTGGACTTGGCCGAATAGAATGTTTCAATATCTGCAAGGGCAGAGCTGTCTCCAATTTTGAAAAAAGAAAAAAGAAGGGCTAGAAGCATTTTATAAACTGAATTAATTGCTCTTGGAGAAATAATGAGAATCGTACTGGACTCCATTCAAAAGTACTTTAGAAGAATATGGAGTCCTTTTTCTTTCTTCCATAAGATTCGATTGATTGGATTGTGGGGAAACGAGCGATGAAGTCAAACTTAGTGATTTGATTTGATATATGAAAAGTACAATGACCTACCTGAAATTAAATCCCAATGTATGACGGCCCATTAAGGTTATCATTCCGAATGAATTTTGAGCCTTCAAAATCCCTTAGAAAAAATATTGAGTATTTAGTTTTATTGGCCAAATGCTAACATTTGAAATGCTGAAAGTTCTTATCTATTTTGGGCTTTCAGTATTTTCGAAATGCTAAGTGAGGATTTAATGACTTTTTTTTTTGTTTCCAATATTGCTTTCACTGATAATCATATTTTCCTTTTTTATCTTTAAATATTATTATTCATCGTTTTCTTCCTTGAACTTGTTGGTTCACCAATGAAGCTTAGCTGGTGGAGCTCAGTCGCCACCTGGGTCGCACGACCCAAGCGATGCCTAAAGTCGCCCGACCTCAGGCGAGGCTTCCTAACAATTAGATCTGGCCGCCTGTAATTGAGCTCTGCCAACTAAGCTTCCTTGGTGGACCATCTCCTCCTCTCTTTCTTTTTTTCTTCTTTTCTTTTTCTTTTCACCTCAATGTTGCTTTATAAAATATACACCAAGATAAGTCTCTAAACACTCTTACCTTCGTCAAATGCCCATTCTTTCAAAGATACTTAGGGAAATGCAAAGTCATTTCTCCAAAACTGAACCAAATGGGCTCGACAACATATGAGTAGTTTATCTCAACAACTGTGAAATGCATTTTTAACTTAAGACTCCGTTTGTTTCACAAAAAATATTTTTCTCATTTTCCAATGTTTGGATTGCTTGTGAGGAAAACGAGTTAACGGAAAATGGTTTTTGATCGAAGGAAAAATCTAAGCTTAAATTCAGGAAAATGACTAGGTATTGACGCTTGGATTAGAAATTCTACATTTGAACACAAGAATCTCAACACTCACTCCCAAGACCGTGGCAACACACCCGCATCTAGAGGTCGAGGCAAGGTTCATCGAGGTCCATTGAGGCCAAACTTGGGTCCAAAGAGGCTAGGCCCAAAACCTAGCGCCTGAGCTTGGTATATAGAGGTTGGGCTTTGGACATTGGTACACGTGCTCAAGTCCATAAAAGGTCAGCCTATGACCTAATAACATTGCTCAATTCACTGGTGCCTCAACTCAAATCCACCGTGGTCAACCTTAGGACCCTAGTGCTTGTACCTAGGCCCAAATTTATTAAGGCTAAGCTCAATTTTATAGAGGTGGTGCTTGAGATGCCTGTGCTTATGTCCCAAGTCCCCAGCACAAGGCCATGATCCATGGAGGTTAGGTTCAAGTCCACAAAGGCTTGGGGCAAGAGCCTAAAGACCTTGATGCTCACGCTTGAGCCTAGATCCATCGATGCCGAGGTATGGAGCCAAGGTATGGGACCTTGATCCCCGTGCCCGGATTCATTGAGATTGGGCTCAAGACCTTGGTGCTTGCACTTGAATCCATGTAGATTGGGCTTAGGGCGCTAGAGCTTGCTCCTAGGTCCATTGAGGTCGGAACTGAGAGCTTGGGTCCTCATGCCCACACCGAAGTCTATCGAGGCTCGGCCTAGGACCTCTGCACTTGTGCCTGGGTCCATTGAGGTTTGCCTAGGGCACTTTGGTCTTGCACTTAACCTTAGTGGACATTAGGCTTGGCTTTGATGGACTTGGGGTTAAGGTGACGGGAATCTAAGCATGAGTACTGGTGTCTCGAGCCCAAACTTTGTGGACTAAAGCTAGGACGTCAAGAAGTAGGGGACGACCACTAGCATTGGGTTCACAGGTCTAGCTTCTGTGGACACGGGTGATACTTGTGCTCATGCCCAAAACCCAAACGCCTAGTTGGAGTCTATTGACGCTAAACCTAAACCCTAGTGCTTGTGCTTGATTCCCCAGTTGCACATGTGCAAATTTATTAGTGCTTGTATTATATATGTCTATTTTGGAAAATCAAATCAGTTTTTCCTTTCTAAACAACGAGAAATACTTTCAAGTTTTTTTCAAATTTCAGCTAAACATTGGACAATATTATTATTTTCCTAGAAAATATTTTTAGAAAGTGTAACATTTCCCCCCAAAAAATAGAGCCTAAAAAAAGTCATACTTATGGGGGAAAAATGAAGAGTGTTTTTTTTTTTTTTTTTTTTTTTGGTAAGGTGAAGAGAGTGTTTTTTATTTGGGCAAATTGCCAAAAAATTCATAACTTTGTTGTACAAATGATAATTTAATCTTAAATATTTTAATTTTGTCAATTTAACTCTAAATTTTTGATAATGTGCCAATATAGTTTATCTAAGTAATTTGGCTTGAGCTGACTATCTTCTGTGGCATATGTAGGGTTGACATAAACAATTTTTAAAATTTTAAAATTTTAAATAATTTTTTCTATTCTTTCTTTTTCATTATGGTTAGCGACCCATATGAGCTAACCCTTGTGTGGTCACAATGGAAAAAAAAGAAAAAGAAATATAAAAGATTCATAATTTTGTTTTAAAAAAATTATTTATGTTAAAAAAAATTATTTATGTTAGCATTGCTCGTAGGATAATTAGTATATTTTGGTCAACATAAATAGAAAAGATGTATTAATAAATCATCAAAAGATTCAGAATTAAAGTTACCAAACTAAAAAAATTGAGGATTGAATTATTATTGATATAATATAAATTTAAGAAATTTTTTGGTAATTTTCCCTTGTCAGCTAGGGTGCGATTCGTTTCGGGTATAATTTGAAAGCATCATCCATCCCGATAAAAGAAGTCCTGCAACAGCAGTAAAAGTCGAATCCTATGGTACGAGCAAGTGCCCTGTTTTTTTCATTTGTGGATGAGGGTGTTTCCTGGTCAGTTTATCTCACGTCGGATCAAGCCTCTCCACACGTTGGATCATGCTCCCCGACAGAAGCAGATGCGCTTTGCTTTCGGACAGAAGTGCAAGTACAATAGTGGTACTTTGCAAACTTTTCAACTGTCGGAAGTCCAAAATGCCACCCCTCGAGGCTTTATTGATCTGAAAATGCACTTGCATGCCCAAATATTTTGGTGAACTTTGCCAAACGTGTGGCAATTTTGCTCTTAAACAAATCTTTGTCCTCGGTAAATTCGGAATTTATTGACGCACAATCACGTCTCTTGCATTGCGAACTTGAGGTTTTGTATAGTGATTCCCTCCTTGTTGGCTTCGAAGGGGTTTGCCCCAAGACCGTTGACGGGCATCACCTATGTAGAGCAATAGAAGCACAGACATGAACTTTTTGGGAAAGCTGGATTGAGTTAGGTCGGCTCGGTCGGTCCGACCACTTCGGCCGATTACCATCCCGAGTTCCACCATGACTAGAGCCCGCGTGTCATTGATGGGAAAATCTGAGCTCGGGCCTTTCGATGATGGGCTGGGAAGCCGCCGGGGCGGAGGATGGCGGCGCACGGCGGAGATTGACCCCGGGGGGGATCAAAGAGGGGATTTGACCCTATGAGCCGTCTCAGGTGTCATTTGAGCATCTTGGGCTTTCACTGCCTGGCCTGCTCTCTCTCTTCACTCTCCCTGTTCACTCACTTCTCTCTCTCTCTCTCTCTCTGCCTTTTCTGCTTTGTTCTCTCTCTACCTCTTCCTCCTCTCTCTCTCTCTCTATCTCTCATTTCATGGACCCTCGGCGAAACCCTCGATTCGTCAGCGACCCGAAGGTCCGACAGGTCGGGTTCTTCGCCCCTCCCCCGACCGTTTCCAATCGGGGCCCCCGATCCGATCGCCGCCGCCGCGTCCCCCCGCCCGCCGCCGCCGCCGCCGCCGCCTCTGCCTCCGCCTCCATCTCCCCCTCCGGCAACTCTCTCTCCCCGGTCATGATCCCCCTCCCCGCCACCACTCCGACAACGTCGCCCTCATCTCCCGCCCCGTCCCCCCCGTCCCCGTCCCGTCCCCGTCCCCGTCCCGTCCCCGTCTCCTTCCCTGCCGCCGCCCCCTCCAGCTACACCGCCGCCTCGGACTTCTCGCCCACACCCACCGCCGCCGCCGCCGCCGTATCCTCGTACGCGGGGAAGCTCGCGGCCGCGGCGGGGCCGACGGGGAGCCCGGCGATGACGTGGCCATGTCGCCGGGCCGGGTCGGGAAGGGGAGGGTGATGGCGAGCAGCGTGCCGGCGAGCGGGCTGACCACCGTGTCCGTCGTCACGATGCCTCCCGGTATTACTGGTATGTAATGTTGCTGGTTGTGAATTTGCGCTGTTTGGGTGTAGATTTAATTGGGTGCTCCGATTGAGGTCGTGAATGTAAACGATGGAATGTGGCAATTTTTTTTTTTTTTCCCGACTTAAGAGGTTGAATTCTTTTGGGGCTGGGTAAGATTGCTGTGCAGTGGGAAATCTTTGTGGATGAAAGTTAGAATTATGCTTGAAGACTTGCTTGATTTCGGTTGTGGAGTTGGAAATGATGGGCACTTGCTAAATGTCTTGTTTAGAGAGTGATGGTTTAACGAATTTGAAATAATTAAGTGGTCGTTTGGGAGGATTTAGCAATAATCGTTCTTGACGAATGGTCTTGGGGATTTTGACCTTATCAAGGTACATTTGAAGTGCATTTGGAAAATTGTGTATATAAAAGAAGAGTGGCTTGGAGAATGTAATGATACCGGCAGGCTGCACTATTCATCCTTGAGTAGCCTTTCTCATAGCAGACATTTTCTTGGTGCATTCCTTTAACGGCCCTTTTTCCTGTGAAAGTTAAGATTACATTCAAATGAATTTTTCCTGCTTTCTGGAAAGTACTTCCGAAAAAACGCTTGAACAAATGTCAAGGGGGGAAAATTGATTGCAGAGAAAGTCGGGGGAGCCTCAGTGGAAGTGCAGAATGAGCGGCCTGCTAATTCAAAGCCCCAAAAGGAGAAAATGACGAAGGCTGAAAGGCGTGCACTACAGGAGGCTCAGCGAGCTGCAAAAGCTGCTGCTAAAGGTGCATGTTTTTCTCTTGTTGCTTGATATGATAAATACTGCACTTGGTGAAAGATCTCCTTGAGCTGTTTGATTTTGCATTTCCTCTGTCGGGTTCTTAATCTACTTTAGGTTTTGGCTTTTTAGTACTTTGCTGTAATCTTTGTCTGCCAAAGGTATGCCCAAATCATTAATGTTGGCCTTCGTATCGGAATCACAGATGCTTGTTGATGGCCTTTTCTTACTTTGACTTTATGATATATATATATCATCAACTAGGCATTTGGTTTCGTGTTTATGTGCTGCACTTCAGTAGAAGCATCAGTATGTGTCTGCATGCACATGCGCTTGCATGTGCACGTCTTGAACATTTTGATCTCTGTTTTTCTAGGTGAAGGAAGTAAGGCTGCTACAGCTGCTCCTGGGGCTGTATCGTCCGAAATCACAAAGCCTAATAAAGTTGTAAAGCCTTCTCAAAAGAAGAGTGATAGTGCTTCAGTTGCACCTTCTGAGAAGAAGGGTCCTGTGGGTGAACGTCCTCCAGAAAAGGAAAGAAAGAAAGATGTCCCGCATCCACGCATGCAATACGATGACGAAAGTCGAGTGGAGAAGGCTAAAAGGAAGGCAGTAGTAAAACAAACAGAGGCTCAAAACCGAGTACAATTGTTCAGGCATTTGCCCCAATATGAACATGGAAGTCAGCTTCCTGATCTCGAGTCAAAGTTTTTCCAACTTGATCAGATGCATCCAGCTGTATACAAGGTGCTAATTTTTAATTTTTGAAGTGCGTTCTTATACATGTGAACTTGCCTGAAGAACTAATGTTTGGCATTCAGTGTGAACATCACTTTTGCCCCTGAATTCTGGTATTTGTGCTGTGTATTTCAATTTCAAAACTATATGGTATGTGACCTGATATATAATGAGTGGTAATCAGCAAGGCATGTTAAAGAGGGTTTTTTCAGACTTTTTCCTAACTATATGTGGGCATGCTTCCTTTGGGATATCTTAGAGTAATAGGGTCAATAGTCAAGTGTCAACATGGTAATACACCTGGTCAACTAAATTACTTAATTCTGTTAATTCTGCTAGTATGGTTCATACTATTCTTGCTTCTTGGCTCAAGTTGATTGTGTGACCTGGTCAGATGAGGAGGAATACTGAGTGACTTTTTTGTGAGTTCAATTTAATTGTGAATGGTATGGGGGGTAGCTCCTGCAGCAATGCAGATCCTAGGTATCATGTGGATTGATCGACTGATGACATTATTTACTCGTAATATGTGGAATTATGTTGTTGGATTCAGTCACTACTTTTAGGAATTTGTTAGGACAGTCACCTAGTTACGCTTATTACCAAAACAGATGTGTGAACTTTTGGTTGAGAAAACATAATTAGGTTGGCCAAAGAATGCTCAATACAGTTTGATTTGTTGTAATAGATGAAGTAATTTTCTTTTTCTCCTGTCTACCCATCTCTATGTGCAGGTTGGTTTACAGTATTTATATGGAGATGTATGTGGGGGTAATGCTCGTTGTATTGCCATGCTTAAAGCATTTCAAGAGGTGATTAAAGAATACTCAACCCCGCTGGAGAAGACTTTGAGCAGAGACTTAACTACAAAAATCAATAGCTATGTTTCATTTTTCACTGAATGTCGGCCACTTTCAGTTAGCATGGGTAATGCCATTAGGTTTTTGAAAAGCCGAATTGCGAAGCTACCTTTGACTATGTCAGAGTTGGAGGCGAAAACGACTCTCCAGTCGGATATCGATCAATTTATAAGTGAGAAGATTATACTTGCAGACAAAGTCATCGTTAGCCATGCTGTTACGAAGATCCGGGATGGTGATGTGCTTCTTACATATGGATCACCTTCTGCGGTTGAAATGATACTATTACATGCTCATGAGCTGGGCAAACAGTTCCGTGTTGTGGTGGTGGACTCTCGTCCGAAGCTGGAAGGACAACTTTTACTTCGTAGGTTGATAGGAACGGGTATTAATTGTACATACATAAACATAAATGCTGTTTCTTACATCATGCATGAAGTTACTCGAGTATTTTTGGGCGCATCAGCAGTGTTATCAAATGGAACAGTATATTCACGCGTTGGGACTGCATGTGTTGCTATGGTTGCACATGCTTTCCGGGTACCGGTCTTGGTATGCTGTGAGGCATACAAGTTTCACGAGAGGGTACAGCTTGATTCAATATGTTCTAATGAGCTCGGTGCGTGTCACTTGCTTCTTTGATTATAGACAAGTTTTGCTATATCTAGATATCTCCTCTTGCTTTCTGGCTCAACTCTATGCAACATTTATTGCAGGTGATCCAGATGTCATTGCAAAAGTTCCAGGTAGAGAAGAAAGCATCGGTTGGGATAGTTTGCCCAATAGTGGCAATCTTCAGCTTCTTAATCTGATGTAAGCTTCCTTTTCTGATGAATCTGATGTAGGCAATATGATTAATTTGGTCAGTCACCTCAGTCATCGCATCCTCTCTCTAACATGCGATTCTTGGGGATTTTGAATGGCAGATATGATGCAACTCCTTCAGATTATGTCTCTATGATAATAACTGATTATGGCATGGTAAGTTAAGACTGTTCTTGTGTGTCATCTACTCTGTGAATAGACTTGCCAGTGCAAACGTATGTGGACACTGGGGCCTCAATTCTTTATGGTAGTTAGTTCTTTTTAGGTATCAAATTGGACCATGGAGAGAAGCGTTGCCAGAATATTTCTTATTGTGATATCATATGGAAATAGCAGTGTAATGGTTCATGTTTTCATGCTTTGTTTAGGTCCCCCCAACAAGTGTGCCGGTCATTGTAAGAGAATATCGAAGGGAGCATCTATGGATATGACTAGCCATTGAATGGATCGTGGAGACAACTCAAAATTTTGTCCAGACTGCATTGGACTTTAACCCAGCTGGATGCAGTCAGAATAATAAATCTCATTTTTGTGTTACTGATTCACGTGCGCATTTTTATGTTGCCCAATGATTTTGTGCTTCATTTTGCTATGGAGAAGAGGATGTGTTTTTCTTGTTTTTCCTGACTCTGTGAAGAGTGCGATTCTCCGCCTCTCCGGGCAGATTTAGTGATGCAAACACTTGCTTGTTATAACGTATCCATGCCCCCTGGGCGTCACATTTATGGTGTTTAGCTAGACTGGAGTTTGAACTTTTTCCCTTCCCTGTTAGTGAAGGTGAATGTGTTCTTCTGTCGAAGTGGATGAGAACAGTCGCAAGTGGTCCCTTGGACGTATTTTTGCGATACCATTCATTATTTTCCGTTAATGCTACTGTTATTGTTGCTCAACAATTCATGATCAAAGTTTCGTGCCGTAGACTAGAGCAAAATCATGAGTCATATTTGCTTAGATTATATACTCTGGTAAAGCCAAGGCCAGTGTAAAATTCAATTGAGATGAATCCTCTTGTTGGTGGTGAAAATAGCGAATGCAGAACTGGTATTATTCAATTTCGAGCCATGCCCTCCCTCCCTCCCTCCCTGTCTCTCTCTCTCATATTCTTTTTGAGAAACCCTCAAACATCATAGAATACCGTATCCACTTCATCGCTCCCAGATCGCTAAGGGGCTACGTGAAATTTAATAATTGATGGTAGCACTTGTAAAGAAAAATATTCAGTCCCTCCTGCTGTACCTTGTTCCTTTGACATGGTATCATGCCCCGTGAAGGGAACCATCGAATTGGCTCGAGAAAAAGGGATTTGCATGCAGGCTTGTGGAATGCTGCTGTCCATGGAAGCAGGGTCAGCCCTGGTTCTCCGAAAAGTGTACGTGGTTTTCCAATGCAAGGAGGTGCACAAATAGGTAGGGACCAGACTCGGGCTAATTGTTATTATCATTATAGATATCCATATTCAGGCTTTATAAGACTAAGTCAAATTCATTCTCTTCAAGACAAGAACGGAGAGTACCACTCCCCCTTCCAAATGAAAATGAAAAACAAACCTCCGGCGGGTGGCGGGTGACAACATTATATCATTTCGGTGGTCCTCTCATCAAGATATATATGTTTAGTGAAAGAGTTCGCAGTCCAGAGGTCAAGGTGAGTTCAGCTGTCTGTTGAGAGCGGAGAGTTTAAGCTGTCCTAATCAAAGATGCTGTGGCTCTTTGCCACGGAGAAAGAGATCAATCAGAGGCTCAAGAGATTGCCATCCTCATCCTCGTTAGTCCTCGTGATCCACCAGGTCCCCTCATCACATGACGAATTTCGACATTCTTGTTCTCTTCAAAAGGATATAAGTCTCACATCCTGTTTTCATGTGATGATTCGATCGGATGGAGCAAATATGCTGATGAGGTGGAATTCTTGGAGTACCCAATCGTTAAAGGGATGATAATATTTCCAAAGCATCCTGAAGCATGATATGCACTGCAGGTAAGTTTGAAACTGCCTGAACACGGTATGGGCATGCACAAAACTTTAGCTTGGAGATGCTACCTATGGTATGCGTTGTCAGAGCAGCGTGTAAACAGTAAAGGTTCATTGACTCTGAGACGATAGAACTAAATTATACACGGCATCAACTCCAGTGCAATTGCCACCTCTCATCATTGCTAATATCATGCAGTGCTTGGAAAGAACATCCAGGTTGTTATCCATGGAATAGAGCGTCGGCAATATAAACTTGTCGACAATTTAAGGGACACAAGTAACTCAACCATTCAGTGCTGTCACAATGTTATATCTGCATAATAAAACAAAATGCTGAGAAAAATTTCTAGGATGCTGTGATATTTCATCAATATCCTGTGTAGATTCAACAGTACAGCCTACGAATAACAGACAACTGCAAACCAGAACTTCTAAAGATTGTGCATACTCAACTGAACCTCAGCAGAATCAACCTTGGAATTGGCAGGGGACACGACAGCGAGGGTCACTAAACCACCCAATACAACCACCAATATACCCAACGAGTTAACTAGCAAGGCCTCCGATGAATAGCGTGATATGATGTGATTCGTTTGGAGGAACGTGGCTTTCTCCAGAAAACCGGTGGCACAAGTAGCAACTGCAAGGGCATAAATATAAACCCCGAAGAAGACGTGCCATGGGAGTAACGTAGTTCTGCTATTCCTTGAGCCTCCTGGGTACCAGAAGGTTGCAAAACCAGTAGCCCACTGAACAAAGTAAGTAAAACGTCAAAAGGTGCATTAACAAAGAAGCTAAGCTCTAAATTGTGGGTTTAAAGCAACGACAGAGAAAACAGGAGGTAAGTGGAAGACCTGAATGCTAAAGAGGGAAAGGCAAGCCAGACCCAACCAAGAATGCAGGCTGTAGAAATTGTCAATACCCTTGTCGACATGGAATTTCCACGCAGCCCAGAGTCCGACAATGCTTAGACATAAGGCCAAAAATTGGAGAGTCAGATGAACTAGTTTTCTGAAGCTCTTCGTCCCAGGGAATGTCTTGTATGCTAGGATGGCTGCAGCAAGAAACATCCAATGCAGCAGCCATTATTCATCCAGAAAGATCATTTTCCCCAAATGGAGTAATAAACAAATGGTCATGAATTCAAAAAGCCTGCCAATACGACTCTTAAATTATTGAGTAACTTAGAGAAGATGGAGATTTCGTCATGATGCCGAGGCAATTACCACAACTAAACCTACGCGTAATGCAAATACACAGAGAAAGCAAGTGTTGCCCACCTTCACCATTGAGAAGTATGAGCCCAATCACCATTAGAACAGGGTGGACCTACGAAAAGCAGTGGTACCAATTAGAAGGCGCAAAACAGCAAACACCAAAGCTGCATGAGGGGCATCATAACCAGCACAAAAATTACTTTTCAAAAAAAAGAAAGAACAAAATTTGAAGCCTCGCTGAACATGAACAAGTCTCTTCATTTTCAGGGCAAGCCACAAGATGTTGATAAGATTGTACCACCACAGCCAAAACCACCATCGTTTCAATTTCAGACAATTTCCCATCTCTACTGGAAAGGAAACCACGAACCCATCACGCGTTCGCTACCCAGATACGATCAGAGAGAGAGAGAGAGAGAGAGAGAGAGAGAGAGAGAGTATACATTGAAGATAAGATCCTTCCGGTCGGAGACGAGAGCCAGACCACCTCGGTAGCGCACCGCCCAAATGAGCACCAGAGCCGTCACGGTGACTCCAATCACTCTGATGATGGGAATCACGGAGAACCCAGCTATCGGCGCACCCATCTTTTCATCCGAAAGCCCAAAAGAGAAGATCCCACGGGAAATCGGAGAGGAAAGGCGAGATCTTTTGGACGAAAGTCGAGACCTTTGGCTCCCGTAGCGAGAGCTACTGTGTTGGCAAAATGGCAGTGGATGGCGATCTGGATCTTGGGCCTTCACTTCAGAGCAGCAGCGGGTGAATTTTCTTTTTCTTTTTGTTTTTTTTTTTGGGAGCGAATTAGTCAAACGTTGGGTTCGTCGTGTACCTTAATGATCAACGCATGTTCCTCGCGAACAAAACCGACGGCGATCCGAGAATCTTATGCCGGTTTGCTTATGGTTATATTAGAGTTTCATCCATCGCGCCGTATGTTTTGCTGGAGCGAACTTCACACTGTTCTGCATTGTTTTATTGTCACTCTTGAGAGAGTGATACGTTCTATTATTTCACGATATCTGGAGCGACTCTCGTTTTACCTTACTTATTACAGGACTACGTCTCTCATCATTTGTGTGAGACTAATGAGTTTATAACCGAGTATTCATGAACTAAAAGCAAAACTTGAGTTAGCCCCAATTCGATGATACTTACTAAGATGAGTGCAAGAGTGTGTTGCAATCAAAAAAAGTGTACATGACTAATACGTTTTTATAATCTGGACTGTTAGATTTGACGAGCGATTTATTTGGGCCTAAAGTATGGATTAAAAGACTACCGCATGGTATGGGACTGAACATAGTGAGCCAACCTAAATCAGGTTGTCCTTCCACATCACAACACTGATTGATGGCCCTCGTGGCAAGCTGCTCAAGCATGTCTCGGCCGTTTTCAAGCCGGCGAAAGCTCGCTGTTGCAAGGTAACTTCAGGGATTTTGTGGGGCATCTCTCAGCTATGCTCTTGTTTCGAAGAGCCATCTGCCGTTGCCATAGCCATTGTTGCCCTCTCTTCTTACGTGTTAAAATAATTAAATATTAAATTATGCATTATCTTACAAAATCTCATATAATATCAGAGCTGTAAGTCTTGAATTCAAATCATTCTAGATCTCGTTTGTCTCTCCAATTAAATATGTCTACGCATAGTTATAGGCAAAAAGATCAGAGTGAGATGGAGTGTTAGAATAATTAAATATTAAACCATGCCTTTGTCTAATAACCTAGACTTTTAAAACAATTGATGGTGATGTTACAAAATCTCACATTGCGGTCGATAATTGAGCACACCAAGTCATAAAGAACGAAGTCGAACTTGATTACGATTTCGACCGTGCAGCCTTGACCCATTTTTCTCGAAGGAGAATTCTCTGAAACCCTTCCTTTTGAGACTTGATTCGAACGAATGAGTTTAAAAGCCACGAAACCTTTGTTTTAATTACACATGGTACCATGTTAAATCAAGGTCAGTTCAATCTTTAATTTTATTCCCATTCGCATGAGAATGGGGTTCTCTTTTTGTACTGGAAGGAACAAATTCGAATGCCTTATCAATAGCATCAATGGTTCTCTTTCACCAACAAAAGAATTGGTGCGTTTTCCTTGTTCATGCCAAGAAGAACTAGGATGTCTAGTTACATATAGCCTGATTTATGATGGAAAGGCTATGAGGCTGGTCGAAAAAGTATATCAGTGAGTGTAGTGTACATACAAATATGAATTTGGATTGTTGGTGGGTCTCATGTGCGGCCAACGTGAGTCTTAATAAAGAGATAATGCTTTCAGCCAATGGACGTAAGAAACGTTTAAAGTCATCACGCGTCCATCATGAGCTCTACTAGAATCAGATATAGAGATTATTATTATTATTATTATTATTATTATTTTTTTTTGGAGACATGAGGAACCAGCTTGCAGCCGACAGCCGCGCCGTAAACCCCCTGGTGACGCTAGCGTAGGACTCACCACCACGGCGCCACGCTTAATACCACTAGCGACCATGCTGGGATTTGAACCCGTCCCCTTCGTGAGGGGGATGAAGCCCAAGCCAAAACGGCCACCACATGGGGTGGTAGATATAGAGATTATTATCTTCCAATAACCGCTCAATTGCCTCCCAAGTATGTGGGGGCCAAATGTGGGGTGACATAAGCATTCAACCATCAGGTTGTAAATTATTTACAACTTAAACATCAATGTCCGTCGGACCTCGTCTCAGGAGAATGCACATCATGTCTGAGGTTTTGTACCACGCATCTATGTTAGCGTCACCATGTGGTATCAATACACTGATCATCTGTTTTTGTTGGCCACTACATTTGAAGACTGCATTGTGTCTTTCTTTGTGAGAAAAGTTCGTGTCCATTGGAAACTTACCAATCTACGCATACTCCCTTAGCCTTTGTTTACATATAGGAGCAAGCGAATTGCAAGTGGACACTGAGATGATGAAACTTTCGCGAGACAAGCATAGTGAGTTCACCTCGTTGCAGCAATCATCGAGACTCGGTGGAAGGTGGGAAGAGAGGAGCCACGTAAATAAAGAGAGTGCATGCAACGAGGAAACACAACACCTTCCTCATGTTATGGAGGTTTATTTCATTAATTCTGACCACTTTGACATAGCCTAAGGCGAATGATAAACTTTTAGATGCCAACATGTATATTACCATTCACTGGTAAGGGTTCAGTGGAGCTCGAAGCAAATTGACTCTAGTCAACTGACGAAAGAGATTGGTTTCAGTCGCCCACCATCGTCGTCGTCATCAATTACAGAAGCAAAATCAATTGACTCCAATGTCCAAAGTCATTGCAGGCTGTTTCCATCGGGTGACACAAGAGAGCCCACCAGAATTGACGAGATGATATGAATTACACCGACATCAAGATGCTTTCATTCTCTTGCATATTTTATCCTGGGACACATGCTATTTGGTATCCAGACTTAATTCATATTGACCTTTCCCTAGCAACAATTAGCAGAATGCTCTGGCTCTTTTGACATTGATTTTGTTTAATGAGGTTTGGGTGTTTTCATTGTTTCTCGAACGGAAGCGTTCTTAATTATATTTACAGCGTACGAAAGCTTGCCCTGAAACATTGAGAACTGTCTTTTGTTGTTGTTATTGCTCCCAAATAAAATGCCGCTTATGTGCTTCGTTTGATTGGTGTTGATTGATGTAAAGCCGTTTATATGCTAAGTTGGTATGAGTTTCGAAGAACGTCTGCTGCCATTTGCGACAAAGACGTTCTTCTCCGTTGTTAATTTCTTCTTCAAGCTGGAAAGTCCTAAACCAACCAAGCGCAATTCTGGTTTGAACACAAAGATTTTGTGCTTAGAACTTTTACTAGATGACACTGTGAATAGTAGAATCATATTTATATCGCTCCATTTTACTAAACGAGTTCTGAGACTAGAAACTTTTGCGTCACAGTTTATACTCTTGAATGGAGGTGTATCCATGCTTCAGATTGCCTCATTTTTCAATCCATTCCACACAGCCACACTTTTTTCCCCTAAAGCTAAGGTAAGCTATAGAAAATTGAGACAGCTACTTCTCACTCCTAATTGTAGCGGTGAAGCTCTTGCCCCCAGCAAGATCACTGGTGGGCGAGAAATTGAGGAAATCCATAGTCATTAGACTAGCACTTCATTGCACACAAATCTAGATAATTCGTTATATTGGAATTTAAAAGAGAAGATGAAACCCGAGACATGCTCTTTCATTGCTTTATTGTCTTACACCATGAAGTACATCCTGCATAAGTATTAATCCCTAATATTTTTTGGGCGTTGAAACGAGGCTCCATCAAGTAACTCCCTTCACTCGCTTCTTTGTTTGTTCATGATGACGATGTTGGGGATAGTACTGTTAAAGGATATAAGCCTAAACAGAAGCTAAATGCTACTGATGAAGTAAAGAAGTTCAAGCTGGAGCCGAAGCTGAATGGTGAAAACAGGGGAAACGAAGTAGCACGTGATATTGCTGATAAATTGATCAAGACTGGAAGCAACACGTACAAAGACAAGATGAACGAAGAAGACATGACTTACATCAATAACACGTGCTCATTAAAGAATAGATATTCAGTTTTGAGTTGTAACTGAATAGTTCGTTGTTCTGTTAGTTGTTCTGTTTTTCAGTAGATTCAGTTAACAAGTCTGTTGGTTGTTTTCTTTGTTCTCACTGTATGTGAATTCATATAAATACTAAGGTGGAAAGAGATGGGGCCATGAGGCTCTTCGTGGAAATATACTCTCTCCAAAGTTGATTGAATTCAGAAGCTCAACTCTTCTTTCAGTTCTTCATCTCTGTTATACTTCTGTTCTTGATCAATTCACATGGTATCAGAGCTTTACCGAAGAGCATCACGAACAAATGAGGTAATCTGAATCAATTCCTCTCTGGATCTGTATGTTGAGGTGATCTGAGTCAATTCCTCTCTGGATCTGCATGTTGAGGTAATCTGAATCAATCCTTCTCTGGATCTGTATGCTGTTGCTGTTGTGTCATCTTCAGTAATCTTCGAAAAATGGAAAGTTACATATGTGGAAGAAAGTTGTCAATGGTGAAAATCACAACAGATTGAGGATTACCTTAATCTGATAGTAAGAACAAGATTTGAAAGTGCGAGATGGCTGCAAAAACTCAAAAGTATCCATTTCCAATTCATGTCAACATATCTAACTTTGTCACCATTAAGCTAGTCAAGACAATTTTCTTCTCGGCAAGCGCAATTTCATAGATTTCTGCGTAGTCAGGAGCTTTTTGGATTCATCAATGGAGAAATATCTTCACCTGCAAAACTTTTACAAGTTGAGATTGAAGGAAATGTTGCAGAAGTGGTGAATCCTGATTACAGTAACTGGATCAAAACTGATCAGCTTGTGTCATCATGGATTAGTGGAGCTGTTTCAGAAAACATATTGAGTATGATAATCGGCTTGGACACTGCATATGAGGTATGGCAAACCTTATCAATCGTTTTATGCAAAAGTCTGTTGTTAGAGAATTTGAGTTGAGAGGAAAACGCAAGCTTGTCAAAAGAGAGATCGAGCATTGTCAGTTTATCTCAGAGAATACAAATCAATTTGTGATCAACTAAGTGCAATAGGAAAACCTTTAGATGAGATAACAAAGCTATTTGGAGTTCTTGAAGGACTAGGATCTGAATATGAGAATATAAAAACCACTATATACTGCTTAAAACCTCAGCCGGAGTATGATGAAGTAATTTCACAGCTAGAAAGGTTTGAATCACGACTACAAAATTACTCATCAAGTCAGTACAGCCCTAATCTAGCTTACTATGGTCAAAGGAAAACTGAAGTTCAGCAAAATGAAGAAGTTAACAGAGAAACTATTCAGCAAAACTCTGGCTTTGGAGGTTCAAGAATCACAAATCATGGAGGACGTAGCTATGGAAGAGGACGATATTTCAATAACAGAGGTCGTGGTTACAGATATTCTGGAAGGGATTTGAGTTACAGATCAATTAATGGCAACTATGAAGGACCAAGATCAGGACAATTCAGTAAAGGTTCTGGTTTTAGTTCTAATCAGGGATTTCGCCCTTATGCTGGTTCTTCACAACGATATCAAGAAACCAGATCATATCCTTCCTCAAATCTAACATTTTCCAAAGACCTGCAGGTTGAGAAATCAAATGACAATGTTCGATTGGAATGCCAAATCTGTAAACGTCCAGGTCATGATGCACTTCACTGCTGGTATCGCTTTGACAATTCATACCAGGCAGAGGAAATTCCAACAGCTTTAGCAGCAATGCATATTGAAGATTCAAAAGGAAATGAATGGTATCCAGACACTGGTGCCACTGCTCACATTACTGCAAACCCTGGTATTATTCATAATCCTTCTCGATACAATGGAACTGACACAGTCATGATTGGAAATGGATCATGTCTACCTATTACTCATATTGGTGATACACTGCTACAAACTAAAGTGGACTCATTACCTTTGAATGATGTGTTAATTGTTCCTGATATAAAGAAGAATCTCCTATCAGTATCAAAACTAACAAATGATTATCCATGTTCTTTTGTCTTTGATAAATTTGGTGTATATGTCAAGGACAATTACACCAACACAACCCTGCTACTCGGGAGGAAAGTTAAAGGGTTGTATCGAGTTGACCCTCACACCACAGAGGCATTCCTAACTCAGAGACACAAAGCAATAGGAGAGGATATCTGGCATCAGCGTTTAGCCCACACCAATCTGAAAACACTGCAGTACCTGCAAAATCAACAACTCATTCACTGCAATACCAGAGTACAAAATGTGTGTCGAAGTTGTCAAATTGCAAAACATACTGCTCTACCCTTTTCACTTTCAAGTTCTGTAACATCTAGACCTTTAGAAAAGGTTCACTGTGATATCTGGGGTCCCTCACCAGTCACTTCTTTTCAAAACTTCAAGTATTATGTCATCTTTGTAGACAGTTTCTCTCGGTTCAGTTGGATTTATCCAATGAAAGCAAAGTCAGATTTCTATGATATCTTTGTTATGTTCCAACGACAGGTTGAAAACCAACTTGATTGCAAAATCAAGGTCTTTCAATGTGATGGGGGAGGTGAATTCATTAGTCATAAGTTTCATACTCTTCTACAAAGCTGTGGCATTAAGCAACAAGTATCCTGTCCTCATACACCAGAACAGAATGGTGTCTCTGAACGAAAGCATCGCCATGTTGTTGAATTGGGACTTGCTATGCTCTATCATGCTAAGCTTCCTTTGAAATATTGGGTCGATGCATTCATGACAGCTACCTATATTATCAATATGCTTCCCACACCCAAGTTACTGATGAAATCACCCTATAGTAAACTCTATCAGAAAGAACCAAGCTATGATCATCTTAGAGTGTTTGGCTGTGCATGCTTTCCGTGTCTTAGACCCTATGCACAGCACAAACTTGATCCACGGTCACTTACTTGTGTCTTTATTGGATATAGTGAACGTTATAAAGGATATAGATGTCTTGTTCCTACTACTGGTCGAGTTTACATCAGTCGACATGTTATCTTTGATGAAACCTTCTTCCCTTTCACTAAGACCTGTGTCACAGAGTCCACACCTTATACAACACTATATCAACTGTGGACAGAGGAGGTTAAATTTCTGGACAAAGTAAGTGGAAGTGCTATATCTTCATCTTCACAGGATTCTACAACTCAGCTGCATAATCATAGCATCAATCACTCTGCTTCATTTGATCTACCTCCTGAAGAACAGGACAATCATACTTCCATTACAACAACACAAGATGAAGACCCTCATAATTCACATCATTCATCTTCACAAGATCAGGCAATATCTAGCTCTGCAGCAACTTCTGAAGAGGAACATTCAAATGGAACCAATTTCGAACATTCTTCTGTTCATTCTCCCTCACAAGGTAACACTTCAACTCATTCTATACAGACTAGGTCAAAGTCTGGCATAATTAAAAGAAATCCTAGATATGCTTGCCTTGCTGAATACAAAGTACCTGCTGAACCAAGATCAGTTAAGTCAGCTTTAGCAGATCATGGATGGTATACAGCTATGAAAGAGGAAATGGATGCTTTATATCATAATCATACATGGATACTAGTTCCTCGCACTAATCACATGAACGTGATAGGTTGCAAATGGGTGTTTAAAACGAAACTAGCATCTGATGGAAGCCTTGATAGGTTAAAAGCTCGTCTTGTAGCTAAAGGATTTCATCAAGCAGAAGGTATTGATTTTACAGAAACCTTCAGTCCAGTCATAAAACATGCTACAATTCGATTGGTTCTATCCGTAGCAATGATGAATCAATGGTCAATTCATCAACTTGATGTTAAGAATGCCTTTTTACATGGCACTTTGACTGAAACAGTCTACATGGAACAGCCTCCAGGTTTCATACAGTCCCAGACACCTACTCATGTGTGTCTCCTCAAGAAATCCCTTTATGGTCTTCGACAAGCCCCTCGTGCATGGTTTGATAAATTCAGTAACTTCTTACTTGAATATGGTTTTTTCTGCAGCTCAACTGATCCATCACTGTTTATTCTTCGAGATGGCAAAGACACATTACTTCTATTACTCTATGTTGATGATATCCTCTTAACTGGTAGCTCAACTTCATTAATGTCACAGTTAATTCATTCTCTTAGTCTTCAGTTTCACATGAAAGATCTGGGCAATCTTCACTACTTTCTTGGCATTGAAGCTAAACGTCTCTCTAATGATCTGTTTCTCTGTCAAACCAAATATGCTCTTGATCTCCTTACTCGAGCTCACATGCTTGATTGTAAACCAGTTTCTACCCCTCTGTCTCAAAGACCATCTGTCTTACAACATGATTCTATTCATCTTTCCAACCCTCTTGAATATAGGAGTCTTGTTGGTGGACTTGATATCGACATTAACTCGCCCGATCTTGCCTATGCTACAAATATGTTATGTCGAAAATGCAGCAACCTACCTTGCGAGACTTTCATAAACTAAAGAGGGTTCTGCGTTATGTTAAAGGAACTATTAGCTTGGGTATCTTCCTTCATTCTCACAGCTCTAGGCATCTGTATGGTTTCTCCGATGCAGATTGGGCTGGTTGCACAGATACCAGACGTTCCACAACTGGCTTCTGCACATATCTCGGTTCTAATCTCATTTCTTGGGCAGCAAAGAAACAGCCTACTGTTAATCGATCCTCTACTGAAGCAGAATATCGTGCCCTTGCCTCTGCTACTGCTGAACTTACATGGATCAGCTTTGTTCTTCGTGATATTGGTCTCTCCCTTTCTTCACCAACTCGTTTGTTCTGTGATAATCAGTCTGCCATTTCTCTTACTGCCAATCCTGTTTTACATGCCCGCACCAAACACATTGAAGTCGATTTTCATTTTGTCCGTGAGAAAGTTTCCTCTGGCTCTCTCACTGTGTGCTATGTTCCAAGCCATTCTCAATTGGCTGATATTTTTACAAAGGCTCTCTCACGGTTCGCTCATTTTGATATTCGCATCAAATTAGGCATCGGTTCTTTACCTCTTCCCAATTTGCGGGGGGATGTTAAAGGATATAAGCCTAAACAGAAGCTAAATGCTACTGATGAAGTAAAGAAGTTCAAGCTGGAGCCGAAGCTGAATGGTGAAAACAGGGGAAACGAAGTAGCACGTGATATTGCTGATAAATTGATCAAGACTGGAAGCAACACGTACAAAGACAAGATGAACGAAGAAGACAGGACTTACATCAATAACACGTGCTCATTAAAGAATAGATATTCAGTTTTGAGTTGTAACTGAATAGTTCGTTGTTCGTTAGTTGTTCTGTTTTTCGGTAGATTCAGTTAACAAGTCTCGTTGGTTGTTTTCTTTGTTCTCACTGTATGTGAATTCATATAAATACTAAGGTGGAAAGAGATGGGGCCATGAGGCTCTTCGTGGAAATATACTCTCTCCAAAGTTGATTGAATTCAGAAGCTCAACTCTTCTTTCAGTTCTTCATCTCTGTTATACTTCTGTTCTCGATCAATTCACAAGTACTTCATATTAGGATGCAATTTGGCTATCATGAGCAGCTTTAGTTAAGCTCCCCGGTCTCATGGCCTTGTAAGGCTAACTAGTGGAGAGCATGGTAAGGGTGTAAATGAGGGCCCACATGGCGACGGTACCTTTCCTGCATACATTATAATGTGGGAGATTCATTATATTTCTTTAACCAATACACATCGATTTGAGAGAGAGAGAGAGAGAGATGGGGAGGGAGTTCACCTTTCTGAAGGAGTGCTCGAGCTTCGGTGGAAGGGAGGAAGAGAAGAGCGAACAAGATTAAAAAAGCGCAAACAAGAGAGGAGGCTTTCCTCATTCTCAGTATTGGAGAGGAATTTGGTAGTTTTGGCTTGGCACATATTGCTTTCCATTAGGTAGCTATTTATAATGTTTTTCTTCGGCTATAGTGACATATTATGAATTTAATTATGTTGAGTTGTATCATCTCATGGGGCTGCTGTTTTCTTTATGACCAGGTCTGGTTGATCTCATGGATCACATAAAATATGTCGTCATGAGATCAATAATTTTCATAGAAATAATATTCTATGCTTACTTTCAACCTAACGAATGATTTTTTATAACTAAAATGCTAGTATAGGACAGGGTAGGAGACCCGCCCCCCGGGGGGATCATAGATCTTGTTGACCCCAACTCATTACTAGTCAATAGACAAAAAGAAAAAAGTTCTAAGTAGAATATAATATAGCCCACTCAATTGAGCTCATTCGAGTCAATTGACGAAAGAGATGTTTTAAGTCGTCCATTATGCTAGCTACATCTTCTTCCAATGCCCACTCAATTGCCTACGAAGTGCCGTGGCAAGAAAGGGTGCGACATTAGCGGCCCACCATGAAGCTGTAGATCAACGTGAAGGGCAAGCACTGGGAAAAATTCTAGGATACCGTACATTTGAGCACGACTCACGCATGCATTGCTGTTTGAGGTGGACCTGGTGGAACCCACATGATCCTATGGCGTATTTAGATTGGGTTTACATGCAAGGGGTTCATCCAATACTTACTCGTACAGAGGAACATCAGGATGATTCTCCTATTCTGTTAGTTAAAAAACTAGATTTGCTTTTTCATTCTGGTAAATTTTTGGTAGAATTGGTAAGAGCCAGTTAAAACTATTGGTATAAAAATTTACCGGTCACCTGAATTTTCGATAATTCATTAGTAACTTACTCTCTCTTCTATGAAAATACCAACTTTTTTTTTTCAGTTTGCAAATTACCAACTTTTCTCTTTTTCAAGCTTTCCTACATCTTAAATTTAATGATTTCTTCTATTAATAGGCCAATCCTTATTGGAGTGACCTACCATTTTTTTTTGAAAAATTTAAATTACTAACTAGTTTTAACTACCAAATTAAAACCACTCATGCTTGGTCAAAGTTTGTTGCTTGCATCAGTGATTTTCTTGTGTTTGTCACAACAAAAGTTGCTAAGGGCCTGTTTGGTAACCATCCAAACAGTGTCCGATTCTGATTTTTTGTTCCCAGAATCAGTTTCGGACGAGAATCGCGTTTGGTAAAATTTTTGTTCCTGGAACAGATTGGGAAGAGAATCAAGAATAAAAAAGTTGATTCTTGTTCCGAGAATCAATTTGAGAATCAAAACTCTTATTCTTCTTTTTTTCTTTTTCTTCATTGGCCGCCATCCCGCGACCGTTGCCCGCCACCGTCCGTCGTCGCGATCACCAAAGCAATTGGTCCGGCGAGCTCGTCGGAGGCTCTCGTTTGGCTTGAAAATAAAAATAAAAAAAGAATAAAAAAAATAAAAAAGAAAAAAAAAAAAGAATAGGAGAAAAAAAGAAAAAGAAGAATAGGAGAAGAAGAAAAAAAAAAAAAAAAGAAGAATAGGAGAAAAAATAAATAAATAAATAAAAGAAAAATAAAAAAAAAGGAAAAAAAGAAAAGAAAAGGAAAATTAAAGAAAATTAAAAAAAAAAATAAAAAAAGTAAATAAAGTAAATAAAAATAAATAAAAATAAATAAAAATAAAAGGAAAAAAATTAAAGAAAAGGAAAATTAAAGAAAATTAAAAAATAAAAATAAAAAAAAAAGGAAAAAAATAAAAGAAAAGGAAAAAGAAAAAAAGAAAAAAAGGAAAAAAATTATAAAAATTATTTAAAAATTAAAATAAATTGATTTGGAACATAATCAATGAATACGGTACCAAACGCAATTCTATTCAGAATCGAAATTTTGTACGGTTATCAAACACGTTTTTACTCGAATCGGTTAGGAACAAAATAAAAAATAATCATTTATGATCGAAATTTGTTCCCAGGAAACGGAATCGTTACCAAACGCGCTCGAAGTTGCCATCCTTTTTCTAATCTTGGCTTAAGCTGACATAGAAGCTTTGGTTTGTCTTTTTCCTTATTTGTTATAGTTCAAATCTGAAAATGAAAAAAAAAAAAAAAAAAAAAGAACCTGTTGAAACCTAAAATCGACCCCAGAACCTATGATAGGGTAGGTTCCGGGTTATTGGTTCTGATGGGTAGGTTTCAGGTTTCAGACGGAACTTGTAAGGAATCGGGAATTGCTCACCCCTAATTATGGGTGCATGGAGAGGGATGATCCTAGTCAATTGATGAAAGAAACATTTTTAGTCATCAGTCATCCATTATGGGCTATAATAAATTAGATATAGAGATATATTATCTTCAGGAGAAGGACGAATAGTTAGACTTAAATTTTTCTAAAAAAAATGTTACGCAAAATGAATTGTCAGAATAATTTACCGAAGGCACTCAAATGAACAATTCTCAACCAATATATCACTTGAGTGATTGAAAGAAGAAATTATGTCACTAAAATGAACGCTATAAGAAAGTTATGACATTTGTAAATCTCTATTATCTTCCGATGACCACTCAATTGCCTCCCAAGTTTGTGTTTGCCAAATGGGGTGTAACATAAACACTCCACTATCAAGTTGAAGATGAGTGTATTGTCAATTATGTACACCTTCAATGTCAAGGTCCGTCCGACCTCGTCTCAGGAGAATCTACACCATGTATTGACAAACTAATCATCTATTTTTCGATCTCCCAACACTTACTGACTACAATATGTCATTGTGAGAAAATTTCATGTTATTTTGTTACTTGCCCAACTATATATGCTCTCTTAGGCTTCGTTCATTTCTCGGGAAATGTAGCATTTATGGAAAATGTTTTTCAAGAAACCATTTTCCAAGAAAATGTAATTATTTTTTAGTGTTAGGTTGAAACATGAAAATGAAGCGGAAAATATTTTTCATTATTCGGTAAGGAAAATCTTTTCCTCCATGCACTCTTTTTTGATATATTTTTTATTATTTTATTTTCCAAAAATAAAATTTTAAATTATTTTTAAAAAATCGATTTTTAAATCATTTCCTATTTTTTTTTTTCTTTTTTTTTTTTTTTCTCTATGTCTTCTTCTCCAGCTTGCTTAACATCGGTGAGCTCCAACTCGTTGCTCACTAGATCGGCGAGCTAGAGGCTCGTGCTTGCCGATCTGGCAAGGCCTAAGCTTGTTGCTTGCTTGGTTCATCAATTTGGCTCGCCGCTTGCTGATCTCGTCGAGGCCTCGAGCTCGCTGCTTGCGAGATCGACAAGATCGGTGAGCGGCAAGCCAAATAAGTGAGTGATAAGCTAGATCAACGAGCCTCAAGCCCTAGCCGCCGCCAATCAGGTTAGTGGTGAGCTAGGGCTCAAGCTTGCTGTTGATTGGGCATGCCTGAAGCTTGCCGATCTAGCGAGCGTGCCTGAAGCTCGCTCATTTGGCTAGTGCATGGGCCGTGACTAGCAAAGACAAAAGTAAAAAAAAAAAGAAGAAAAAGAGAGAAAAAAAAATAATAATTAAAATTTTGATTTTTTTTTAAAAATAGAAAGAAGACGGAAGGTTAAGAGTGTGAGATAAGAGAAAGTAAGTGAGGAAAATGTTTTCCTTATTTTGAAAAATGGAAAACATTTTCCTCTAGAAGATTTTTTTTTTTTTCCGTTGATAGAAAATATTTTTCTTGACTAGTTTGTTTTCTATTAAACAAACGCCGGAAAATCCGAAAACGTTTTTCTAAAAGTTATTTTCCGTGAAACTTAATAGAGCCTTAGCATTTGTTTGCATGTAGGAGTAAACGAATTGCGAGTGGTTACTGAGAAGATGAAATTTTCGCTTTGACTTTTTATAATTTGTTGCTTATTTTCACAAAATCGCAAGAAGTTACATTAGTTCTTCTAAGGTAACGATTTGTCGGATAAATCGCTTCTTCAAAAAATTTCTCTTCCTCGTCACGTAACTTCCGGGGATCTTGCAGGGCGTCCCTCAGCTCGGCTCTCGTTGTTAAGAGCTGCTCGTCGTTGCCGTTGCAGTGCCTATTCTTACGAACGGTAACGAGCACAGCAAGTCATCAGGAACCAAGTGAATCCTGACGGCGACATCGACCAGCGCCGCGCAGCCCCAGCTTCACCCACTTTTCTTGAAGGAGAAGCTGTGAAACCTTTCCTTTCGAGACTTGATTCAAATCCATGAGTTTTAAAGCTACGAAACTTTGCATATATATGGAGGTCATTTGAATCTTTAATTTTATTCCCATTTGCATGATAACAAGGTTCTCTTTTTGTACGAGAAGGAAAAGAGTCGGTACTTGTTCTGTGGTCATACCAAGAAGAAAGGCTTTGCTAGCATCACAGTTCTTGAGGATACTGTGAGAATAATAGTCTATTGTGAGTCACAAATTCTTAAAAAATGAATCCCATGGTAATTAATAATTATTTGTGATTTAATTTTTTGTGATTCAGAAATGACTGTTATTCTCACAGTACATCACAAATTATCACGCAATCATTTCTCCCAAGAAGAACTATGTTTTTTTTTTTGCTAAATATTGCTTGATTTAGTGATGAACGGTAAGAAGCGGGTCAAGAAAGTATTTAGAGACTGCAGTATCCATATTGAATTGCATTTACACTCTGATTCTTTCATGAAAAATGAACGGTTTTTAGAAAATATTTGTCTAAAAATGATTTCTTATAGTATTTGTAATAATTAGTCGATTAAAAATGTTTTCATGATCGACAACAAGTGCCCATAGTTTAGTTGTTGATAAAATCTTCATATAATTAAAACTTTTTTTAAAGAGTGCTTCAAAAGCACTTTTTAAGTATTTCTAAATTTTTGCTTTGAAAATGCAAAAATTTCGTTTGATTTTAGCGACTTTCTCACTGTGTGTACTTAAGTGTTCAGTATCTTTAAAAAATGCATTATTTTTATTTTTAATTAATCTAGTTGGTCCCTTAGAGTCTCTTGCTACTAACACTCAATTAATTATGTTGCGTTAATGACTATTAAATGGGACAAATGGAACCATATAGTTTGCTTAGATATCCGTACTTCAAGCCTCTAAACCAAGTGGCCCGAGACCATTAAAGTTCGAGGGGAAGATGGTATCTCCCAGGGAAAGCCTTCTATGCTTTTCCGCATCCACCGTGCCACATGTACATGGCCAGTGACCACAACTCATCGAATTTTTACATTGAATACATGTTGTCGTGCCAGATCGTCGATAGTCATATACGATTTTTCAAAAAGAGAAAATAAAATAAAAATAAAATCAGAAACATGACTAGGGGCCAAAATATATCATGCTGTGTGTTCCAATTCCTAACCGTACACTAAGAATATCAACTGATCAAGTTCTCTAGCACACACCGATATGGCTCCGAGTTATCAATTATTGCATGTAACACATAACCGAGCACATCTTTCATGTAGATGGCCTTCTCAATCTCATGGCCTTGGAGGGAGACACGCTGGCCTAGGTATTCTGCAGCCACTGGGGGTGCAGATCGGCGGCGGGGGACTGGGGCACGGTACGGTTGTTCGATTCATCCCACAGCATCCTAGAGCACCTATAGATCATCTTCCTTACTATGGTGTGGTGTTCATAATTCATACGCAATGTGGTGGGTGCCTAAAAGGGGCATAGAAAACGCCCCATGTTCAGTGTCCTTACGAGCTTCGAAAGAAAAGAAGGAAGCCACAAGGAAACTAGAGAGAATTCACCTGCTTGAAGCTGTCCCCGAGCCTGTGTGGAAGGTGGGAAGAAAGGATCGACGTAAATGAAGAGAGCGCACGCCGCAAGGAAACACAAAACCTTCCTCATGTTTTGAGAGTTTTTTTCATCAAATTCTGACCACTTCGAGATTGCCTGAGCCGAGGCGGTAAACTTTAAGGATGAGACCGAGTCGATGTGAGTCAGTCACGGACAACTGGAGAACACCCCATAGTCCGAGGAGTGATTAGAGGCTCGAAGCAAATTGACTCTAGTCAACCGACGAAGGAGACTCGTTTAGGTCGTCCGTTGTTCTAAACCACTCAATGTACATCCTCCTTCCTTAGTTTTTGCCAGGGTTATTATCGTCTCGATGAGTATCGATGCTTGGTCTTCAACTATCCATTTCATTGTCCCTGAAAAGTCGTCACAAGTGACACGGTTGTCCAGCTGCCTAGACAAATGACAGACGCAAGTACATAGGCACACAACGCAACATCAAGGCTGGACCTCCATTGGAACGTATTCTTGATGATAAAAATTGACCCACGGTACGTGCACCGAAAAAGGGATTGCATTAAGGTGCACCGAAAAAGGGATTGCAAAGAAATTAAGGTGCACCGAAAAAGGGATTGCATTCAAACGAACACCATGAGTGAAATTAAAAGTTAGAAAAGGAAGTGCGGTCGAAGGGTTCGTGTCCCTCGCTCTGCTCCAGGATCGTTTGTTATATTTCTTCACGAACTCCATTAGTCCTTGGGAACTGCCCCTAACTTCCCACTCTTCGTTCATTTGTAACGTGAAGTAAAGAATTTGGAAACCACTTAAAAAGTATAGAGAATCACTTCAAGAATTTAGAAATAATGTTAATGGAAATAAATTGAATATGTTAATTTTCTTGTCTATCCTCTCTAAGGTAGGTTCGTGTCCCTCGCTCTGCTCCAGGATCATTTGTTATATTTCTTCACGAACTCCATTAGTCCTTGGGAACTGCCTCTAACTTCCCACTCTTCGTCCATTTGTTACATGAAGCAAAGAATTTGGAAACCATATAAAAAGTATAGAGAATCACTCAAAGAATTTAGAAATAATGTAAAATGGAAATAAATTGAATATGTTAATTTTCTTGTCTATCCTCTCTAAGGTAAATATGTAATGCGAAGCAACAGGGGATTTCCTAAAAATGTGTGGAATCATTTTAGGGAACTTCTTCTCGTGAAGTGGAATAAAGGCGTACATGATAAAATTTCTGGAACAGAAATCAATTTTTTGCCAAAAATTGATTTCTCAATATCTATTTCTAGGGGGCGGCGGTCGGCATCCGGTGACTAGCGGTGGGTGGCGTACAACCGGTAGTGGGCTGCTGGCGGCAAGCATTTGATGTCCCACGGGTTGTGGGCCGGCGGTGGGCAGAGACGAAAGTGAGCGATGAGAAGAGTTTTCATTTCTCACTTTTGTTCTAAAAATAAAAAAGCTCAAAACTTTACCTTCTGATTTTTATTCCAAATCTATTTATGAAATATAAATACGTTTTAAAAATAGAAAAATGAAATTGTATTACCGAACGGATTTCTGTTCCAAACCTATTTCGGGAAAAGAAAAATAAATAAATAGAAAAATAAAAATTTTGTCATATGCATCTTAAATTTCTTTAATAAACCGAAGTGGCATTGGTGCAATTAAGTCAAAGTAGGAAAGTCCAAATCCCACATAGAGTTGTTTGATTAGACACCTTGAGTCAAAATACTTAATTCACATACGCATGTCAACAATATATACTATATTGGCGTGTCTAGCAAGCCTTTGTACTCCGCAGACCTTGGTTTCCATACCCCGAATTATGTTTCTTGTAGGCCTTTACCTGGATTACTTACAAGACCTTACAAAAAAAAAAAGGATTGAACAATTTTCAAAAGTCTTAATTACGCATAATACGAGGACAATCAATGCATGAAAATATAAAACATTTTTTATTTAGCTATTTAAAAAAAGTGCTCATGGTTTGGTCATTAAAGGAATCTTCACATTATTAAAAGAGAAAAATCCAAGAGCTTTTCAAAAGCACTTGTCAAGAACTAAAAAATTTGCTTCGAAAATGTAAAATATTTCATTTTATTCTAATTACTTTCTTACAATGTGTACTTCGATTTTCAATATCTTTGGAAAAGTGTTGTTGTTATTGATGTAGTTAGTTCCTCAGAAACATTTGTTAGTAAGGCTCAATTAATTATACCACATTAATGACTACTTAAGCAACAAAGAAAAGGAATTTTTGTACTTAATGATATGTAGAATCAAGTTAATGCAGCTTGCTTAGACGACCATACTTCAAACCTCTAAACCAAAAGGCCCAAGACCATTAAGTTCGAGGAGAAGATTAAATAATATGTTATTCGCATCCACCATACCATATATAAACGGCCAATGGCTACAACCCATCCAATTTAGCAAGTCTAGATATATATTCTCGCCTGCGCCTTTGAAAAGATTGAACATGTTTTGTTGTGCCAAATCATTTATTGTCATATATAGTTAACAGAAAAGCAAATAAAAAACATGACCTGTGACCATAACATTTCATGTAGTGTTTTAATTGATAACCGAACACCGAATATATCAATTGATCTAGGCCTACACATATTGAAGTGGAGGGAGTGTATCAATAAATGCAGGCAACACATTACCAAGGACATCTTTTATCAAAATGGCCTTCTCGATCCGATGGCCTTCCAAGGTAACACTTTCACGGAGGTAGAATGCAGTTCCCGCCGACACAGCGCGGTGGCAGGTGATTGGAGCAATCGATGGGTCGTTTGTATGGCGAAGAACAGCATCTTACAGTACCTATTGATTCATCTTGCTTGATGCTGTGTCCAGAATCGATACACAAAGCGGTGCGTGCCGAAAAGGGGCGTAGAAAAAGCCCGACTTGCGCGTCATTGCGAGGGACGAAAGAAGAGAAGGAAGAAGGGAGGAAAATAAGAATGAATTTCACCTTTGCTGAGTAAGCTGGGAAGAGAGGAGAAATACAAACCCTCCCTCATCTTGTGGGAAGGTTTATTTCCTTACTTCTGACCACTTTTGACGTAGCCTAAGTCCCTAAGACGAGAACGATAAACTTTCAGGTGCCAATGTATGTTTATATTAGCTTTCACCGGCAAAAGGGTTTATTGGAGCTTGAAGGAAATTTGATTCTAGTCAAATGACGAAAGAGATTTGTTCTGGTCATCTTCTTCTTCTTTTTCATCATCATCATCTACAAAAGCAAAAATCAATTGGAGAAGGGTAGCTGGTGTTGGGTGGTCATATTGGCACATGGTGGCGGACTGTCGTCTTCTTAGTGTTTTTATGTTTTTAATGCAGATTGAAGGATGATATAAAGTTCTTCTCCACGATTGACTTGATGAATTCTCTACCAAGTTACAGAAGGAAGAAAAGGCCGGGGGATCAATTTAGAAGTATACCCACTTGAGCTGAGCTTGTTCATACTCTCGGAGCAACGCTTTATTAAATAGCGTTTGTGTGAATTTTTTGTGCACTATAGTTAGGAGTGGCAAAATTGGTCAATAACCCACATTTTAACTTACATTTAATACATTTAATATTCCTTGAAAATCTGACAGGTATAGCGGGAGGATTAGCTATTATGTGGAATGAGGAAGTGGCATTGACAGTAAAAGAAAGCTCAAAACAGTTCATACATGTGGAATGCATAGAGCCAGATCGCAGATATGTAATGCAGATCTCATTTGTCCATGCTTCAACAAATTTTGGTGAAAGGTTGATCCTATGGCAAAAGCTGAGGGCTCTACAGCCCCCTAATTCTAATCCATGGATATGCATGGGAGACTTTAATGAGGTACTCTATGTATGGGAAAAGGTGGGGAAACGAGAGGCGGATAACCATAGAATTGCTGCTTTCAGAGATATGCTTAATGAATGTTCATTAATGGACATTGATAGTCATGGGTGTGCATACACTTGGGCCAACAACAGGGAAGGGGACAATCTTGTCAAGAAAAGGCTAGATCGAGCTATATGTACCTTGGAATGGAGAACTATCTTTCCTGAAGCTGAAGTTCAAGCTCTCCCAGCCATTGGCTCGGATCACAGCCCTCTACTACTTCGACTTTACCCTGAAATAAGGAAAAAAAAGCGAGATTTTAAGATGGAAGCATTCTGGACAGAACATGAGGAGTATCATGATCTAATAGCACAAATATGGAACACATCCCTACCTCAGCCCAGCTTCTCAGTGAAATTGCATGAAACTACACAAGCTCTTGCCAAATGGAGTAAAACGACGTTTGGTAATGCATCCAGGAAAATCAAAGAGCTCAATTAGGCCTTAGTAGAAATTACAAATCAACCAATTCAGAAAGCAAGCAGCAAAGAAAAACAAAACATTACAAGCCAGATCGAAAAACTGAGAAGACAGGAAGAACAATTCTGGGGAATAAGATCGCGCATTAAGTGGATGCAATGGGGGGACCAGAACACTAAGTTCTTTCACGCAACAACTGTACAGAGGAGGCAGAGAAATAAAATTACTATGTTGCAAATGGAAGATAATAGCTGGTGCCGAGACCCTGTCACTCTCAAAAATCATATTGGCTCTTTTTTACGAAAAGCTTTATCGCGAGGGGCCCTAGAAACTATCAACCTGTCATTCTACAATGCCCTTCTCTAGTGACAGACAACATCAATGATCAGCTGGTGGTTTCTCCCACGATGAAGGAGGTGCAAGAAGCTGTTTTTCAACTAGGATCCCTCAAAGCTCCTGGCCCGGATGGAATTAATGGTCTGTTTTACCAAAAATCATGGGAAACTATTAAGTCAGACCTGTTTCAGTTAGTAAATGCATTTTTTACCACAGGTACTCTTGATCCCAATCTCAACCAAACCCACATTTCATTGATTCCGAAGGTCAAAAATCCAGAGAACATTACTCAGTTCAGACCTATCAGCTTATGCAACTTTAGTTACAAAATAATTTCTAAGCTGCTGGCAAACAGACTCAAGAAATGGCTGCCAAACATTATTGAACCAGAGCAGAGTGCTTTTGTGCAAGGTAGACAAATACAGGATAATATATTTATCGTGCAAGAAGTCTTACATCAGCTGCGCATTACAAAAAAAAGAAGAAATTTCAATCGATCCTAAAACTAGACATGCAGAAGGCATATGACAGAATCGAATGGGATTTCTTACAGGATTGTATGCTGAAAATGGGATTTTGTGCCAAGTGGGTCTCCCTAATCATGCAATGTATATCTACGGTGTCATTCAGCGTCAAGATCAATGGAGAACTAACTCCATTTTTCTCCCCCTCAAGAGGACTACGGCAAGGCGACCCCCTATCACCATACCTATTTATTCTAATCTCAAATGTATTAACCTGGTTGATGAACAAAGCAATTGCAGACGGCAGCATCAAAGGAATACAACTCAACAGGTTCTGTCCTAAGCTTTCCCATTTACTATTCGCTGATGACGCTATATTTTTTCTGGATGGAACTATTGTTGAATGCCAAAACCTGGCACATATCCTAAACCAGTATTGCTATGCTTCGGGGCAAGCTGTGAACTTAAACAAATCAGGGGTTTTCTTCAGCAATAATAGCCCCTTATCTCTCAGAAGAAATCTGGCCTATGAGCTTAGAGTTCCTATAATTGAAAAAAAACAGGCAAATACACAGGAATCCCTATGGAATGGGGAAGTTCAAAAAAAATGTTCGCATGGATTTTGGGGCGTGTGAATGCAAAGTTAGCGGGATGGAAGGAAAAACTACTTACCAAAGCGGGGAAGGAGATCTTGATTAAAAGTGTAGTGCAAGCCATCCCAACCTATGCCATGTCCATATTCAAAACGCCAATGTCCATCTGTCGAGCAATAGAAAGAAGAATAGCATCATTCTGGTGGCAAAAGGGAGACTCTATGCGCGGCACACATTGGAAAAATTGGGAAACATTAAAAACTAGAAAGGATGACGGCGGCTTGGGCTTTAAAGATCTGCTTACTTTTAACTGAGCAATGCTCGGCAAGCAGGCCTGGAGGTTATCCACTGATCCAACAGCATTGTGGTGCAGAGTCCTAAAATGGATCTATTTCCCCAATACAGACATATGGAGAGCTCACAAGGGCCACCGCTCATCCTGGGGTTGGCAGAGCCTGTTACTTGGCAGAGACACAATTGCAGCAGATACTAAGTGGTTAGTGGGGGATGGAAAAAGCATTAAAATCAGGGAAGATAAATGGCTAGAGCAAGGGGTCATTGGCGGAATACCTCACCCCCAAGAACCTACCTATGTGTCAGAGCTGATCAACACAGAATCTAAAGGTTGGGAGGAACAACAATTATTCAACCTTTTTGATGAACACACAGCCAATGAAATCCTAGCAATCCCCCTGAGTCAAAACCCAAAACATGATTGTTTAGTGTGGACTGGAAATAGAGCAGGGCAGTACACTGTCAAGAGCGGATATAACAGAGCATACCCAAAAATCCTAAACCACAACAAGGCATCCTGCTCATACAAACCCCCACGAACCCTCTGGACTCAAATATGGAGCCTTACAGTACCCCCAAAAATTCGAAATTTTCTTTGGAGCCTATGCCAAAATGCTCTTCCCACGTGAGAAAACCTTTACAAAAGGAAAATAACCGCTGACCCTCTCTGCTCGATTTGCAATTCCAAGATAGAAACCACAGAACACACCTTTCTGTTGTGCAAATGGACTGGACAATTTGGGCGGATCCTCGACTCACGGCACCCGCACCACAAACCAAATCCACCGCCTTGATCAATGGCTACAGGGGGCTTTCGAGAACAAAAGAGATTCACCCGCCAGAGAGTTGATAGGAGTGGTCCTCTGGAACATCTGGAAGGCTCGGAATAGCTGGATCTTTAGAGACAAACGCCTGAATCCAGCAGATCTGGTGGATACTGCACACGAACAGAACCTAACTTTCAGCAGATGGAATCAGAAGAGGAGAGCTCCAAACCCAAATCGCAACATACCTGTTCGGTGGAATCCTCCAAATCCAACGGAAATGAAGATAAATGTTGATGCGGCGTGGTTTCCGGCGATTTCCTTGGCTTGATTGCAGGTATCGTGCGAAACTCTTGCGGGCAGATGGTGGAAGGCTTCGCTTCGAAATTAGGGCTTCTTCGGCGCAACAAGCGAAACGATCGCGATACTTCAAGGACTGGTTTACTTGAAGACACTTAAACTGACGCACGTGGGAGGAGATAGCAAACAAAAAGTAAAGTGGAAGTGCGAAAGTGATTGTTCAGCGGTCGTGGAACAGGTAATGGGTCGGGCCGAGCCTTTCTGGAATTTAAAAGACTTGGTTCAAACCTGCAAAGAAGAGCTGGCCCGGAACAACAACGCCACAGTAGTTTATTGCCCACGTGAAGCAAATAGAGCTGCGGATTGGTTGGCCAAAACACATCGAGCCAAAACTCTTCCTCAAAATTGGTGGTCCACCGCTCCTTTACCCCTTTCTGAAATTTTATGTTCGGAATTCTATCCGTCGTTATCATGTAAGACTGGTTACTTTCGTTGATCGAATGCATTATATATTTTTGACCAAAAAAAAAAAAAAAACTTACATTTAATAGAATGGGTAGAAAATGGGTTAATTGAAGCTTGAATATGGGTTTGAAATGGATTTATTATAATAGAGCCCATTTGAAAAATGAGTTAGAAATGAGCTTATATCCAGACCCATTTATAACCAATTAATAACTCAATTTTTTTGTGGGCTATAGTTAATAGTGATTGACCATTAATTGGTGATAATTTGTAGTGGGGAAAATTTCAGAAAAGCCCCCGAAGTGGGGCAATTTTTGCCAAATAACTCAGAGAGCGGTGCACGTCTTAAAGAAGCCGCTGAAGTAGGTGACTTCACCCCAATTGATCCCTTAGGTCACCGACCGCAAGAATCTTTTCCGGAGGATGGCCACATGCTTCTCAAGTGCCATTTCCCGGGGCATTGACCAGGGCATTTTCGTTTGAATTCTTTTTTTTTTTTTTGGTAAGGATTTTCGTTTGAATTCTTCTAAACCTAAACCAAATTTCCCAAATTTGATCCTGAAATTTCCTTAAATCCCTACCATAATTCTCAATCGAAAGCAAATTATTGATTCGGGTTCTTTGAGATCGTGCTCAGCCAGAATTTTTCATCGCCCCACACTACCGAAAGCAACATTAATCACATTCTCAAACCCCGTGCTTCGAGTAAGAAGTTATGTTTACGTTGTCGTTGTGTTTTTCGTTTTTCCATGAAACAAATATATATCGTTTTGTATTTTATATTAAGAAAAATTATAAAAGAACCCACTATTACGATTGTACACCATGATATACAGGTCCATGTATGCATATTTAAGAATATCGTTCATATCTGTCTTTTCCTGAATAACTAGAAAATAATCTTCTTATTAAAGAAAGTTGTGACAACTATTCTAAAAATTTAAACTATTAAAAATATACATGATTTGATATTTAAATACTCTAATAACTTCATTCAACAATAAGCGGTTGCAGCAGAAACACTTCATCGCACATTCATCTTGATAATTCATTACAATAGATTTTGAAAGAGAAGATGAATCCTGAGAGAGACTCCCTCTCCATTCCATTTTCCCCCTCGAAACACACGATACCTTAGATCAAACGATCCTTTCTTTGCTTTATTGTTTTATACCTTAACATGCATCTTAGACAGTATTCATCCCTAATTTTGAACGTGGAAACGAGGCTCCATCAGGTAAATGACTTCACTCGTTTCTTTATTCATTCACGATAACGGTGCCAGAAAATACTTCATGAGCAGCTTCATTCAGCTCCCAGGTCTCATGGCGAGCATGTTTTACCTGGGATACACCCTGGCGGATATTGTGAGCACGGTGCCACTCTGATCTTTGGGCATGGCGGACCTGAATGTAGAAGATTCATCTTATATCTTCATCCATGACACATCTATGTAAAATAAGAGAGAGAGAGAGAGAGAGAGAGAGAGAGAGAGAGAGAGAGAGAGAGAGAGAGAGAGCGGTGAGTTCACCTTCCTGAAGGAGTGCTCGAGCTTCAATGGAAGGAAGGAAGAGAAGAGCGAGCGAGATGAAGAGAGCGCAAACAAGAAGAAAAGCCTTCCTCATTATTTGTTTTGGAGAGATATTTGGTAGTTTTGGCTTGGCACATTGTGTTTTCCATTTGGTGGCTATTTATAATGTTTTTTCTCTGGAAAAGAATATGATAAAATATGAGTCTGTTTATGTAAATTTGCGTCTCCCCAATAGAGATTGTCTTTTTCTAATAAACATCCCCGTTTGATCCTATGTGATCCATGAGATAAATAAATTTCCACATAAATGAAATTCTGTATTTTCCATGAACCAAGAAAATGATTTTAATTAAAATGATGGTAGAGGAAGGAGGAGAAAAGAGAAATTAAGAAAATTTATACAATCTTTACGCATCAATTTGAATAGACAGGCATTAAGTATTAAATAAACAAGCAATATAATAGCCATAGCCACAAGCACAAAATATAACGCCTAGTGACTTTGTCACATGATTATGGTGCATATAATTGACATTATGATGAATAGATAAAGTTCTAAGTCGAATAAAATATAGGCCACATGTGTCAATATCAGATAGATACATCATCTATAAATGCCAAATTCAATCGGCTCAAAAGTCATTGCGAACTGTCTGTACGTTTGACATAAAAGTCCTAACTATTAGGTGACCATAACCATACGGCATCAAGATCGGTCTTAGTCTTAAAGCAACTCCAAATAAATTTTCTGGGTTTACTATCATTTGCATAAACCCAAGGCGGAAGAAATTCTACTAAGGTGGAGAAAGAAATATTGTCGCTAACACTGTAATTTTTTTTTTTTTTTTATTCTTTTGGTAGAGAAGGACATACTTCATGCCAACATAGCCAGAATTTACGGTTTACAATTTGAATTTCAGAAAATTTATATGTGCGATGTACATATCAATATTTACGTGTGAGGTTTTCTTCATACAAATCAGTTCAGGGCGTAGTAAGGGGAGATTTGATTTCGAAGTGGGCGAACACGCGGCCTAGCAGGCGAACATGCCAGGCGTTTCAGTAGCTTTGGATTTGAAATTTTTTCAAAGTGCATGAGCTGTAGAATTCAAATTAGGTACAAAAAAGTGACAATCAACCAAACAAGCTCTAATCTCGACCAAAAAAAAAAAAAAAAAAAACCAAACAAGCTCTAAGGCACGTGGAGTTGATTTTTTTTTTTTTTTCGCAATATAGAGTATTTGAACTTTTCCGCTCAATTAATCATATCAGATGTCTGTGTGTTGCAACAAATCTTGTCATTAGGTTACCAACTTCATTAACTTTCCATTAAAGAAATGATAGAAAGAAGAATGCCGGTCCAATTATCATATTTCGCTAGAAACTTCCACATTTTGTCTTCACAAAGCCTTCAGTTTTGACCTTAATCGCTTCCTAATTTCAATCCATTCGACGGAAAGACTCTTAGTCCTTGATAGGACTTCCCCAAGTCAATAAGCACCATTATCTTCCCACAAGTCATTTCTATGGATCTATCTTGGCTGTGATAATTAGCGACCAATTTGACACCACCAATAATTGATCGACAAGTGTCCTTGAAATACCTGACAGGAAGAGAGCTACCATCCGACAGGGGAAACGTAGCTCAGTTGAAGACGGTCCGGGTGGCCCCAGTTGAAACCTCCTTCTTTAACAAGCTAACTTCACTGGAGAAGATGACGGTATGATGACTGTGAAATTTCGTGGAACAATACTTTCAAGACAGGTCATAAATGCCCATGCATGCATGAGCCATAGCTGCTTTAAAAACAAATCTCTCTCTCTCTCTCTCTCTCTCTCTCTCTCTCTTATTGATTTAAGCATCATAGGGCCAATTCAAGTCACAAATTCAAACGCCTCAACTCGTTATTAGGGAGTTTGGTTGACTCTGTAGGATCCAAACTGCACAACAATAAGATGCTTCATAGTGTTGCTCCCTACGCATTTCCGCCGCTAGATGTATGAAACTCTAATAATTAAAAAAAAAAAAAAGTTGTTTGCTAGATCTAGCGGTTGGAATGCACACTTGGAGCGCAATACTGCTAGAATGTTAGTGATGATGCACTGAGATGGTATTTGGGTGGAGTTTACTTTGATCCACGAAGTTTTCAATCTTGCTGAAATCCGAAATTGATGAAAAGTCGAGATTAAAAAATTTTGAAATTTCTTTTTTAATAGATGTTAGCTTTCTAGACCTTGGAAGTTAACTGTTATATCTAATTCAATCATTGTGTCTCCTCACAAAACACATTGCTTCATCTTTCTTATATAAACGTAGGATTAAGTGGGTTCTACATGCATGGTAGGATAATGTGCGTTCTAGTAGGCCCACATGATCCAACGGTAGATGCATACGTGTCGGGCTCATGTGCAAAGGCTTCATCCAAGACTTGCTGTTACAGAGGAACATCAAGATGAGCCTGCTCTTCGGTCATGCAGAAATGAAGTCAATGAAGGATGGTCGGTTGAATGATGCTTTCATTCTCTTCCACATTTATGCTGGGGAAAAAAATTATTTAAGATCCAGACGGATTTCACATTGACCATTTTCTAGCAATATTAGCAGAATGATCTGGCTCTTTTGACATTGGTTTTGTTCTATAGAATCAGAACTGAATGAGAAAGCTTGCCCTGAAACATTGAGAACCTCTTTTTGTTGTGGTTGATTTCTCTCAAATGAAATGCAAATTTCTCTGCTTCGTTTGATTGGTATTGGGTGATGTAAAGCCAATCATATGCTAAGCCGGTATCCGTTTCAATGAATGTCTGCTGCCATTTCTGGGAGATTTATTTCCTGTTATTAACTTCTTCTTCAAGCTGGAAAGTCCTAAATCGACCAAGCTCAATTTTGGTTAGAGCACAAATATGTTGAACTTGCAACTTTATTATATGACTATGTAATTGGAAGGACCATATTTATCTCGCTCCCGTTTTACTAGAGGATTCCTTGGGCTGGAAAATTTTTGTAGCATGGTTTATACTCTTTACTTTTTAGAAATGAATGCTGCAGATTGCCGTATTTTTCATACCCTTCCACACAGCCACACCTATTTGCTCTTAAACTAAGCTAAGAAAAGAAAAAGTCACGGTGAAAACAGAGTTGAGACAGATACTTCTCAATCCTTGAGGAAGCTCTTGCCTTCTGCAAAATCACTGACGAGCAAGAGATTCAGAACTCCTGGAAGCTACTTTCATAATCATTAGACCAGCATTTCATTGCACATACACCTAGATAATTCATCACATTGCAACTTGAGATAGAAGATGAAACCTGAGACAAGCCGTGTCTTTGTTACTTCTTTCTTTAAAAAGACACGATGCCCTAAACTAGACGAGTCTTTCATTTCTTTATTGTTTCGTACCTCAAAATGCATCCTCTACATAGTGTTCATCCTTAATTTGTTTAAGGCGTGGAAGCAAGGCTCCATCAAGTGATTGAGGGCATGGTACAAGAAGAAAGGCCTTCCTCATTCTTAATATAGAAGAGGTATTTAGTAGTTTTGGCTTGGCTTATTTGGCTTTCCAGTAGATGGTTATTTATAATGTCTATCTCCGGTAAAAGCAACAAATTATGAATTTTATTATGTCTAGGTTGTATCATCTGGGGAGACTGTCTTTTATAGTAAAAAATCCCGGTTGATCTCATGAACCATATAGGATATATTGTCGTGAGATCAATAATTTCATGCAAATGATATTCTATGCTCACTGCGAAAATAACAGATGATTTTAATGAAAATGCTGGGAGAGGAAGGGGGAGAAAAGAGAAATTTAGGAAATTTATATGATCTTTCTCATACACAAAGTATTGTAGACATGTAATAGGTAGTGCACAGATGAGCAACGTGATAGCTATCACCACAAGCACAATATATAACACTTAAAGAATTACGTTATAGAACTATGATGCAAATAATAGACATTACCATAACTAAGCGCCCCATGATCATCATCATAGGCTGGTTGACACCGAGTCATTACAAGTCAGTACACAAAAAGTGAACCTTTCAAGCATAGGCCACCAAGTCAATTGACGAAAGAGATATTCTAAGTCGTCCATTATAGTAGATACATCATCTTCAAATGCCCACTCAATTGCCTCCGACGTGCAGTGCGAAATGGGCTGCGAAATGGGATGTGACATAAGTGTACAGCCATCAAGTCATGGATCAGTGTGAAGCATGTACACTCTGGAAAAATTCTTAGATGAACCCGTTGCATGTAAGCCCGATCACATGCATGCATCGTCGGATGAAGTAGACTATGTGGAATCCAAAGGATCCTACGGTATATCTAATTTGGACTCATAGGTTATGAGTTCCCCTGAGACTTATTTGTAACAAAGGAACGTCCGGATGATTTATTGTTCTCGTTACTAAAAGCAGATTTTTTTTCCATGCTGGTAGCCTTTTGGGAATCACGGCAAGTGTCATAAAATTATTGGTGAAAAAAATGATTAATCACTCGATTTTTTAACAACTTGTTGGTAACTTACCATCTTTTTTTTTTTTTATTATTATTATGGAATTACCATTTTTTTTATCATTTTACAAATCACAACTTCTGAAATCTTTTTTTTTTTTGGTTAAAAAGAAACACTTTGGACGCGTTTATTTTGCAAAAAATGAATGATTCGAAAAATATTTTTCGAAAAGTAATTGTTTTAGAAAAATTAGTAAATGAAAAATACTTTCATCATCAATATCAATCAATGCTTAACTATTTTCGTAGGAAATGAAAAAAAAAAAAAAAAAATCCATTCATTTTTTTCTAGATGATCTAAGCAATTATTTATTTGAAAAACAATTTCCAAATCACATTTTTTGCCAACAGCGACTCAACTTTTTCTCAGGCAGTTACAGTGCTTGCAACAGGATGAACTTAACTAGGCTGCAAATGGCATTAGTTTCACCATGAGATTAGCATGTTGCTTTCACGAGCCATTGGATGCTCGATATGGACATAATATCTTGTGCAGTGTCGTCAATTCACTTGGCACTATATCAACGTAATTGAGGGTGCGTAGAGAGCTTATCTCAATTTAGTTAATTCTAGTCAGTTGGCGAAAGGGAGGTTTTAAGTCATCCACTATAGGCCCTATTAGAATCTGATAGGTACATCATCTTGCAATGCCCACTCAATTTTCTCCGTAAGTGCGGTGGCAAAATTGGGTGTTACGTAAGCGTCCAACCATCAAGTATGTAAATATAGCCCGACTTACATGCATCGTAGGATTACGTGGGTTCCACTCGGCGCGCCTCATCCAACGATAGATGCATGTGAGCTGGGCTCAGGTTCACCGCGTTAATCCAAGACTTGCTCGTACAGAGGAACATCAAGATGAGTCTACTGTTCAGTCAGGCGAAGGAAATGAAGTAAATGAAGGATGGTCAGTTGGATGATGCTTTCATTCTCTTGCACGTTTATGCTGGGGTATATGCTGTTTAAGATCCAGACGGACTTCACATTGGCCATTTTCTGGGAAGGAATGGTCTGGCTCTTTTGACATTGGTTTTGTTCTATGAAATCAGAACTGAATGAGAAAGCTTGCCCTGAAACATTGAGAACCTCTTTTTGTTGTGGTTGATTTCTCTCAAATGCAATGCAAATTTATCTGCTTCGTTTAACCAGTATTGGTTGATGCGAAACCAATTATACCATTTCTGCGAGAGTTCTTTTCTGTTATTAACTTCTTCAAGCTGGAAAGTCCTCAATTGACCAAGCTCAATTTTGGTTAGAACACAGATGTTGAACTTGCACCTTATACTATATGACTGTGAATGGAAAAATCATATTTATGTTGCTTCGATTTCACTGGAGGATTTCTCGGACTGGAAATTTTTTGTATCATAGTTTATACTCTTTACTCTTTAGCGATGAAGGCTACAGATTGCCTTATTAATCATTCCCTTCCAAACAGCCACACCTATTTGTTTTCAAAATAAGCTAAGATATGAAAAATTCGTGGTGAAAACAGAGATGAGACAGATACTTCTCCATCCTCGATGAAGAAAATCACAGGCAGGCAAGAAATTCAGGAACTCCTGGAAGCTACTTTCACAGATTAGACAAGCACTTCATTACACTTACATCTAGATAATTCATCATATTGCAATTTGAAAGAGAAGATGAAACCTGTGACAAGCTCTGTCGCTGTTCCCTTTTCCTTTCAAAAGATACATACCATAAACTAGACGATTCATTCATTGCTTTATTGTTTCATACATTAAATTGCATCCTCTACATAGTATTCATCCTTAATTCATTTTTAGGTATTGAAACAAGGCTCCATCAAGTGACTGACTTTACTCAGCTTCTTTATTTATTCACGATGACAGTGTCGTGAAAGTACTTCATATTATGTTGCAATTTCGCTGTCATGAGCAGCTTAACTTAGCTCCCTGGATTCATGGCCCTCTGGGGATAACTGGCTAATGGCAATGACGTTCAGATAACTCGGCATCCTGGAGGTGATTTCGGTGCACGGTGTATACCTGCTGCCCGGATTTTTGCGCACTCATGTCTGCACTTCAGGGTCTCATTCCTGTTTACATCATCAGATGAAGATTCATTATATTTCTTCAGTTAATACCATTGATTTGAAATAATGAAGAGAGAGAGAGAGAGTTCACCTTTTTGAAGGAGTGCTCGAGCTTCGGTGGAGGGAAGGAGGAGAAGAGCGAACGAGATCAAAAGAGCACAAGCAAGAAGAAAGGCCTTCCTCATTATGAATATTGGAGAGGTATTTGGTAGCTCTGGCTTGGCACATTTTGCTTTCCATTAGGTGGCTATTTATAAAGTTTTTCTCTCGGGTTAAAGTGACAAATTATGAATTTGATTATGTTAAGTTGATCATCCCATGGAGATTTTCTATCTTTAATAAACAAGCTCCCTTGTTCTCATGGACGACAGGATATGTTCTAAATCCGAAACCATAAACGTCACTATTATGTATCACTATCGGATACATAAGAGTCCAAAGTCATTGCAAGTGGTTTGTACCGTGTGACATAAAAGTCCAACTATCAAGTGGCCAAAATTATACCTCATCAAGATCGGCCCTAGAATCGTTGCCCAAAGACCGAGAGCCCGTTCATCCACCGAGGTTAGCATAATTGCCACCCAACCCGCTACTATCCCTGGGACAGGTAATAACTGCGGTAGTCCTCCACCAATGAGAGGTAACCCAACTCGAAAGGGAAGTCCACCTATAAACACCAACTCTCCTTGTCCAGATATGCATAAGCCATCATTAATCACAAATTTAAACACTTTGTCCATTAAATGTTTGAAACTCTTATGTATAAAAAACTTGTTTGCCAGATCTAGCAGTTAAAATGCACATTCGGGGTACCACTCTGCTCGAACGTCGGTGATGATGCAGTGAGATGATGCTTCAAATTTGTTAACTTAGATCTAAGAAGTCTTCATTAATGCCGAAATTTGAATTTCATGAAAAGTTGCGAGTAAACATTAGTGGAATTTCTTTTTAATGAATGTTAACTTTTCAAAGAACATGCTAGTTCAAAATTCCTTGTTATGTCCAATCTAATGATGGTGTCTGCTCACAAGGCACATTGCTCTGTCGTTCTTATAAAACATATTCCTTCAAATTAGAAAAGTCATCACAATTTTCGTGTTCATATGTGAGAGAATTTGATAATATGAGGTGAGATGAAATTTGGTCTCTTAATGTAAAAGTTAGGATGTAAACAAACAGAAAGAATTCTGTATGGAAAACCAGACGACTCATGCATCAACGAAATATCCGTAAAATCAAGGGGTAAGACGAACCCTCATTTAACCGACTACCATCTTTGACTACAATGCTTTATACCAAACCAACTAAATAGCATGTCGACATTATTTAATATGAACGAACTTAGAGAATTTCTCCATTTTGCAGACGTCCAATGGACGAGATCATTGAATCAAGGTTGATAATAGCTCATTAGCTGATGAGGCATGTTATGTACGCTCACCCAATAGTTTCCCGTGTCGGGCACAAAGCCCTTTCCAAAATCGATTGACCAAAAGGATGTTCTTCGGAGCCATTGCAAGCTGTAATTGTTAAGGAAATAAGAACAACTCAGTCAATACAGAGTGACTACTCTGCTGTCACAACTTCAACAAAGGAAGATAATGAAAGTGAAAGGGCTGAAGCTATTACAAAAATCAGAGGAAGTATAACATGAAGAGAAGCACACGAGTCAGGGGAGACTAATTGACTGGGAAAGCCACGTCACGAAGACCTGAAGAAAGTCGGTGATGAAGACTTTAATTTTACACGTGTGCTGTTATTCAGTTTTAGGTTGTAATAGATTAGAAACAGTTTTCTTTTCTGTTTTTAAGTTCAGTTTTCTTCTTCTTCTTCTTCGTTGAGTCTGGTTAGTTGTTTTTCGCTGAGTTGAAGAGAGAGAGAGAGAAAATATATACAGAGCTCGCCATTGATGAAAGCTCCGTATTGAATAGCTTGTGCTAGGGAAGATACTGAGTGATAGTACAGAGCATTCTATTCATTGATGTTCTGAGATATACAGCTTTGTACTACAATACACTGAGTTGAAGAGATTCAAAAGCGTATTGCTCATTCTCCAGCTTTCAGTTCATCTTCCTTATCTTCACAGTAATACCCATGTCGACTTTAACATTTCGTCCTGGTTAGGAAGATTGAGCCTGCGCATGATGTTTGTTCGAGAATAATTATTGCAATTAGCTTTATTGACGGGAGCTGCGACGATGATACGAGAATACATATCATCACACAAGTTGCACAGAAGCTTTGCCACAATGATACTTGCGAATCAATTGATAACTCCAGAGGTTAGAAGGGCCTCGACAGAAGGTACAATCTAGAGGTTAGACTAATGCTTTTCAAACATATCGTCTCCACAAAGGATATAGCCTCATTCGACAGCAAATAAGGTGATCGTTGCAGAGTTAGAAATGTCTCGTGTTGACGTCTCCTTGAAGCCTTCAAAAATGAAAAGTTGACGAAAAGGATGTTTCTGGTCCACCGGAGGTCGATGCCTCAGAGCCCTTGCAAGTTGTGGTAAAGAAATCGACTTCGATCTTTCGTCCCGGTTTGGGAAGACTGAGTCAACGCGTGACGTTTCCTTCCGAGAAGAATTATTGCAAAAACTTTTCTCGTGTAAGATCCAAATGATAATTCAGTTCAGACTTGGGGGCTGACGAGTTTTACTGTTCCGGTCATGTTCATATTAGAAATTAAACCAACTTTATTAATGCTGATAACTATTTGATACCCGCATCGAAGAAGAGTCATAATTGTTGCGTTATCTTTAATTAACAAAGATCTTATCTATAATAAATTTGTTCATCATTATCTTTAATGAGTCTGTTCGTATTTTTAGGTGTGGTGATTGCTTTTAAGTGAGGTGCGGTGATTGCTTTGTTAGTTTTTAAATCTTATCAAGAATGTTGGTTTTTAGATCTTATCTAGAAAGCTAGCTTTATCTATTATGAAGAGTAAAGATCATGCAAACAATCAACTTCCTCTTCAATACCCTCACCTTACCAAAGACAACTATGGTAACTTGGCTGTTAGAATGAAAGCTCTACTTGGCACCTACGGTGTGGGGGAACTCTTCAACACTAGCTATGATGAGCTAGAGGATGAAGTTATCTTGAACCAAAACTAGAGGAATGCCTTGGAGAAGGTTCGTTTGAAAGATCAATATGCCCTATCAATCATCTATCAAGCTTTAGATGATTCCATGTTCAAAAAAGTTTCAAACGCTACTACCGCTAAAGAGGCATGGGAGATTATTCACAACACACATCAAGGAGTATAGAAAGTTGAGAAGATTCGCCTTCAAAACTTGAGAGGTGAATTTGAGGTAATTAATATGAAAGAATCTAAATCGATTGCTGATTATTTCACAAGAGTTTTGGCGATTGTCGATTAGATGAAAAGAAACGGAGAAGACATTTCAAATGTTCGTGTTGTCAAGAAAATAGTTCGGTCCTTAGACAAGAAGTACGACTATATCGATGTTGCAATTGAAGAATCCAAAGACTTGGATGCCATGACGATTGATGAGCTTATGGGTTCATTACAAGCCCATGAAGAAAGGTTCAGAAGAAAAAGTATTGAACCGGTGGAGGAAGTTCTCCAAACGTGGTTAACCATCCGAGATGAGAAGGAGCAAATAAGAGAACCCGCACAAACTCGTGGGAGAAACCAAGATTGTGATCGTGGTCAAGGCCGAGGTTGCTTTCAACTAGAGGTGTCAAAATGGGTCATGGATCCATTTTTGGACTCATATTTTATTTATATGGATTGTATATGGGTCAAGGCTTTTAACAACCAAACTAAAAATGGGTCAAAAAAGTGAGTCCGATTTAAATGGGTTAGAACTTGTGATCCATTTTTGACCCATTTAAAATATCAAATGGGTTGGAACCTTAGAATTCATAAATTTCCAACCCAAGCCCCATGCAATATTTCCCTCTTTAACTTTATAAAAATATTTTTTTTATAAAAAATCGAAATTATAATTATTTTTCATATTTCGATTTTCTTTTCTTTGCTTTTTTCTTTCTTTTTCCTCCTTCCTTAGCTAGTGGCCGGCGCGGCGACGGCCGGCAACATGCCAGGCGAGGCTTGAGCTTGCCGACACGCGAGCTCGTGGTCACCGACGGTTGGCAAGGCCCAAGCCTTGCTGGATCTAGCGAGACTCGAGCTCGTTGGCGTTAGGCGAGGCCTCGGCGTTGCTAGATCGGCGAGATTGAGCCAGCCCGACGTCAACGAGCTCAAATCTCGGCGACAACCGGCGAGGCTCGAGCCTCGCCGAATCTAGTGAGACTCGAGCTTGCCGACGTTGGGCGGGGCCTCGACCTCGCCAGATTGGTGAGGTCGAGCCTCACTAACGACTAGCGAGGCTCAAGCCTCGCCAGATGTAGCGAGACTCAAGCTCGCCGACGTCGGGTGAGGCCTTGGCCTCGCCGAATCTGGCGAGACTCGAGCTCACCGGCATCGGCGAGCTTGAGCTTGCCTGTGGCCGGTCGCCGGCCGTCGTGGTGGCCGGCGGCTGGTTGAAGAAGTAGAAAAAGAAAAGAGAAAAGAGAAAAAGAAAACAATAATAATTAAAAATTATATTAAAAAAATGAAAATAATAAAAATTATATTTTTTAAAAATAAAAAATAATTAAAAATTGATTTTTTTAAATATTATAAAAAGAATTATAAAAATTTTCCATTAAATTTGTATTGCATAAAAGTGTTTTAGCAATACCTTTTTTTTATATAAAAAAAACCATAAAAACGAGCTTTCTTGGGTTTAGTTAAAAAAATTTCATGTTACATTTTTCAATTACTCAATAGTATGTTCACTTCAAACAAGAGAAGCATGTGCATGGTCTAATTCTTTATAAATATTTCAATTTATAGGTTTTTTTTTTTTTTTTAAATTTTTATTTTATTTTATTTACTATTTTTAATTTAATTTGAAGTTTTAATCCAATTAGCATATAGTAGGTGTGGGTTTTTCTAGAATATTAATAGGTTTTAGCAATACGGGTTGGGTCGGGTATAGGTTGGATATGGGTCGGGTCGGGTATGGGTCACTTGATTTACACTATATGAATATAGGTCAAAATAGATTAAATGGGTTAAATACGGGTCGACTCATTTTCGACTTGATCCAAACCTGACTCGACTCGACCCACCCATTTAACGGGTCTACTTTCAACGAAGAGGTCGTAGACAAAGCAAAGGTGATGCTGCTTGAAGTAACAGTAGATACTAGTATCAAAGAGATGTTTGTGGAAGAGGAAAGAACTCGACAGGCCAATGGTATGATAAATCTAAAATTCGATGTTGTCGTTGTAATAAACTTGGCCATTATGCTTCTGACTACTGAAACAAGGAGAGTAGTAGAGTAGATGAAAAGGCAAACTTGGTGAATGATGCCGATTAAGTTCAATTATTGGCATTCAAAGAAGATGAAAGAGGTTAAACTGATACGTAGTATTTGGATACCGGTGCAAGCAATCACATGTTTGGGAGAAATGAGATGTTTACTGAGTTAGATGAGACAATTAAAGGGAAAGTCTCTTTTGGTGATAACTCTAAAATTCTTGTCAAATGCAAAGGTACAATTCTGATTCGCTTGAAGAATGATGCACGTGAGTTTATGACTAATGTTTATCATGTCCCGAAAATGCTAAGCAATATTTTGAGTTTGGGACAACTTTTGAAGGAACGCTAAACTGTTCATATGAAAGATCTTAGTCTTGTGCTAAGAGATAGGAATAATAAACTAATTACGAATGTGAAGATGTCGAAGAACATGATGTTTACTCTCAATATAACTAATGATATGTCTCAATGTTTGAAGGCGTACGTTTATGATCCTTCATGGTTGTGGCATTTGAGGTTCGGCCATCTTAATTTTGGCGGACTCAATTTGCTTTATCGCATGAAGATGGTCTATTGCTTACCACATATTGATCATCCCGATCAATTATGTGAAGGATATATTATCAGTAAGCATTCCAGAACTAGCTTTTCGAAGGAAGCGACTTATTGAGCGAAGAAGCTACTCGAGTTGATTCATTTTGATATGTGTGGACCAATCACTCCTCACTTATTATTGACACCAAAATTTTGATTTATTTTTCTTAGTCACTTATCGCATGGAAAATTTAGGGATTGAATTCAACCCCTAAACAAAAATTTCACTTGCATTATTCACATTTGCATGAATTGCACATGACTTAATCGCACGACTTCTTTATGACGCCACCATAGACTGATGCACACAATATTAGTCTTTGTCACGCAATGCCTTCATGGCCAGGCGTGCATAGGATCATCTCGTACAGATCTTGATCGATAATTCAAAAGGAAGAAAAGGCAATCACGATTGGCAAATCGAGAATATTCATTGGTTGAAAGGAAACAATGGAAATGGGTATCATTGAAGAGATCAATTGGGAGGGAATTTGGTCTTTCTTTGCCAAGATTCCAGAAGATCCAAAGCCATGCTTCGTATGATTGCCGGTCAATATTGGAGAAAGAATTCAGCTCTTGATTGGCATATGCACAAATTAAGCAATTCTCTCCCAATGAAGAGTTAGGAATCCGAGCCACAATGAGGGAAAGGGGGAGAGCCAGATCATACATAAGCAATTTGAAGGAAATAAACGAGTGAAACAAATCTAGCGTTAAAGGAGAAAAACATGATTCGTGGGAGCGCCATTATCCACTATATCCTCTCTTTCTGCATGTTGACTCATATAGATATTCCTTTGGGCAAGACTAGAAGATTGGAATTGGTTGGCCGATGGCGAGTGAATGAGGACACGTTCAAGGCAATATGAGTAGAAGCAGAAAATGAAACGAAAAGGTTGTGAACGCTAATTTAGAAGTAAATTAGAGAGATCCACAATCAAATTTTGGTGATCAATCAAAGCCAAAACTTGGCAATTCCCCAAGAATCATCAATCGGCTCCACGGATCCAGACTTTCCAATGATACGTGGGAGACTTTTTGCTATAAAAGTGGGGCACGCATTGGGGACTCGAGGCGAAGAAGAGGAGAAATAGAGAGAAGCGGGTACTTTGCAATTACCTTTCCCTCGTCGTTGCACCTCGCGCACTGTCACCGCCTCCCAGCAACATCGGCAAACTCATCAGTCATCGAGTGATCCCCGCGCTCCTCTATCACTTCCCGTGAAGCCTAGCAATTCATTGACTATTTGTAGATCCTCATGACGCCTTGCATTCATCCTACTTCACGGACGTTACTAGAAAGCTAAGTCGAACTTCCTTTTTAAGTTTGATTGTGTGTGATTCCAATTTGCTATTTGAACTAATGTGATTTTATTTTTGTTTCTTGCCTAGATTAAGCTCCTACATCTCCGATGCCAATTCCAGCAGCGAGACATCGAAGTGGCCAACGTACCCAAGCGCCTGATTGCCATCCAGTGATTTCACTGTGATAAAACCGGGTTGTTTCTCTCCCTATTAAAGTTGTTCACTCCATATTTTTGGTATTTACTTTTTTTGTTCTGATGTTGTGGTTGCAGTCAATTCAATGCCGAGCACAAAGACACAATGGAAAAGATACGGCCACAATTGAGAGAGAAATAGAAACCAGAAAGAGCGAAAAAAAAAAATAAGCGCGCCACATGTACTGCACATTAGGGAGGACGCACTGGAAAAGGTCAAAGGAGGAAACGTAGAGAAGAGACATGCAATAAGCAAAGCACACCCATCCAAAAAAAAAGTCCATCGAGATCTTTCTCGCATAATTTCTCCCTATTCTTATCACGTTCGCGCTCCGCTGTTACCGCAATAGCTGCCATTCAGGGTGCAACGAAATCCCAGAATACTTGATCATTTCAACAATTCCAAGCGGCATCCTAGTCTTTCGGTGAAGCACCATTCAACAAGCCAACGATTAATCCGATGAGCCTCAATCCGATCAAGTCGCCATCCAGTTGTTTGCTCATGCTTTGCAAGTCTCTCAGAGATTGATCTCACTTCTACGCGTGCTCTAATCCTGGTGTGCCCTTTGCAGACTAAGTCACGTTCAATATTTGTGTGACCCACTGCCCGTGAACTTTGCTTCGCTTGCATTTCTTCATGGCTTCTCGTTTGGTATCAGGTAAGTTGAGGTGTGGTAATTCACATTTTTATTATATAATCTTCAAATGCATGATATTTAGTGGTTAAGCCTTATAGTTTTACTGTTTATGTGCATCAACAAAGACATATTCGGCTTTCGGACTTTTAGACACTAAGGTTTAATCCAGTATTATCTCGCATGGATTACTATGGTTGAGTATGTTATTAATGATGTGATTAATTCGTAAATTGTCATTGCATGTAAACATATTACGCATGTTTAGAGGTTAGAGTGCATTCATAATTTAAGGTTTTCATATTTACATGTTTAGTCTCATAAGATATATAGGTTTAGGACATATTAGCTTTAGAATCCATATAGATTCAGGTTAGTGCATAACTTTCATAAAATAAAGTCAAATAAAAAATGTTATTTAGTCTTCATTTAGATTACCTGTAGACCCAAGGTTAATTACGATCATTTCATATAATACTAGGTGTTGACACCTATTTTTTTTTTAAAAAAAAAAAACGCTTAGGGGTCGGGTTGGGCCGGATCCGGCCTTGGCCTAGCTCGGCTCTCTTCCCTTTCCCCCTGTTCTGGGCCCAGGCCCCTTTTCTCCTACGGCCCAAGCCGTTTCCCCTTCGGCTCGGCCTACACCAGCCTTCTCCCTCCTCTAGCCATCTTCTCATGCCAACCTGTAGCAAAAGAAGAGGGGACAGCAGAGAAGGGGCAGGTGGGGGAGAAAAGACAGGGCCAGGAGAAGGCAGAGAGAGAGAGAGAGAGAGAACGGGAGAAAATAAGGGAGGAAAAAGGAGAAAGAGATCGGGAGGTAGAGAGAGTTTAGAGGGCCGAGAACAAGGAGCCTTATCTAGTGACTTTGCCACACTCCACCACACTTATGCCGACCACATCCACAGCCCCAGCCTCGCTCTAGCTCTCGCGAGTTTCCGAGCGTCGCCGCTCCCTTTGGCACCTTTGGCGGACGCGGCAGCAATGGCGGCGGCAACACGTTCCTGAGGACATTCTCGCCGGCACACTTCGAGCACGGGGATTGAACCGACGGGGGGAGCTGCCCAAGGACGCGGCCGTTCGGGAGCGACGAGAAGAAGCTAGAGGGCTACGACCTAGAGTTCTTTGTGGCGCAGGAGGAGGAGTTTTGGAGCTAGAGACCGGGGAAGCAAGGAGCGATAGATCCAAGCGACTGAGAGACCGAGAGAGTGGGAGCCTCGGCCAACGCCTCAGCCACATGGGGACCCATTCGACAACCTTCCCAGTGACGTCCTCAAGCTGAACAAGTAACCTCGGCTCTCCTCGCGTTTGCTTCAGGCTTGCTGGGTCGGGGCTCGTGGCCATTTGGCTCACACGTGCATTTTTGCTTTGTGTTCTTGTTTCAGCAATACTAGAAACCGCTAGCTAGCTAGTGGTCAGCGGCGACCGGTGTCGGTTGGTCCGAACGACCAACGCTGGACAGTGGCTCTGGCGCCTCAAAGGCCGGTGAGGGGCTCATCGTAGCGGTGGCGCTGGTTCGGGCAAGAGAGCTGTGAGGAGAGGGGAGTCGTCGAGGAAGAAGGAAGAAGACCGGTGTAGAGAAAAAGAGAAAAAAAAGAAGAAGAAGAAGAAGAAGAAAAATAATGCAGAAAAAGTGAAAAATGTAGAAATAGCGAAAAATGGAGAAATAGCAAACAAGAATGGCTTCGGGCCTGCGGAGAATGTGCAAGGAAGAAGAAGTCCAAGATAGAAGAGAAAAAGTAAAAGCAAAAGAAAAGAAAAAGAAATAAAAAAGAGGTGATGAAAGGAAATGAAAAGACAGAAAGAAAGAAAGGAAAGTGGATTGAAACCTTCGGTAAAGAAGTCATATAGCAGAAGATGGAGCAGCAGAAAAAGACAAAACATGGATAAGACAAAAAGAAAAAAATATATTAAAAAAACTAAAAAAATCTTTTTTTTATCTGACATGAGTCGGATTTGGGCTCGGATTGGATTAGTGGGTTGGATTAGTCCTACTTGGTCCAAACCCTTTTTCCGAATATAATATTATTAAATATTAAAAATATAGTAAAAAAATCAAAAAATTTGAAAAATAATTAAAATTCAAAAACTAAAAAAAAAATTAAAAAATTCCACCTTTTAAAAAAATTTAAAAAATTGCAAAAATCCAGTTTTTTGGGGAAAATTCGAAAATTCATTTAAAAAAATAGAAAAAAATTATAAATTTCTTTTTGAATTTCCTCAAAAAGGTTAAAATTAATATTTGAAAGAATTTTCTCCTAAAAATAGGAAGCCTTTCAATTTGGAATTATGCCCAAGTTTGACTACACCTTTAGGGTTTTACCTTAGGGTTTCAATTGTCCTTAGGGACAAATGCCATTGATTGTGCAGTATTGGTATATTGATTTTGGCTTCCCTTTAGTCTAGTTAAGATTAATATTTACCTCTTCCTTAGTGTTAAATTTTTGCTCTCCCATGCAATTTATTTAAACACTTTCCTTGGTTGCTAATTATTATTTTAATGATTGCGTACCTGCATGATCACCTCACATGTTAGTGGATAGGTATAAAATCAATCCAAATTGCCTGATAAAAATCTTTTCTTAAAATGAATAAGATTATGTACCGAAAGTGCATTAATTGATTAATTAGTGTAATCAAGTTCTCGACCCTAGATTTTCTGGTTGCGTAGGAAGTGAGGTACACTCTCATGTCTCACTTGGTTTCTAGCCGACCCCAATAGGCTAGTGGCGACTCCTTTTTGCAAAATTCTTAACAATATCCCAACGTCACGCGAGGTATGGGCTTGGGAGAGCCTGTGCCTAATCATAGGCCTTAGGTCCATCCTTTAGGCAATATCCCTAAATCTATTCCCTTCCCCGAGGGGCAAGTTGCGACATTAGGAAATTTAGAATTAAGTATCATGTGGATTGTTTCTGTTATTTTAGTGGCATAGGTAAAATTGGATAAGGGCTGTGTGCAAAACATTTTCGAAATAAAGAGAATGTACTGAAAGGGCGTTAGATAAGCCTAACGTAACCAAGTCCCTGAATTCGTGAATCTCTGGTTTGCAGGAGTAAAGTGTACTCCCGCATTTTACTTTGGTGTCTAATCGATCCATAATTTTTCAGTGGCTGTTCCAATAGGTAAGTTTAATCACATGTCGAATTGAGTATCAAAATGTGATTGGTGGAATTTGGGAGAGTTCGTGCTAAACACAAACGATGGCATCGTAAGATGAACCTTCGTTCTTGTTTAGTAATCCATTAGTTTTCCCTTGGTGATCCACCTCCGGGAAAGTTGCAACACCCATATGGTAATCATCGATATTTTGTTACTTTTATTTATGATTTTACTCGAAAAGCTTGGGTGTATTTTCTAAAAGAAAAGACATAAGCGTTTGATATGTTCAAAAATTCAAGAATCTGGCCGAAAAGGAGATCGGCTATTTTATCAAAGCTTTAAGGGTTGATCGTGGCGGAGAATTCACCTCAATCATATTCAACAAATTCTATGAAGATCATGGTTCTCAGCATTTCTTGATGGCTCCATATTCTCCTCAACTAAATGGCATAGTTGAACGAAAAAATAGAACCATTCTTGAGATGGTTTGAAGCATGTTAAAGAGCAAAAATTTGCCTAAGGAGCTTTAGGCTGAAGCTGTTTCGTGTGCAGTTTATCTTCAAAATAGATGTCTCTTATTCGGATTCGAAGGCGTAACTCCACTGGAAGCATGGACCGGAAAAACACCAATGTTTCACACTTGAGAATTTTCGGGAGAGTTGTGTATGCTCATGTGCCAGATCAAAAAAGATCAAAGCTTGAAGACAAGAGCAAAAAGCTCATCTTTATTGGGTATGACTCCTCATCCAAAGCTTATCGATTATTTGATTCTAACAATTTGAAAGTGTATATAAGTAGAGATGTCAAGTTTGATGAATATGGCACGTGGGAAGACAACCCAAAAGATGATGTGAATACTCGTGATGATACCGATCAAACAGAGTTGAAGGATCATTCTACACCTTCTTCTCCAGTATTTTCTTCAAGTTCATCATCACCAATCTCTTCAAACCGTATCGATGAACCGTTAGTATCTACGAAATTGTCTGACATTTATGAAACTACCGACGAGGTTCACCTTGTATGTCTTCTTGTAGATTGTGAATCACTTGTCTATGATGATACGCCTAAAGAAAAAAAATGAAGAAAAACCATGAATGAAGAAATTGATGCCATTGATAAGAATCAAACATGGGAGTTTGCTGATCTACCAAAGAATAAGAAATCGATTGGAGTAAAATGGGTGCACAGGGCCAAGAAGAACGAGAAATGAGAAGTGACAAGATACAAGGCTAGATTAATGGTGAAGGAATACAAGCAAAAAGTCGGAATCGACTATGATGAAGTTTTTGCCCCTATCATCAACATGAAAATGATTAGATTGATTATTTCTATCTCTGCTCAAAGTGAATGGCGAATTTATCAAATGGATGTCAAATCAGCATTTTTGAGTGGCATCCTTGAAGAAGAGATTTATGTTGAACAACTCGAGGGGTTTGTTGTGAAGGGTCATGAAGATAAAGTGTTGAAGTTGAAGAAAGCTCTGTATGAGCTTAAACAAGCGTCGAGAGCATGACCTTATTTTTACAGGAAATAATCTAGCAATGATTGATTTTTGTAAGGCATCAATGGTGAAAGAAATTGAAATGACCGATAATGGTCTCATGAATTATTTCCTTGGGATTGAAGTGAAGCAAAGTGCCGAGGGGATCTTTATTTCCCAAAAAGGATATGCAAATAATATCCTTGAGAAAATCAACATGAAGAATTGTATACCAGTCAATATACCAATGGAGTGCAGAACCAAGCTTTCAAAGTTTGATGATGGTGTCGATGTTGATTCAACATATTATAGAAGCTTGATTGGGAGTTTGAGATACTTGACATGCACGAGACCTGATATTATGTGTAGTATTGGAATTGTGAGTTGATATATAGAGAAGCCAAAGTCATTTCATCTTAAAGCTATAAATAGGATACTTTGGTACATCATAGGTACTACTTCTCATGGCCTAAACTACTATCGCTTTGAATCCTTCCAACTTAAAGTTTATTCGAATAGTGATTATGGTGGAGATATCGATAATCGAAAAGCACAATAGGCTTTGTATTTTTCTCGTGTGACACTGCTTTCACGTGGTCATCAAAGAAGCAACCTAGTGTCACACTATTGACATGTGAAGCTGAAGAAGTAGTTGCATCCTCATGTGTTTGTCATGTAATTTGATTAAGAAGACTACTCAAAGGTATTCTTATGGAGTAGAAGAAAGCAACCGAGATTTTTGTTGATAATGTTTTTGTTATTGCATTGGTGAAAAATCTAGTTTTTCATGAACGAAACAAGCATATCGATATTCAATATCACTTCATTCGAGAATAGGTTAAAGAGAATGAGGTTGAAGTGTTGCATGTGAAGACAAGAGATCAAGTAGTAGACATTTTTACCAAACCTCTCAAGATCGATACTTTTGGAAAGTTCAAGAGCCTGCTTGGAATGATTGATGGAAGAGAATTTGGTTTAAGGGAGAGTGTTAGAAATTAAACCAAATTTGTTGATGCTGATAACTGTTTGGTACCTACATTGAAGAAGAGTCATAATTGTTGAGTTATCTTTAATGAGCAAAGATCTTATCTATAATGAATTTGTTCGTTGTTATCTTTAATGAGTCTGTTCGTATTTTTAGATGTAGTGATTGTTTTTAGAGATAGTGATTGTTGCTAGAGATGAGGTGAGATATGATTATTGTTTTGTTAGTTTTTAGATCTTATCCAAAATGATGAGAAAAGTGTCAAAGAAGTCCTAAATATTTTGCATTTGTGCTAATTTAGTCATAAACATTTTATTGGTGCCAATTTAAATTTAAACATTTTCACTTTGTGCCAATTCAGTCATTTTCGACTAATTTTGGCTAGATTTTGCTAACTTGGCATCAGTTGGCTGACATAAGATGATCGGCTCTGACATGAACAATTATTAATAATACTTTAATTTTTTTTTTTGAATTTTTTTTCTTTTTCCTCCTCCTTTCTCCCCTAGAGAGGCGACGCCTTGTGAGGTCAAGGTCGACCTCACCGACCTCTCGCGAGCCTCGCCAGAGGCCAAGCGAGGCTTGACCCTCACCAGCCCAACACAAGGTTGCCCTCGCAGCCTTGGTAGCCTCGCCCATGGCCAGTGAGGCTTGACCCTCGCAAGATCTGGTGAGGGCGAGTCTCGCCACGAGGCCGCTCTCGCAGCTTTTGGCGAGGGCTTGAGCCTTGCTAGTTACCGGCGAGGCTCACCAATGGCCGGCGAGGTCGCTGAGGTCTGGCGACCGGTTGAAGGAAGGAGGAGGAGAAATAAAAAAAATATAAAGAATATAAAATAAAATAAAAAAATTCAAAAAATATCGAAAAATTATCAAAAATTATCCACGTTAGCGCTGATTGTATCGCATTAGCTAGCTGGTGCCCAATCAGCAAAATCCAGCGAAAATTAGCTGGAAATGACTGAATTGGCACAAAGTGAAAAAGTTTAGGACTACATTGGCACCAATAAAAGGTTTATGACTAAATTGGTACAAATGCAAAAGGTTTAGGACTTCTTTGACACTTTTTCCTCGGAATGTTAGTTTTTAGATCTTATCCAGAAAGCTAACTTTATCTATTAGGAAAAGGAAAGGTCATGTAACAAGTCTATAAATAGGGGAGTATTGTAATTGTTTTTAGTGAAGGTGAAATAAATTTACAAGCCTATCTATCTTCTTCTCTTCTTTGTGTGAGTTGTGAGCGTTTCACTTTCAAATTACTTCCATCAGTTCAAAGACAAGTCATTCACAATTTGCTCGAGGAGATTAAAAAGGTTATGCTTCATTGATATGGGTTCTTGGAGATGCGCTTCGATTAAGAAGTTACTTTTGCGTTTTATGTAACGAAGATTTTATTTGTAATGCCTCGCGTCTCTCCCCACAGAGGCTTTTCTTATCTGCTTCTTTGGACAAAGGACTTGGCTAAGAAAAAAAGTTATGGAGAGATCCAATGTTTAACATCGATAGTGCACTTCGATTTTTGGCAAGGCATGATAATGATTGGAAGATATTATTAATTTCTCATTGGTACCTTGTCAGAGCATTAGATAGTTTGTGACTTCACTTTCTTAAGCAGAACTCACATAACTGCTGACATGAAAATTTCCAAGATGAAGAAATCAATATATCTCATTACCATTTGATTTAATCGAGTAGCATTTAATTGCTTGACTATGGAAATCCGTTTGAAAAGAATATTTACATGGTGATATTTTATGGATAAATATGTACAATCTCAAAAATATTTTGATACTTGCCAAGATACATCTTTTGGGGATACAATTACAAGATGATAACATAGATATATTCAATAACATCGAGTGAATTTAATTTCACTGTTCTTTTAAGTACAATTTCCTTCTTCAATATGTCCTTATAAATAGGAGTGCTCTCTCAAAGGAGAAGATACATTCAAAAGATATTCAATTATTTGTAAAAGAGACTTGCCTTAAGCTAACAGATATTGCATTATATCAAGCATTGACATTAGTTGACATGCGGCCTCGGCTCATCCGTTAATTCAATAACTAGCCGGCGGTCGCTAAACATCCTTAGTAGTACAGTCTGAAGAGATAGTGTTGTCACGCCAACTTATTTAATGAAACCAACACGGCATTTGCAATCCAATGAAAACATACGCATGTGTCCTGGTGGACTAAAGATATTACATTTCTAACTGGTTTTCGTGCACTGTATGAACTAAATGAAGTACGTACATAGCGCGTGATAACGACCATCTGGATATGGCCTTCTCAGCCACATGGCACTGTAGTGATATTAACTTTTCGAGGGCAATTAGGCCAGGAGATACATGGCGGCTCGTAAAATGCTTGGGCTGCGTGGGATGTAGGGTGTTCTGGGCGGTTCCTCTACACCCGGACCAGGCCATCCTGGTGTCCCCGGCTCAGCGTGCCCACTTGCGCAAAATGGTTTAGTTTAGGCGGTTATTCATCTACCGTGTATTGCACACAGAAGTTGCAAAAGCGATGGCGGAACAATGAAAAAAGCCGAGGTCATGTTATTGTACAGAAGTTGATGGACAATGAAAGAAAGTGAATTCACCTGTCTGAAGTAGTAGTCTTCGAGCTTCAGTGGAAGGAAGAGAGGAGTCACAGAAATGAAGAGAATGCACGCTAGCACAAAAGGTTGCTGAGGTTGATGACTCGCTGTACAGACGCTCGGCTCTCAAGGGTGGCTTATAATGCGCGCAAGAGGATGGATTTAGTTAGTGTTGGGATCGTCGGATCCCCGAAAACCGGATTTGGCACTTAAAACCGAACCCCTAAATCAATGCGGAAGATAAGCTCGGGAATTGTCACGTGAGAGAATTTTGGACGAAGAGGAGAACGTACGTTGAATTATGCCAAAAGGTACGTTCTTTCTCTCTCTCATCCCTTTTATAGGTTCCCCTTTCCACGGGCCTTATTCCCGTGGGCCGGGCCTTTAGGCCCATCGTGGCTGGGCCAACTTAGGCCCATTATAATAAATCCATCATCTCCCACTCGCACATGGTGGGTCAAAACCAACATGGGCGGATAGGCCCAACTTAGGCCCATCAACTGAAAATCCTCTTTTCCTCTTTTAACATTCATACCGGTGAATAATCCGTGCGACCAAAGATACTTTGAGAGCTCGTTGCTATACATCTGTTAGGAATATATAGCAGCTCATAATGGGCATCATTTTCCGAGTAAAATTAGTATGCAGTACCCTAGATCGATCGATCACATTTATATCTTTCTTTAATCTCATTTGAACAATGACATATTTATTGTATTCACAATTATGATTATCCCAAAGACAGTCATAATTGGTCGACTGTGAATACAAAACCACAATGTGATTCTACAAATCCGATCTTCCTCTTTCCTTCAAACTCTCAATTTCAGTTCAACTTGCTTTTCTAGAAATGTCCCATTAGATCGAATCAACTCATGACCATTGGCAACATTCTAAGATAGCAAACACTAAATAGAAATCTTGAGAATAAGTAAGAGTCATGAGGGCACTAAAATTGAGGAACTCTATTCCTCAAGAGTCTCACACGTCATAAAAGTTGAGATCAAACTTTTGCCACTCTTATAGGTCGTCTAATGCATACGTAGTATGAAATACGTATTACGGTATTAACTCCTTTCCCATGGAGCGTATGTCTACATTTTTAATATCGTACAGATGACAGTTCAGACATACCCAATGTCTAACTTGAGTTCACGTATTTACTCATTCACAAAATTCATCAGAACTCACATCTGGCATCTTAGACAGATAAAGTAAAAAGTGTGGGTTATTTTACTTTTGGACATTGTAAGTATTATGTCCTCATCTTAACACTCAGTTAAGGCGACATACGTATTTTAAGCTTGAGCTCTCGATTATCACCTAGATAATAAGCTTAAAAATCGTCTCATCTCTATTTATCACATAGTAAATAGAGACGATTACCCGTGTGAGAGGGCTAATCTATTATCTGTCCGACATACTTTCTCAACATAATATAATGCACTAAGCATTAAGATGCATAAAGATCAAACAAAGATTCATAGGCATTAATAATGAAACAACACTAGTTCATACATGTGAACAACTCGGGAAATTACAATCCAAGACATCGGACTCTACGCAATCCTAGAGATTTTACATGACCACAAAACACATCTCTAGGTATTGGCTTTGTCATAGGATCTGCTACCATTCTATGCGTAGATATGTACTGTAAGTTCACATCCTTTCATGCAACCATAACTTTGACAAAGTTATACTTGGTATCTATATGTTTGGTCTTGCCATGATATTTTGGATCTTTGGTGTACGCTGTAGCTGCTTGGCTATCACAATTAACCAATAACGGATGTGCAGCTTTCTCAATAACACTTAAATGATCCAAAAATCTCTTAAGCCAAACTCCTTCTTGTATTACTGCTGATAATGTCACGAACTCAGCTTCCATCGTGGACAAGGCTATACACGTTTGTTTCTTACTGCTCCAACATATGGTGCCGGTATTCAATAAGGAAACAAACCTAGAGGTAGATTTCCTTTCGTCTAAACCTCCTCCCTAATCAATTTCAGAATAGCCTTTGAGTCGCAGATCCTTTCCTTGATAACTCATCGTATAATCAGTAGTTCCCTTTAGATACCTCAGTATTCTCTTAACGGCTTTCCAATGTGCTGGACCTAGATTGGATTGGTATCTACTCACCATTCCAACTATAAAACATATGTCGGGTCTTGTACACATCATAGCGTACATCAAGCTCCCAACAGCACTAGCATAAGGAACATGTGTCATTTGTTCATTCTCTTGTGGAGTCCTCGGACACAGTCTATGGCTCAATCCTTCACCTTTTGCAATAGGAGTGTCTATGGTTTTACAATCTTGCATACGAAATCGTTTAAGAACTTTATTTATATATGTTTCTTGCGAAAGAGACAACGATCTCTTCGAACGATCTCTTGAAATCTTAACTCCAAGAATGTATGCAGCCTCACCCATATCCTTCATCTCAAAGTTGGAAGACAACCAACTCTTGACAGTATGAACAAACTCCATATTGCTTCCGGCAATCAGTATATCATCAACATACAATGATATGATCACAAATTGATCATTGGATCTTTTGATATAGACACAATGATCTTCATCAATCATTGTAAAATCATATGCCATTATGGCATTATGAAAACGTATATACCATTGTCTCGATGACTGCTTAAGGCCGTATATCGACCTCAAAAGTCGACACACCTTTTCTTCTTGGCCTTTCACTATGAAACCAGTTGGTTGTTCCATGTATATTTCTTCCTCCAATTCTCCATTGAGGAAAGCAGTCTTTACATCCATCTGATGTAACTCAAGATCCATACTAGATACTATTGCCAGAATAATACGAATTGAGGTAAATCTCACTACAGGAGAAAACGTATCTTCATAATCAATTCCTTCCTGTTGATTATACCCCTTCGCAAAAAGGCGAGCCTTATGCCTTTCTATCGAGCCATCAGCCTTTCGCTTTATTTTGAGAACCCACTTGTTCCCAATAGCTCTGCGTCATTTTGTAAGATCAACCAGTTCCCAGACTTGGTTTGATTTCATTGACTCCATTTCCTCTTCCATTGCATGAATCCATTTTTTTTTCTTACTAGGGCAATTCAGAGCCTCATTAATATTTCTAGGCTCATCCTCATCTTGTGGAGCAACCATAAAAGTTTCCCCTTCAATGTCAAAACGTCGACGGGGAATACTTTGGCGACTTGTTCGCCGTATGGGAGTTTGTACACTTTGCACATCATTTCCATTATGCTCCCACTGGGATTAGATAATGATGATGTCGTCTCATTATGTGGTTGTAATTGAGAATGAGTTGAATTCAATTCATCACTTCTCATATTACTCCCACTTGGACGAACTCCACTAAGATCATTATCTTGATCCGAGGTTGCAAATAGGGAGTTGTCTTTCCCTATTTCGCCATTCTTAGGAAATTCATCCTCTAAGTATGTGACATCTCGTGATTCAAATTCAGTTATAGTCCAACTTTCCTGCTAACCTATGAACACATACCCTTTTGAGTGTTCCGAGTATCTTATAAAAATACTCTTCTTTCCTCTGGGACCCAATTTCCCAAACTTGTGAGAGGACTCATGTGTATAGGCAGCACAACCCCATGGCTTAAAAAAAAACTTAAGTCCGGTTTTCTACCTGTCCATAACTCATATGGAGTGGAAGTGACTGATTTGGAAGGCACTCGGTTAAGTATATAGGCAGCAGTTAACAACGCATCACTCCAAAAGGTGATAGGTAAGTTAGCATGCGCCATCATGGACCTAACCATTTCTAGTAGGGTTCTGTTTCTTCTCTCTGCAACACCATTTTGTTGAGGAGTATATGGAATAGACAATTGTCTTTCTATTCCTTTTTCATCACATAATTTTCTGAACTCATCAGATAAATATTCTCGACCTCAATCGGATCTTGTGCTTTTATTTTCTTGTCTAATTGATTCTCTACCAGGTTCATAAACCTTTTGAAACAACTTATTGCTTTAGATTTGTGAGAAATCAAATAGACATATCCGAATCGAGTACAATCATCTATAAAAGTGATGAAATAAACAGCCCCATGCCTTCCTCTCACATTCATTGGACCACGACATCGAATGGATTAAATGTAGAGGAAATTTAGCTCTTTTACCTTTTCCAAATGGTTTCTTTGTCGTTTTCCCTTCTAGGCAATGCTTACAGATGGGCAAATCGACTTTTTCAATATTGCCCAACAAGCCCTCTTTGGCCAGTCTTTTCATACGCTGTTGGCCAATGTGACCAAGTCTAGCATGCCATACATTCACATCATTATCATATGAATTAGGAGACGTGAGAAGGGAATAACAAACATTTGCATTAACATATTCAATATCTAATACAATGAAACCATCTAGAAAATAACCATGACCATAGTAGTTTGTATCCAAATACAAGTCTACACCTCTATTATGGAAGTTCACATTAAAAACCTAATTTAACCAACACTAAAACAGACACTAAATTCCAACGAATCTCCGGAGCATACAACACATCATGAAGGAACAAAGTGCGTCCATCACGCATATTCGGTTGGCATGTGCCAATTCCTTTCACTTCAGCTCTGAGTTGTTTCCCACATAGATCCACTTAGTTCCAGTAGGTACTCGTTGGAATTCCACGAAGGATCGTCTATCCTTCGCTACATGGTCTGTCGCTCCCGAATCCACAGTCCACGAGAGGATTAGATTCAGTCAAGAATACAGAACTTGACACATATGCAAAGTTCCCAATTGTACCAAGGGTGTGTACCTTCTTTGGCTCGCGACAATTGCGGGCATAGTGACCCTTCTGGTCACAGTTGTAACACTTCACCATTGAGATATTCTTCACATGAGGACATTTTCTTCTCTTTTGTTGGTTAATTCTTGGTTTCTTGCAAGAAGGACTTGATCCCTTGCATTTTCACATATTGAACGAATCAATGCGCTTGCGCTTAGAGCATGAAGCTCCTTGCCTTGAGCTTAAAGCAAGAGATCTTCCATAACATGGTCAAGAAAATATGTTTCTTTGCTCTAATGCCTTGAGGCGATGATCGACTTTTAGCTCAAGGTGGCGAAAAGAAAACAAGAAAGATCTTCTAGATCTTCCATAACATGGTCAAGAGCTTTTAGTGCTTTTTGCTTTTCCAGCACATATTGAAATTTCATTTGTCAAATTTCATAGTTGTCACCTCGTTTCTTTTTTAAATCGTCCGGTGCGCGACGTAGGTTCTCTTCCGCCGCTAAATCGACCTCCGGAATCGAGGCGCTGGTTCGGTAGGGAACCGGAAGGAGGTAAAACTCGATTCCTTTGCGAATTTTTTTGTTTCCATGGCGTCACGGTAGCTTCCCCGGTGCGGTGACATTTTTGAGTTCTCGAGGTTTCGGCGCGTCGTCCTCGGTCTTAGATTTTAGGTCTCGGCCTTTCTCTGCTTTGAAAAGACTGAGGCCATAGCGATCTATTAGACCGGATTAGTTTGTTTTTTTTTGGTGCCATGGTTTTGCGGGTGTGGAGTTAGAAGATTGGGATTGTGGTTAGGTATGTGAAAATGGACTGTGATTGAGGTTCTATTAATGATTTAAACTTACTGCATTTCCTTTGCAATGAGTTGGATGTGAATCATTGCTCTACTTTTGCATCTAAGCTCTCTAGGCTCAAATGTATACCGTCTGTTTGATGAAATTCGTGAACTAAATAAATGTGTTTTTTATTCAAGTCTTGACCCAGAATTTCATTCATCGCTAGGTTTTTTGATTAATTTTGGTCATATCAGCTTAATTGTGTTCTGTTTCTTCGTTGAAAATCGTAGGCATTCCATTTTGAACTTGCTTTAGATTTGCTGGAACATTTGTGTTTGAGATCATTGAAATTGCTACTATGTTGCTGACGATTTCTTAAGGATTGATGGTTGGGCTTGTGTTGAAGTTGCTAGTCTCTAGTCGATTGATGGCTAATTTTACATCCGGGGAAGTGGAAGTGTTTGTATTTGTCCTGAATATCGACTATACATTGATGGTATTGAAGATGCTGATTCGTTCAACATGAATGCACACAAGTGATGTCTGACAAATTTTGATTGCTTATCTCTCTGGATAAAATTGAACTATACGTTTTCTTATTTCATATGCTGATGAGATTGATGTCTTTGTTTGAAATAATGGCGACCGTTCATTGCAGGTGCGCGGGAGTAGAGAATTTTGTTATTGCCAATCTTCCATCGACCGTAGGTTTAGAGTACGTTAATATCGAAAGATTGGATCATTTGAACGAATGCGTCTAATTGTCTATGCTCAAATTTTTCCGAGTGTCTGTATAGATTTAAAACTGTCATTGTTGCTGTTCTTGGCATTTTTGCAATTGTAGTAGTTACGAACTTACATATACCAGATGCTGACCATGTCTTGATATCCCATGATTGGGTGTGCATTTGATTCCAATTTGAGGCTAGTTTGGTTATGGATTGATGCCATTTTGATCAAGTAAACTCATACGTGCTTGTGCTTCAATTTCATGGCAATTTGTCATCAAACAATCACAATTTGCAGTCTTGTGTGCTCTATTATAATTCTGATTGCATGCTGAAATCATGGATTATAGATGCTGCAATAGATATAGATGATCAATATATTGATTGTGGTCATTTGCATTCTCTGGAAATTTTGATTTCAATCCTTCAATGATAGTTTCTAGCATGACCTGTGTTTGTTCTATGATCATACGTTGTCTTGATTATATTGATATAACCTACTGAGGTTAATGAATTTCTGTGGATTGATGATCAATGATCACGAACTTGAAGTCGATTGAAGTTGATTTGCCTGGATATGAAATTTCGTATGCCTGATGTCACTTTCTGTTTTGGCTTAAATGAGGTGCTAAATGAGTTTTTTTGACCTCAAACCCTTCTAGACATAGAAAATAGACTTCTCAAGCTTCGATTTGATAGTTCGTATGCCCTGATTGAATTTCATTTGATATGGTTTTCACATGTCTAAAGTTCTGTCCAGAATCTGTCCTGTTTGAGACCTGATGCGTGTGCTCAAATTTGGGCTAGTAAACATGCTTTGTTGGAGTTGAATCTTTCATGAGAGTCATTGGAAATTTCATAAGCTTTCTAACAAGGTATAGATTGAATCAAATGGTCATCGTTAGCAAGGTCAATGGCTTCCATAAAGTCACGTTGGTTTGCTGCAATCTATAATGTTGGGTTTTTGCTTTGTTTTTTTTTTTTTTTTTTCTGTTTTCATATAGATTTTCGTGAACAAAGTATGACTTCAATGTCTCACGATAGATGATCAGGACATTTCCTTCTTCTATACACCCGAATTTTCATAGATTTTTTATGCCTTCATTTCAATGAATATCATCCATGTTTTTGTGTAATCTCTCGCTGTGATTTTAACTGATTGTATTGCTGTGAAAATGTCTTCGATCAAACTCCTTAAGAGAATATTTGATGCTTGATGCCTTCTAGACATACTTAGAGCATATCATAAGCTTTGCAATGATGTATGGCATGCCTCATTTGAGGATCATTGACTATATAAAAACCATGCATCAAGTCGATATGTCACAACTGGAGTTGTCATGCCTTTTGCCCTTAATGACAAGTCACATATCAATGTTAATGGATTTGTGTGACCTTTTGTACATGGATTTAGGGTTGAATGTCTAAATAAAACTTTTTCTTCACATTTAACCCTACGTCATGTTCAAATTTCATGATTTTCATGCATTGATTAGATGGCTTAACAAGTTAATTACCATGCATCATTTTCTGATTTGCTTATGATTGATTCACCATATTGTCTTGCTTTTGACTGTTTTGATATGTGTGTTTGTTTCTTTCCATTGTGTACATAGTTATCCTTTTTTAGGTTTAGATTAGGATTCCAAAGATAGACTTTGGTGTGAAGACGATGGAAGTCGATGTCCATTCCGACTATCATCTTGTACCATTTGTTTTCCCGACATATGTCTCGGGCTTGCGGGCTCCATGCATTGTATAAAACCCGACGAGTTGCGGGTTTCTTTTCTTTCCCGATTGTTTTCTCTTTCATATTTTTTTTTGGATTGCATGATTAGATTTACTGCTTTTCTTGATTGTTTACTTCATGTCTTGCACTTTCAATTTCTTTGATTGATTCCTTTTATTGTTTTTTCTTTTAGAAATAGAATAGCATAAAAGTAACTCACGTCACCTTTGAGCTTTTCACCTTTCTTCAGCTCGGCAACTATGCTCTTTGTGGCTGAAGCCATTGATCTGAACACATCAGACATATATGCAAGAAATATTAATGCCTATCACTTATGCATCTATTTTGCACAAAACCATCATATTAATTAATAATTTTAAGTAAGGTTTCAGAATCAAAAGGTCACTATATTTCCAATCATCCTCCAAAAATCCTAACTTAAAAACTATCATTAATATGATTGTCATGTGCAAAAACAATTTTATGAAGTTACAAAAACTTCTATAACTACCCACAACTAACTACCCATAGCAACTAGCAATCACAGAAAGTAACAGATAATTGACATACAATATAATAATAATGCTTTCATACAATATTGCTAACATATAGATTGCTACAACAACAACAATCAGGTAGTTAACTTTACATAAGATGTCCACCAAGAACACTAAATAAAGACAAGCCATAACATCTAAAAACGAGGCATCATACAACTAATAGGGAAAGCAGCCACATGGTCCAATTTCTTTTTCTTTTTCTCTGTAAAATTCTCAGGCATTCTTGACAGCCATGGAAAAACAGACGGATATCCCTTAGGATTTCTCCTACGCACATTCAGTCCTGGCCCAATCAAAGTCATTCCTTGGGTCGCAGTCTTTGTGGCTCCTACCCGATGATATTCATCTACGAATGCCATTACTAGCTCCTTATAGCTAGTAAATCCTTTGATCTCCCGTAGGCGATTCAACACTCCTTGCCATTCTAGTGGAAGAGTGTTCATAAAGAATCGCATCATCTCGAATATCTCGGCATGGACAACCGTTCCAAATGACTTCTTGAATTTTGTTGTTGACCTCTATGACATGATCAATTATGTCGTCACTCTCCCATCGATAACCATTCAAATCGGCTATCAACCTTGTAAGCCTTTCCCTTTGTTCATATGACATTGTGCGCACAGATGCGCGCGGCTTACGGGGAGGCATTGTTCCTGCAACAAATGCAGAACAAAAAATGGATTACATATAATCCACATAGACATAATTGAAAAAAGAAACAAATCCTTTTTTTATTTTTTTGGGTCAACGGTCAACGGAAGTCAACGGTCGTCAACGGTCAACGGTCGCGTCAACGGTCAGGTCGTCGGACCGGTTGGACCGGTCGCGCGGACCGGTCGGACCGATCGACCGCACGTGTCGTGCGCGTGCGCGGGCTGACGTCACGCGAGCGTCGCCCGGCACGTGCTGCGCTCGTGCAGGCGTCCGCGAGTCGGGTCGCCGGGTCGGGTCGCCGGCCGGTGATCGCCCGGCCAACTGATGTCGCTGCTGACGTTAGCGATGACGTCACCCCGGCGGTTATCGACCGTTGGGTGACGTCATGCTGACGTCACCACGTGTCGGCCCGCGGACCGGCGCCGTGTGCCACCGCGCGTGTGCTGCACGCGCTGGACGAACCAGCGCGTCTGGGCGCGTCACACCCACGCGCAGCGCCTTCTGGCCGCGCGTGTGGGCGCGTGCGGCGTCCCCCGGCGGCGTGCGACGTGTCGCCGGACTCGTCTCGACGTCGCCTTCCTCCCTATGCATTCAGATTTTGATTTCGACTTACGAAAAGTCAGAAAAAAATGGCGAACAACGCTCGGGTGTCGGGATTTCTCTCCCCGATCCGTACGGCCGAAATGCTTTTTGCGAAAGTCAATCATAAACAGTAAATTGATCGGAAAAAATGTGAACTAACGCTCTGATACCAATGTTGGGATCGTCGGATCCCCAAAAACCGGATTCGGCACTTAAAACCGAACCCCTAAATCAATGCGGAAGATAAGCCCGGGAATTGTCACGTATCACCGATCGAAAAGCACACCACGGATTCGAGCGTACCTTGTTGGCCACAGATTAGACACCGACGCCGATAAGAGGAAGAGAAATCAGTCCAGTTCGATCCGATGTCGAAAAATCGCCGTTAAATGGAAGATGGCGTCGCTTCTTGGAGAGAGAGAATTTTGGACGAAGAGGAGAACGTACGTTGAATTATGCCAAAAGGTACGTTCTTTCTCTCTCTCATCCCTTTTATAGGTTCCTCTTTCCACGGGCCTTATTCCCGTGGGCCGGGCCTTTAGGCCCATCGTGGCCGGGCCAACTTAGGCCCATTATAATAAATCCATCAGTTAGGTTATAATGGCATTATTTTCACCGTAAGAGTAGCATGCTAGTTTTCACGAGCCACTGGATGCTCGATATGGGCATCATGAATGTTGTAGTTCTGTCAATTCACTTTGCCTTGTATCAACGTAATTGAGGGCGCACAGAGAGCTTGCATCTGTTGAGTTAATATCAACTTTGATCTTTCATGCTTGTCGGGAAGACTTGAGTCCACGCGCAGAGTTTTCCTTCCTTACCGTTCATCGCCAATAATCCAGAGGGGAGAAAGAGTCAATTAGTCAATCTTGGCACCCGTGAATAATTGTTGCAACTACCTTCAAAGGATAATTAATGACAGACTTGCGGCTTAAAGACAGTCATTCACAACTTGCTCGTGGATCGCTAAAAATGGTTATACTTTTATCGATTCAAGTTCTTTGAGATCGTGCTGAGCTAGGATCTCTCTGAGCTAGGATCTCTCTCTCTCTCTCTCTCTCTCTCTCTCTCTCTCTCTCTCTCTCTCTCTCTCTCTCTCTCTCTCTCTCTCTCTCTCTCTCTCGTGCGCGCACACATTACTAACTTAAGTATCATAGGGCCAACATGGGTCACAAATTCAAATGCTTTAACTCATTATTTGTGGGGTACAAGTTGAACTCTTGATAAGATATTCAGTGGAAGCACATTAGAAGTGCCAAAAATTATATACAACGCTCAATTTAATGCCAAAATTTTTTTGGATAATTTAAATGCCATTTTTTAAAAAAATGATCTTTTCAGTGCCAACTCTAGTTTGTTCGGAAATCCGACGTAACCTTTCTTTATTAGTTTCTTAAGTCGACGTGACCCATCAAAGAGTCTATTTAGCATCTAAACCCTAAAACAATGTTGTCTTGTACCTTTTAGCCAAATAAGAACCCTAAAACCCCAAAATGAAAGAGAACCCCCACCAAAAAAAGAAAAAAAAGAAATTCAAACCCTAACCGGCCATTGAATCCAAATTCACTTCTTATTTCGGTTTGCCTCCAAAATTAATAGTTTAATCTTGTAAATAGAGAGAAGGAGCTTTAGCAGTGCCTCACAACCCCAAATTTTCCCCTCATGAGCCCTATCACAAACCCTAATTTTCCTCTCTAATTGAGCAACACAGAGAGAGAAACGTACCTTTACCATGGGCGATGAGCAAGCGATAGTTAGCAAATGGTGAGCGAAGGCAGGCATGCAACGACAAGCAAGCGATAGAGAGAGATGCAACAAGGCCAGCCTTTTTACTCAAGTTCAAACGAGACAACATGTGACATCGTTTTGTTCGTTACCTATCCACATTGGATTGAGCGATGTCGTTTCGCACGTCTACATGGACTAGGAATTTTAAAATATAAGATATGTCACTTAAAATTTTTATTTACAAATGCCACGTAATCAATTTGATCGGCATATCTAATCATTCACACTTAAGTTATCGTTTTTTCTCTGATTTGATACTTAAGTAAGCCGGCGAAAACTTTGGCATTGAAATGAGCGTTGCACACAACTTTCAACACTTCTAGTGTCCTTCTATCGAGATTCAGTTGATTTAGTAGGACCACAGATTGCACATCATCAAAATATGCAATTTCACCGTTATATGTGTGAAACTCTTATTATAAAAAAACTTGTTGCAAATGCACATTCGGTCGGTCCGCAACACCACTAGAACGTTAGAGATGATGCAATGAGATGGTATTTCAACGTAGTTTACTTGGATCTAAATTTTCTTTTTATTTTTGCAGAAATTCATAAAACCATAAAAAAGCTGTGATCAAATATTTCAGAATTTCTTTTTAATAAATGCTAACTCTTTACACGTGTCAGTTGAAAGTTTATTGTAATGTCCAATCCAATAGTTGTGCCTGTTCACAAGATACTTTTTGTTCTTATAAAAAACCTATTCCTTGCATTCAGAAATGCTATTCCAATTTTTGTGCGTACTTAGTGAGAAATAATCTGAGGTGAGATGAAATTTGGAGCCTTAATATAAAAATTACAGTGTAGACAAACAAAAAGCATTCTGTATGGAAAACTGGATGACTCATGCATCAATCAAATATCCATTAAATCGAGGGGGCCGATGAACCCTTTAACAGACTCTCCTGACATATGACTACAATGCTTTATACCAAATCAAGTATAGAGCATGTCGGTATTGTTTAATACCTCGTTAGCTGATGAGGCGTGGTATGTGCGCTCTCCCAATAGTTTCTAATTGCGTTACATTCAGAAGATGAAGGGCCAGGACTTCATCTGGCGGTCAAAGGCAGGTCGTTTATAATTGCACGTAGCAATTTAAAGAAGTCATATTTTATTGACTTAGATACATTGTGAATCCGACCAATGATCAGAATTTGGAAATCATGGAATTTGTTTTCTCCTTATGAGTATTTTCTTAGAGATCATCGTTGCCCTTAATTTATTACAAGGAAAAGCATCAAACCTTGCAATGGATGGAACATGCATATTTTATTATCATGGACGTTTTATATAGGTTCTTTCGGGTATGTCGAGATGTAAGGTTAGAAATATTCCACATGACCGTTTTACACAAATACACAATATGCAGTTAATTAGGTGTGTTCCGATTACACTAAATCATGTTTTTGTCATAAACATATCTGCCTGTTTATACAAATCGCAAATTCCCCCTTTCATTTAGACAAATAAAGATAAGTTCAAATGCACCTTTTACACGTTTATATCCAAGATTCTTTCTGTAAATGTATCAAACGAGTAACTATGGTGTAGCCTATTTAATAAATGGGCCATGCCTAGTTTCAAAGATATGATACACTGAATGAAAGTATCTACGCAAATCTAGCCAGGATGGGTTACAATACGGCAAACCATTAGCTCTATTGACAAGAGCCACAGTGATAATACGAGAATACTTACCATCACGCAAGTTGCCTAGAAGCCTTGCCACAATGATACTCGAGAATTTATTGACACTCTAGAGGTTAGACCAGCGCTTTTCAAACATATCGTCTCGACTAAGGATATAGCCTCATTTGACGGCAAATCAGGCGATTGTTGTAGAGTTAGGGATGTCTCCTGTTGACGGCCCTATAAAGCCTTCAGAAATGAAAAGTTGACGAAACGGATGGCTTCTGGTCCACTGGGGTCGATGTCTCCGAGCCCTTGCAAGGTATGACATCCAAATTGACTTTGATCTTTCGTACCGGTTTTAGATCAGACTTGTGGGCCCACAAATTTTACTGCTCCGGTTGGGTTCAAAGACAAGTCATTCACAATTTGCTTGAGGAGATTAAAAAGGTTATGCTTTAATGACTCGAGTTCTTTGAAATCATGCCAAGCTAGGATTTTCACCGCCCCTCGCCGGCCAAAAGCAACATTAATCACCTCATCAACGACTGCTACGGTAGCCTAAAGGCTGTATTTGTTTTGCAGAAAATGAATGATTTAGAAAATATTTTCCAAAAATTGATTGCATGCACCATTTGCAAAAATGAAGAAACGAAAAATATTTTTATCGTTCAAGAAAATATTTAGATATAAGTTATTGTCGTTACTAAAAATATTTTTCATTAACTAGTTAATTTAATTTATATAAGCAATAATATTTAGGAAAATATTTGTTAAATCATATATTTTTCCGTGAAAACAAACATAGCTGAAGAAGTTACTTTCGCTTTTTTCCATCACAAAGATTTTATCTCTAATGCCTCGCGTCTCTTCGCGCAGTGGCTTTTCTTACTTGCTTCTTTGGACGTCGGACTTGGCTGAGAAAAAGGTTCCTGAGAGATGCAATGTTTAACATCGATAGTTCACTTTGATTTTTGGCAAGGCATCATAGTGATTGGAAGATACTATTAATTTCTCATCGGTACCTTGTCAGAGCATAAATAGTTTGTGATCCCACTTTCTTAAGCAGGAACAAATCACATAACTGCTGACATAATAGAGGATATAGCAATTTCTCTTGGATTTATTAGTCTAAGTAGGAGACAATATATTTTGATATTATTGTGCATCTGATTTGAAAATTTCCAAGATGAATAATTCAATATATCTCATTACTATTTGATTTAATCAAATAGCACCTAATTGCTCGACTATGGAATCCATTTGAAAAAGATATTGACATGGTCATATTTTTTGGATAAATATGTACAATCTCGAGAATATTTTGATATTTGCCAAGATACATCTTTTGGGGTTACAATTGCAAGATGATAACATAGATATAGTCAATAACATCGTGTGAATTTGATTCCACTATATTTCGAAGTATAATTTCTCTCTTCAATATGTCCCCATAAATAGGAGTGGTCTTTCAAAGGAGAAGATACATTCAAAAGATATTCAATTATATCCTTAAAAGAGACTTGCCTTAAGGCAACAGACAATGCATTATCTCAAGCATTGACATTAGTTGACATGCGGCCTCGGCTCATTCATTTATTCAATACTAGTCGGCAGTCGCTAAACGGCCTTAGTAGTACAGTTTGAAGAGATGGTGTTGTCACGCCAACTTATTCAATTAAACCGACACGACATTTGCAATCCAATAAAAACATACGCATGTGTCCACACACGGCTGTGGTAGACTCAGGATATCACATTTCTAACTGGTTTGGTGCACTGTATCAACTAAATGAACTACGTACATAGCGCGTGACAACGACCATCTGGGTGGGGCCTTCTCGGCCTCATGGCGGCCCGTAACCTATTGGCTTGTCTGGTGTGTAGGGTGTGCTGGGCGGTTTTTCTACACCCGGACCAGGCCATCCTGGGGTGCCCGGCTGAGCGTATTCTGCACACAAAATGGCTTGGTTGATGCGGTTATTCTTCTCCCGTTGTATCGCCCACGAGTTGCAAAAGCGACGGGGGACCAACAAAAAAGCCAAGGTCATGTTATAATAAAGGAGTTGGTGGAGAATGTGAATTTACCTGGTGGCTGAAGAAGTAGTCTCCGAGCTTCAGGGGAAGGAAGGAAGAGAGAAGTCACAGAAACGAGGAGAACGCACGCTAGCACAACAGTGTTCCTCATCTTTGGTGAGGTTGATGACTCGCTGCACAGATTTTCGGCTCTCAAGGGTGGCTATTTATAATGCCCTGCAACAGGATGACTCAGCTAGGTCAAAAATGGCGTTCTTTTTCACCATAAGAATAGCATATTGCTTTTCACGGGCCACTGGATCCTCGATATGGACGTCATACACTGTAATTTTGTCTAGTCGCTTAGCACTATATCAACGTAATTGAGGGTGCGCAGAGAGCTTGTAATTGTCGAGTCAAAAGATTGACGAAAAGGATGTCTTTGGGTCCGCAGTGATTAATGTCTCCAGGCCCTCGCAAGACGCGATATGTCCGCATCAACTTTGATCTTTTGTCCGGGTCGGGAAGACTTGAGTCCACGCTTAAAAATTTTCCTTCCTCACAGTGAAAAAGAGTCATTTAATCAAGAGAAATTATTGGGAAGACTGGATTGTGGCCTAATTTATAGTGCTTGGAACAGGATGAACTTAGCTAGGTTAAAAATGGCATTATCTTCACCATAGGAGTAGTATGTGGCTTTCCACGAGCCACGGGATGCTTGATGTGGACATCACACACCGTGTGATTTTGTCAATTGACTTAGCCCCATATCGACGTAATTTAGGGTGCGCGGAGAGCTCATATCTATCGGGTGAATCAACGATGAAAAGGACGTTTTCCGGTCCACTGAGATTGATGTGTCCTAGCGCCCACGGCTTGTCATGTCCTAGTGCCCACGGCTCATCGTGTCCAAGTCAACTTTGATCTTTCATCTCGATTGGGGAAGACCTGAGTCCATGCCGTAATACCTCGCGAGTGAAAAGGAGTTGGTGCGCCAATCTTGAGGTTCGAGAATAATTATTGTAATTACTACGAATACCTCTTCATTTTATTTTATTTTTGGGTTTTATGTTAGACAGGCTCCTATGGACCTAGACAAGTCCTTAAAAGACTCAAAGGGAAGAAATAGGTAGGAGAACCGTTTTGGGGTGGGAGATTCCACAATGTCACACCGTATTCTCTCTCTATTGAGAAGACAAAGATAGATAAGGAATTTGGGGGTTTTGCGATGGTGAAAGTAGACACTATGTCATGACTTTAGTTTTGGCTACCGTCGGATATACAGGTATAGTAATCTCCCGCGCCTGGGATGAGTGAGGGCACTAAAATTGGTGTCCTAGTGCCCACGACTTGTCATGTCCAAGTCAACTTTGATCTTTCGTCCCGGCTGGGGAAGACTTGAGCCCACGCCGTAATACCTCGCGAGTGAAAAGGAAATCGGTGCGCCAATCTTGACGTCCGAGAATAATTATTGCAATTACTACGAATACCTCTTCATTTTATTTTATTTTTGGGTTTTATGTAAGACGGGTTCCTGGAAATCGTGCTGAGCTAGGCTTTTTCACCGCCGCTCACAAACCCAAGGTCAGCACTAACTACCATGTAAGAAGTGTTTGCTTTATCCCCATCTTTCTTTGCTTTTCCTCGTAACAAAAATATATTGTTCAATATTTTTAATTATGCGAAAAATTGCAAAGGCCCCTACGGTTACAACCATGCTAGAGAATTACTTTAAAAATATCAAAAGTTATATACGACAATCACTTTAATAAATAAATAAATAAAAATTTCAAAGCACTTAAGTGTCACTTAAAAAATGATCACTTAATTACCATCGTAACCGGAAATTTGACATAACCATTTTCTATTAATTTCTCCCTCCAATGTGACTAGTCGAAGTGCTCGGTTATCATATATAGCCCAAAACAACCTCGTCTATGTGTTTTGCCTCAAAATGGAAAGCCTAAATCACCTTCTCGGTCTCTCACTTACCAAAACTGAGGACGAGATATTACCTTGTTAATGAAGCAAATCCTAGTCACAGTTGACAATTATAAGATTTTTTACGACCACTATCAATTGTTTTAAAAGTTTAAGCTGTTAGATGAAGACGTGATTTATTATTTAAATATTCTAATACTTCCCCTCACGCTTAGTTTGGTTTTTTTTTCTGCTTAATACTAGGCATGGAAATAATAAATTGGAGAGGCAAATGGGAGCCTGGGAAGATTTGAATTGAGGACCTCTTACTCTGATACCATGTAAGATTTGGTGGAATCACAGTCGATTGTTCTAAAAGCTTAATATATTCTCGCTTAATACTAGGTGAAAGGACTAAATTAAATGTGAGGGGAGTGTTAGAGTAATTAAATATTAAATCATATATTCATCTAAATACTTAAGCTTTTATAATTATTGATTGTAGTCCTACCAAAATCTCACAGTAATCATGTTAGGAAAAAAATGGCATTATTTTCACCATAAGAGTAGCATGCTCCTTTTCACGAGCCACTGGATGCTCGATATGGGCATCATAAATGGTGTAGTTCTGTCAATTCACTTTGCCTTGTATCAACGTAATTGAGGGCGCGCAGAGAGCTTGCATCTGTCGAGTTAATATCAACTTTGATCTTTCATGCCTGTCGGGAAGACTTGAGTCCACGCGCAGAGTTTTCCTTCCTTACCGTTCATCGCCAATGTTCCAGAGGGGAGAAAGAGTCAATTAGTCAATCTTGGCACCCGTGAATAATTGTTGCAACTACCTTCAAAGGATAATTAAGGACAGACTTGCGGCTTAAAGACATTCATTCACAACTTGCTCGGGGATCGCAAAAAGTGGTTATACTTTTATCGATTCAAGTTCTTTGAGATCGTGCTAAGCTAGGATCTCTCTCTCTCGCACACACACATTACTAACTTAAGCATCATAGGGCCAACATGGGTCACAAATTCAAATGCTTTAACTCGTTATTTGTGGGTCACAAAAATTGTGTATAACGCTTGATTTAGTGCCAATTTTTTTTTTTTGGATCATTTAAATGCCAAATTTTTTTAAAAACAATCTTTTCAATGTCAACTTTGGTCTGTTTAGCTGGAAATCTGACGTAGTCTTTCTTTATTAGTTTCTTAAGCCGACGTGGCTCGTCAAAGAGTCTAGTTAGCATCTAAACCCCAAAACAGTGCTATCTTGTACCTATTAGCCAAATAAGTACCCTAAAACCCCAAAATGAAAGAGAACCCCTCACCCAAAAAAATAAAAAATAAAATTCAAACCCTAACCAGCCATTGAACCCAAGTTCACTTCTTATTTCGGTTTGCCTCCAAAATTAATAGCTTAATCTTGTATATACAGAGCAAGAGCTTTAGCAGTGCCTCACAACCCGAAATTTTCCCCTCACGAACCCTAATCTTTCACTTACGAACCCTAATTTTCCCCTCCAATTGAGCAACATAGAGAGAGAAACATACCTTTAGCAAGGGTGATGATCAAGCGACAGTGAGCAGATGGCAAGTGAGGGCAGGCGTGCAATGACAAGCAAGCGATAGAGAGGGATGCAATGAGGCCAACCTTTTTACTCAAGTTCAAACAATGTTGTTATTGCCCTAGACAACATGCGACATCATTTTGTTTTTTACCTATCCACATTGGATTGAGCGATGTCGTTTCGCACGTCTACATGGACTAGGATTTTAAAAATATAAGACATGTCACTTAAAATTTTTATTTACAAATGCCACGTTATCAATTTGACCGACATCTCTAATCATTGACACTTAAGTTATCGTTTTTTCTCTGATTTGGTATTTAAGTGAGCCAGCAAAAACTTTTATTATTAAAATGAGCGTCTATCGTGACCTACCATTAGGGGGAGGGAGTAGGTTTAGGGGTATTGCCTAAAGGACGGGCTTATTACCCTTGATTAGGCACGGGCTCTCCCAAGCCCATATCCCGTGTGACATTGGGATATCTTTTAGGAATTTTGCACAATTTGAGTCGCCACTAGCCTATTGGGGTCGGCTAGAAACCAAGTGAGGCATGGGAGTGTACCTTACTTTCTACGCACCCAGAGAATCTAGGGTCGGGGACTTGATTACACTAATTCACCAATTAGTACCCTTTCGGTACCTTATCTTGTTCGTTTTAACAAAATGATTACTTGGCTAGTAGTTTGGATTGATTTTATATCTATCCACTAACATGTGAGGTGATCATGCGGGTGCGCAATTATTAAAGTAACAATCATAGCCACAAAGATCGTAATTGCAGTAAAATTAACACATGCAACAAAACAATTGCAAACATAGTTAAACATGTAAATTAAACACGCAATATAATTAATATACGAGCAAATAAATGCCTAATCACACTATAAAGGCAATAAATAGCAAGTCCTAACCAAACCCTACAATTTTTAGATTTTCGATTTTTTTTTAAAGATAAAATAAAATAAAATTTATTTTTTTTTGAATAATTATTTTTGGGCAAATCGGGTCTAGTCCGATTCGACTCGACCAGGCCTGCTTGAGGGCGGATCGGGCTTGGGCCCAATCAGGAGGGCCCAACCCTTTTTGGTAAAAAGGACTCACCTATAGGCCCATGGCCCAGGTTGATTCCGAGCAGTGGGCCTGCGGGGCGGGAGAGGTCGAGCTGGGCCAAGTCGCAGACCTGCAGACCTGGCCTAGCTCGACTCGCTGCCCCCTGGTCAGCGACTACTCAGTCGCGGGTTGCGACGACATGCCGCTCGTGGAGGTTCTTCAAGGAAGGTGGTGGCGCTGGTCAGGGCTCCGCTGACCCGCAACCCCCCGTTTAGCGGTTATCCGGCTGCGACGAGAGAGAGGGCAGAGGCAAGGGGCGTCGGCGATCTTCGGTTGGGGTCACGACAGCGCCGCCTCGGTTTGAAGGGACACGGTTTGGCCTCCAGGCAAATGGTGGCAGCCTTCCGGTGGCTAAAAACCCTAGCTGGGCTCTACATAGAGGAGCTGAGGAGGCCGAGCTCAGTCGGGCATTTCATCAAACAGTTAATAGACGCCACTAAATTCAAAGGTTTCCGGCTCAATTGAGCTTTCACCAGGCTTTAGGGGTCTTTAGACATGATGTATAAGGAACACAAGAGCAAAATGTAAAAGCGGCGAGGATCGGAGCTTGTGCGAGATGGTTGGCCACGAGCTCCGGCCCAGCATTTTCCAGAGATGGAACAACAGGGTTCAGGGGACCTACCTCGCCCGGGGAAGAGCTGCGGCGGACAACGGCCGGCGAACGGGCCTCCGACAACAACTAGCTACTCCCTCGAGCTTCCTTCCTCCCTTTGGTTCGCTCTCACCCCCCTCTTTGTTTCTTTCTATCTTTCTTTTCCTATATGTTCTCTCTCTTCTCCCCTTTTGTTGTGCTCGGGTCGCACGTGGCCTCATCTCACCAATCAGCCCTCTGTCGGCCTGCTCTGACCTCGGATTGCGCTACCCCCCCACGCAATCCTGCTCTGCTTTGTAGCTGCTCGAGATCTTGTTGTGGCAGCCCTGCTTTTTGCTTTCACAGGTTCCCCGTGCAGAAGGTGGCCGAAGGAGAAAACAAGGGCGTGGGCCGCACCGAAGGAAGAAAAAGGCTGGGCCGCGCAAAGGGGAAAAAAGAAAAGGGAAAGGGCCAGGCCCACGCGGGGGAAGAAAGAAAAGGAAAAGGGCCAGGCCCATGTGGGGGGGAAAAGGAAAAAGAAAGAGGCCAGACCCATTCGAGGGGGGAAAAGGAAAAAGAAAGAGAGGCGGGCTGGGCTAAGGCTGGATCCGGCCCGACCCGACCCCTCAACAGTTTTTTTTTTTTTTTTTTAAATAGGTGTCAACAATTGCCCCCTTTTGAATGTAGCCTTGGAGAGGTTGCATTCAAAGAAATAAGACACCTAAATTATTTCAACGGTAGAGAGACCTTGGGTGCATAGGCACGTATTGGATCGACGGAAATGACTCATCACTATGGAAGCATGTCTTGTAAATAAGAGGAAGAAAGACCCCGGGCTATAGAAGCACGCCGTGTCATAAGAAGAAAGAGAGGGTCCCCAAGCTACAGAAGCACTCCGTGTCATAAGAAGAAAGAGAGAAGATACCCCGTGCTATAGAAGCACTCCATGTCGTAAGAAGAAAGAGAGGGACCTCGGGCTACAGAAGCACTTCATGTCGTAAGAAGAATGAGAGGGACCCCAGACTACAGAAGCACTTCGTGTCATAAGAAGAAGGATATGGACCTCGGGCTACAAAAGCACTTCGTGTCATAAGAAGAAATGGATAAGGGACCCCAGGCTACAAAAGCACTCCGTGTCATGAGAAGAAAGAGATGGACCTCGAGCTACAGAAGCACTCCGTGTCATAAGAAGAAAGAGATGGACCTCGAGCTACAGAAGCACTTCGTGTCATAAGAAGAAAGAGAGAAAAGACCCGGTCTATAGAAGCAATCCGTGTCATAAAAAGAAAGAGAGAAGAGATCCCGGGTTACAGAAGCACTCCGTGTCATAAGAAGAAAGAGAAAAGAGACCCCGAGGTACAGAAGCACGCCGTGTCATAAGAATAAGGAAGACAATGAGGTCTCACCGTGTAATAACGGGTCTCGATCAAGTTGAAGATACATGGTTTGAGGAAAACCCATGAACCTTTGGTTTTTTGGGAAGCACTCGCTAACCCTTTGAAAACTGCATGGCTTCACTGAGGAATTCTGTCAAACTCAACGTGAGCAAATGTCATTAGGGACCTCATCAATAGACGTATTGGCAATATTTTAACATTAATTGAACAAGCTAATCAAGCTAAGTCCGATTGCTTAAAAAAAACATTTGATGTCAATCAGCATAATGTGGCGCAAAATTGTCATCTTGCTCGGGGATGTATCATTAATCATTAGATTCTCTAGGAGTCAAGTTCTTATTAGAATGGCTATGACTCGTGAAAAGGCTCATTAAGCATGCCAGACTAGAGCTTCTTAGTCAGAAAGGGTTTCTCACACACTCTCGATAAAATGGTTACTTAATCCCATCTATTCGCGTGGGAAATAGCTGATTGCTAATGGTATCTCACATAACCCATGTCAAAGGCTTTCAAAAACATTCACGATGAGCACAATTTGGTCAATCAAAATGGTCTTTTGAAAGGACTGCAATATATGCTCGGTTAAGGCTTACACAAAGGAATTATTGCTTTGAGGCCAATAAAGAAACATTTGTCGCTATCTTCATAGGGTTTACAAGTTGAGAACTTGGAAAATAAGACAAGATAGAATTACCTCCACTCCTTCAAGCAGTAGCTTCTTTGTGGCATTTTCATTTTCACTCAAACCATCCTAATCAGAAGAGACTTCGGAAGAGGGTTGTAATGTTGGCTTGGGAGAGGCTCGAAAGGCTTAAAATTTTCAAGAGGGTTTTTAAAAGTCGGTGATCATCATGGCATCGTGACCAGGTCACTTGATCTTTCGAAATCATTTGGCTTTTGAAACACAGCGCATCTCGAAAGTCCCTTGACTATTCATTTCTGCAATAGAGCTTTGCTCATTTTTCTAATTTCCTTTGCACTTGCGATGATTTTTTTATGCAGGTATTTGGACTTTGATAAAAAAAATTTCACATAAGATGCATCTTTTTGGCTCTTTTTCTTGACGGGCATTGGCCTTGCTTTTACCAGGCACATTGTTTTTTCATGCCCCCTAGTTTGTCGAATTTTTTGCTCTTTGAACTTTTGTAACTCTTATGACTTTTGAGATACTTTTCACATTTTCTCGTGACTGTCAATTGTATTTGGTAATTCTTATGCCTTGCCCTAGTGAAGGGAGATGATCATCGCTCGAGGTTTAGAAATGAATAATCAGGCCCAAATTGGTTAAAGCAATGGGTCTCATGTGTTTGGGCAGAGAAGGAAACCTCTTCTTCACCTTGGGATGAGTCAAGCTCTAATGAGAATTCCTTTAAAGCTATCACCAGAAGATTGATACAAGTGAAAGTAATAGAATCTTTCTCAATATTTCACTATCTCAACCGTAACCTCCTATGCTGCCCCAGTGTAGGGTTCTTCTCGACAGGGGTGCTTTGAAGGATCATCTTTATTCGGCCCAAAGGGATAGCAAAAGATTAATGCAATGCTTGGGATTGATGAAGGAAACACCTTTATCATTTCGATCTTTGTGCTCAATGCGAATGAATCATTCGTCCTAAGAGAAAGTCGTTTTCACTCAACTCTCAAAAGTGTTTGAATGAGGTGTTTGGAAATGGCTTGCCTTTCTTCATCCTAAGCACCTCCTGTTTGGCATGGTCAATGTTTCACCTTTTTGCCCAAATAAAAACATTTTTGCGAACCCCTTTTTCTCGAGGGTCACCGACATGAAGCACACATAGTGACACCGGAAATAGGTTATGCGAATGATGCCATGCAGTTGTTTTTTTTTTTTTTTATAGTTTACCTCTCATTTAAGAAAAAGATATATTCAACCATTTGTGCGGAGACTTGATGGGTCTTTGAATCGACTTTTCCCTCCGCCATTTCCTCATCAAATGGTAAGGTGCTTGAAACACAAATAGATATGCGTGTATGTGATATATGCATGATATCTATGATGCTATGCATGATGCCATGTGACTCGGATTGCGCATGAAGTGGGTCCTTGGCCTTGATTTCAATCATGGAAAATATTTCTTGACTGCATCAGCGTTTACAGGTCTAGGCAATTCACTGCCGTCCATTTCAACTAAAATCATAGCGCCACCAGGAAGAATCTTCTTAATGAGATATGGCCTTTGTAGTTCAGGATGAATTTGCCACGGGGGTTTGGTATGATCGGAAGCACTTTCCTCAGCACCAGGTCATTGACTTCAAAGTGTCTGGGACGCACCCTTCGATTGAAGGCCTTTGTGACTCATTTCTGATAGCATTGACCATGACACACGGCTTGCAATCTCTCCTCATTGATCATGTTTAGCTGCTCATGTCTCTGTTGCATCCACTCAGTCTCATCGAGCTTAGATTGGGAAAGGACCCTTAGAGAAGGGACTTCAACTTCAACAGGTAAGACTACCTCCATCCCGTACACCAGTGAAAAAGGAGTTGCCCCAGAGAGAGTGTGAATAGAAGTTTGGTATGCCATCAGTGCATAGGGAAGTCTCTCGTGCCAATCAAAATAATTTTCAGCAGTCTTTGATAGGATTTTCTTTATATTTTTGTTCGCCGCCTCCACTGCTCCATTCATCCGAGGACAGTATGGTGATGAGTTCAAATGCTTAATTTGAAACTCACTAAGCAAGCCATCCACAACTTTGTTGTTCAAATTAGTGATGTTGTCAGTAATGATTGCCTCCAGCACCCCGTAACGAGCAACAATGTCGCGACGAATGAACCTGGCCACATTCTTGGCGGTAACATTAACACACGAGTTGACCTCGATCCACTTGGTAAAATAGTCTATCACCACCAAGATAAATCGATGCCTATTTGATGCTTTGGGGTTAATGGGCCCAATCACGTCAATTCCCCACATTGAAAAGGGCTAGGATTGAGACATTTGGTGAAGTTAATTTGGAGGGGCATTTATCTTATCTCCATAAATTTGGCACTGGTGACACCATCGTACGTGCTGAACGCAGTCAGACTCCATGGTCAGCCAATAATAAACGAGTCGTGTGATCTTTCTCACCAAGAAGTGTCCATTCATATAGGGGCCGCACTCCCCTTCATGTATCTCTTTCAACAAACGGGCGGCTTCTTTAGTGTCGATACATCTTAGCAATGTCGAGTCGAAGGACCTTTTGTAGAGGACATCTCCATTGGTGAAGAATTTTGATGCTAGCTTCGTCAAATGCTTGTTGTCTGCTGCCTCCCTTCCTTCGGGGAATTCGCCCTTCTGCAGATACTTCAAGATGTCATGATACCAAGGTTGTCCGTCCGGTTCCTCTTCGACCGTCATGCAATAAGCCAGGCGCCTAAGGATTTTGATTCTCAACAGTTCAATGTCCATGCCTCCAACTACTTGTAACATTGAAGACAAGGTAGCCAGGGCATCAACGAATTGATTTTGAGACCTTGGTAAGTATTCGAATGATACTTTTTGGAATTCCTTAGTCAACTGCCCAAGGAACTCATGATACGGAATCGATTTAGAATCTCGTGTTTGCCATTCACCTTCAGTCTAAAAGATGACGAGGGCCGAATCATTATAAACTTGCAACTTCCGGATTTTCATATCGATGGTAGCTTGGAGGCCGAGAATGCATGCTTCGTACTCAGCAACGTTATTCGTACAAGGGAACGCCAATTTTGCTGTGACGGGGTAGTGATGTCCGTCTAGTGAGATAAGAACTGCCCCATGTCGCGACCCGATCTCGCCGCCCTCTAAGTCAAAGGGGGAAAGGTGGGGTTTAGGAATACTTGATCATAAGATCGCGAGCTCTCCCAAGCTCGTACCCCGCGTGACAGCGAATTTATTTATACGATCTAGGTATTTAACAACCTAAGAATATACAGGAGTCGCCACTAGCCTTATATATTTTTTTGGGGTCGGCTAGAAAACCCATTCAAGGGTTGGGAGAGTTTCCTCGATTCCTACGCAACCAGATATCTAGATTCGGGGACTTGGGTTACGCTAATATAGCTATTAGCGCCCTTTCGGTACCTAACAGTATGTTGTGTTTTTCCTAACATGTCCATGCATCTCTTTTTATATTTTCAGGATTATCAATTCTAAACTAAGTGATCATGCGTGATGGATTACTTGTATGCTATTCTATTTCTAAAAGAAAAAACAATAAAAGGAATCAATTAGAGAAATTGAAAGTGCAAGATATGAAGTAAACAATCAAGAAAAGCAGTAAATCTAATCATGCAATCCTAAAGAATATGAAAGAGAAAACAATCGGGAAAGAAAAGAAACCCGCAACTCGTCGGGTTTTATACAATGCATGGAACCCGAGACATATGTCGGGAAAACAAATAATACAAGATAATAGTCGGAATAAATATCGACTTTCATCGTCCTCACACCAAAGTCCATCTTTAGGGTCCTAATCTAAACTTAATCTAAGAAACATGTGAATAGGTGCATACAAATGAAAGAAACAAATTTCTAAACCAAATGATATGTAAATGATGCAAAATTAACATCATCTGAAAGATTAAGATGAATCTTAAGACTTCCTAATAGGGTTCAAATCCAATCAAGATCTAATTGATGGTCAAAAATTGATATTTGTGAAATCGTTCATATCAGCCACAAACAAAACAAAATACAATGCACGTTTAATGGTTCGTAAGACCACCTAGACAATGCACAAAAATGTGAAACTTGTACATGACCTAAGGTTGAATGCAAAAAAAAAGTTTGGGTAAACATTTAACCCTAAATCGGAATGCAAAGAAGTCACATAAGTCATTAACATTGCAAAGTGACTTAAAACCAAGAATGTCATGCTTGACAAATTTCAATTGTAATTAGCCAAATGTATGCATGATATTCCCATCAAACGAGATTCAAATATGATATGCCATGCATTGATGCGAAACTTGTAACATGTGTTTCAAATGTCAAGAAGACAATGAGGCATTATTTGGCTCTTAACACAAAGAACCAACAAAATCATTACACAGAAACAGCAAAAAATTCTAAAACTGCTTTAGAATTGACAGATTTTGTCGGTGTTTTTCGATGACCGAACATCCGTTCAGGGCGTGCGACATATCAAATCGAAACTTGAGAAGTCTATTTTCTATGTCTAGAAGGGCTCGAGATCAAAAAACCTAATTTAGCACCTCATTTAAGCCAAAACAGAAAATGACATATCAGGCATACGAAATTGCAGATCAAGGCAAACATTGCCCTCACACTTCAGCAGACGAGATAAAGGGGACTGGTTAGACCGTCACTAATTTATCCAAAAAATTCCAACATCGATGGATCGTTCTAACCTTCCCTATCCTTCTTTATCAAAATCTCAACAGAATAAGCAACAAACATGGGCAAGAAGCATTTCCAACAGTCACAATAGCAGTATCTCAAATCAAGAAATCAATATAACTTTTGGACCAAAAGTCTCATGATCCTGTCCATCTTTCTCTTCTAGACAAACATTTACAAAATGCATATCACCGATAACCTTGCTATCTTTACCTATGAAACAATTACTGCAAAGCTCAATTAATACATTTGAAGTACTCTATAGGACATAGATTGCAAAACCAGCAAGCAAATGCATTTCAAAAACCAAAACCCTAAGGTGAGTCAGTCAAGCAAACATCAGAATAGAGTATTCATATCAAGACATGAAACTTGCAGCTATTATGAAGGAATTTACTCTTGAACCCAGATTGCATGATTTGATTAATACCAAAGAATTGAGACACTCAAATCAACAATATGAACTCTATAGAGTAAAGCATGAACGGTCAAGAATCTAAGCAACGAGAATGATATTTACATGATCCGCCTACTATTCTATATAGGTAGAGAGGAATGTAATGCAGTACATGCGCAATTGAACTACATATAATATTCACAGACTTTATATGTGACCAGGAAGTATTGCCAAGATGAGTAACGATGACAATTTTAAATCTATACGCAGGTTCCATGATCTAAATGAGACACTCGGAAAAATTTGAGCATAGAAAATCAGACGCATTTGTTCAAATGATCCGGTCTTTCGATATCAACGTACTCTAAACCTACTGTCGATGGAAGACTGGCGATAACAAAATTCTCTACTCCTGCGCACCAGAACAAAACAGTAGCCATTATTTCAAACAAAGACATCAATTCAACTTTCAAACCATGGTGAAATTCAATTTGCTCACTCTTTGCTCATGAAAAGAAAACATACCATCACCCTCAACAAAACTAATCAAAGTCTAAAAGAAGCGAAATAAACACCTTACCTGACTTCACCAGTCGCTGGGAACTATGACCTGCAGAAGAGAGCGTTCCTCTTGACGCCGTAGAACAAGCACGTGCTCCACCGGCAGATGTGGCGATTTTAATGGTTTTCGGTCTCGCGAACCAATGCCGGGTTCGGTTAGTTCAATGGTGAGCCGATGATCACGAAAGCAGACTCTTCCTCCGAACAGCAACGGTGTCTTCGTCCGGTTATTGTTGTGAGCGCAGAGGAGCGAGGGAGAACCGCAAATGGTAGACGATGAATAAAGAAAGTCGTTGCCGACACCATCGTCACTACCGCCGTCACCGTTGTCGCCGATCGGCTTCAGATCTCTGTCCTCAGAGCCAAACCGATACGTCCGAACTCGGTGCGACTCCGATCCCTGCATCTCGAACTCCACGATCGACTGTTTCGTCTTCTAGGGTTTGAGGGTGGTGCGGAGGAATAGGTTGCGATCGAGCGAGAGTCTGCTCAATCTCACGCCAGAGAGAGCAATCTGCCGATAGAGAAAGATTCTTTGGTTTTCACTTTTAGATTCGAGAAATCGTTGAGACAGTGAATCCCTGAGAGCGATCCAGCAAGCCGAGAGAGAAAGCCTCGGATCCAGATGAAGCCCGATCCGAGAGAGAGCGATTGAGAGAAAAAGTGCAATCCGCCCGCAAGAACTGAGAGTGCGAGAGGGAAACAGAACCTCCTTCGCGATCCCCAACCGCCGGCGCTCAATCTCCGATCGTCCGCCGGTGGAGGAAAACCCTCGTCTTCGACCAGAGCTTCGGAGAGACCCCAAATGGAGACGAAGGAAGCGAGCCCCACCTCCTCAAAGAGAGTCCTCATTTTTTCTTTTTTAGAGAGACAGAGCACCCCCCGATTGAGAGTCCAGAGAGAGCCTGCCTGGGAGACAGACCGATCTCCTCGTGAAAATGCCCCCCTTTTCATTTTTTAATTTTAATTTTTCTTTTTTTTTCTTTTCTTGTTTTCTTTACATTTTTTTCTTTTTGTTTTCTTTTCATCATTTTTTTTTTTTTTCGTTTTCTTTTCATTTCATTTTTTCATTTTTTTTTTTTATATTTTTGCAAAAAGAATGTTTAAAATGTCAACAAAAAATTGGGTGTCAACACCCCAGTACTTGACCCAGCTAAGTTAAATGCACCATCGAAGTACATCATCCATTTGTTGCTTGATACAAGTAAAATTCATTCCTCCGCATAACTATCCTTATCAAATGCTCTAGACCTCTCAAAATTTTCTGCCAACATGTCTGCTATGGCGCAACCTTTAACAGACTTCTGTCCTAGGCTCTGAACTTCAAACTTTGAAATTAAAATTTGCCATTTGGCCAACTTGCCAACCAGTGCCGGCTTCTCTAGGAGATACCTGATAGGATCATTTTCGATCACCAGCAAGATTCGGTGATGAAACGTGTATTGCCGCAACCTGTGCAAGACCCAAATCAAAGCCACGCAAATTCTCTCAACTTCTGTGTAGTTCATCTCGGAAATGGTGAACTTTTTGCTCAAGTAATATATTGCACATTCTCTCCCGTCATTTGGTCTTTTTTGGGGCTAACATGGCTCCTAGTGACTCATCATGTACGGTCAAGTACAGAATCAGGGGAGTTTTAGGAAGAGGGGGCACTAGGATTGGTGCATGAGTAAGATAGTGTTTTATCTTCTCGAAGGCACCCTGGCACTCGGCATCCCACTCAATCTTTGCATTCTTTTTCAGGAGCTTGAAGAATGGCTTCGCTATTTCAGACAACTGACAAATGAACCTCGCCACATAATTGAGTCATCCCATCAGGCTGCGAACTTCCTTGGCGATAGTCGGGGGTCATAAATCACAGATAGCCTTAACCTTTGACAGATCAATCTCTATGCCATTGTTACTGACCATGAACCTTAACAGCTTCCCATACCTCGCTCCAAACACATATTTTGTGGGTTTACGGCATAGCTTGAATTTCTGAAGACATTCGAACAGTTTCCGCAAGACTTCAACATGGTCTTCACCTTGTCTTGATTTCGTGATCATATCATCCACATATACTTCGATCTCCTTATGCATCATGTCATGAAACAATGTGACCATGGCCCTTTGATACATTGCCCCAGCATTCTTTAGACTGAAAGGCATCACTTTGTAGCAGAAAGTTCCCCAAGGAGTTATGAACGATGTTTTGCTCCTATCTTCCTCCTTCATATGGATTTGGTTATATCCAGAAAAACCGTCCATGAAGGAGAATAACTCAAATCCCGCCATATTGTCAACCAAGACATCAATATGCGGGAGTTGAAAGTCGTCCTTAGGGCTTGCTCGATTTAGGTCGCAATAGTCGACACACACCCTGATTTGCCCATCTTTCTTCATTATAGGCACGATATTTGCTACCCAATTAGGATAACGCGTCACTTCGACAAAATCTACTTTTGGTAGTTTCATCACTTCTTCTTCGATCTTCTTGGACAACTTTGGTTTAGTTCTCCTAAGTCTTTGCTTCTTGAGTGGTATATTAGGATCTGTCGGCAAAGCATGTTCTACAATTTCGGGGTCCAATCCCAGCATGTCAGCATATGTCCAGGCGAACACATCTTGATATTCTTTTAGAAGATTAGTCATCATTTCCGCCTCTAACTCTGGGAGAGATGCCCCAATCTTTACTTCCCCGACATTCTCTGCGTCACCCAAATTTATGGTGACTGTTCGTTCTTCTGTCAACGGCTTCGATTCTTCATGTCGATTCCATTCACGTTCGATTCCCTTTTGATCATCATCGTCGGTGTCATAGGAACTTGAGAGACTTTCTTCATGCAATCTGGGTCACATTTGTCCTTGTTATGATTATGCATAATGTAATGCCTAAGATGTGATGAGATAAGTTAGAGCAATGTCAATAATAAAGATGATGCATGTCGTTTTCGAAGAATTTTTGAAGTATATTTTTTAGTAAAAAGTTTCAAGAACTCATCTTCGTATCCTCGGATTTCCTCATCCTTGCAAAACAGACAAACAAAGGAGCATGTGGAGGCCTAGGCCTCAGCGATCATCATAGGATTAGTTTGATGTGCTTCCACATGTCTTTAATAAAACATGCGTCTATTTTATTAAATGAGGAAATATAAGGCCGTATTTTAACACACACCACCCTCGACCAACGGCTCAAGATCAAGGTTGACCATAGTTCATGTTACAAACGACATAAACAGGAAAGAAATAAAGACAAACTACGAGATCCCACGCAAGGGAGAAGACATAAAACAGAAGACTAGGCTAAAGGAGAATCGCCCTACTCTGGAGGGATAGCCACGACTTTAGAGGACTAAACTTCCTCGCATGCCGGGATGGTGCATATGACGTCCTCCTCGAACAGCTCGGTCACACCATAGATGTCCTCCTCTTCCTCGAACAGCATCCTCAGAGGTCCCATAAACGTCTTTTCCAGCAACGAAGGAAATAGGTTCTGATCGCCCCAATTCTCCTCGGTTCGGGTAATGTGTTCACTTTGGTCTCTATACCCACCTCGGCCTCCTCGGGAACTTCAGCTTCTCTGCCTTCCATGGCCTCCTCGGTTGCCATGGCCACCTCACTTGTTATGGCCTCCTCGCTTCTCAACATATCCAACGCCTCTTCTCTTCAAGCTTTTACGAACTTCAATGGGCTTTCGCACACCCTAACCATGAGATCCAAGACCCTCTCCAGGATTATACCCGCTCGCCAGCATGATTTTTCCCACAACTATGGCCGGCTTAGACAATTCAAGGGCCTTTGTGAAAGAACCCGCAGGCACATGGATCATGGATACCAACTCGAAGGTTTGAAAACTGGACTCCTCGGCACATTCAGGCTCCATATAGGGGATGGCCGTCTCATGATAGATCTTGAAGTCAGATTCTCCATGGACCGTGATAAGCCCGTTGCCAACCACAAATCACACTTTCTGATGAAGGCTAGAGGCAACGGCGCCCGCCGTGTGGATCCATGGCCTCCCTAGCAGAAAATTAAAGGCGCTTGGTATATCCAACACTTGGAACAAGACTTGGAAAAGTACAGGGCCAATCAGCAGCTCAAGTTCAATCTCCCCTATCACCTTCTTCTTCATCTCATCAAAAGCCCACATAGTCAACTTGCCAGTACGGATTCTCCCAAGATCGATGCCAAGACGGTGGAGCGTAGCCAACGGGCATATATTGAGTGTCGAACCGTTATCGATCAACACTCTACAAACAAGAGTGCTCTCATGCTTCACTGAGATGTGCAGCACTTTGGTATAATTAGGACCATCGGGGGGGGAATCCTCATCAATGAAGTAAATTTGGTCTTTCAGTAGAACGGCCCTAACGAATTCTTCCAATTGGACTTCATCACCGTTTTTGGCACGTGCACCTCATTAAGGACTTTTAGCAAAATGTCCCTGTGCTTCTCAGAAGATTTGAACAATTCCAGGAGGGAGATTTGAGCTGGCAACTTCCGCAATTGGTCCACCACATTGAACTAACTGGATTTTACTACAGCTAAGAATTGCCTTGCCTCCTCCTCGGTCACAACCTTCTTTTCTACTTCTTTATCAGGTGCGTAACATCGGCCCGATCATGTGACAGCGTCTACCTCATTTGTTCCATAATCCCAAGGTACGGCTTTAGGGTCGAATTTGGGAGGATGATCTAACACTATCACTCCATCTTTCTCTTGGGGTAGCAATTCAATAGTAACCGGCGTTGCGTTCCCTCTCGTGACTTCGATTGCTAACATCTCCTCGACCATAAGGTCAATCACTGTGGGCTTAGCGATTTCCATCTTCATATCGTCAGTGGGCTCCTTATCAGATAGTTCAATCACCATCGAGGTTATCATAGCTATCACCCTCTCCTCATACAATGCTAGCGTCTTCGAAAGTCCAGGCATAACCTTCCTCGCTTGAGGGATGCAAGCAAAATTGCAGAAAGATGAATAGAATCATGATGGCACTATCATGGATATGGACCTCTCTTCCTCTTCTCCACGTCGGATTACCCCCATGGCTACCATCTTGATGATGCGGTTTAGTTTCTCTTCTGGGGTCATGTCTTCCTAACCTTCAAAGTATCCTGCCAGCACTAAGGACTCATACAGCTTGGAAGCATCTACCACTAGAGGCGTTGACTCGCCCGCGTCTCCTCGGAGATTGAGTTCACTCCATCCGCATGATTTGGTAGGGGATTTTGTTGCACATTAGGTTGAGCTTCCCTGAAAGTCAAAATATTATTGTCTAGTAACTGTTGGACTTTGTATCTCAGCACGTGGCAATTATCTACATCATGCCCCCCTTTCTCCCATGTGGTACTTGTAGGTCTTGGTCACATCGAACTCGGCAAACCTCGTGGGATTGTCTCTAGGTTCTTCCTTCGCGACCATCCTTTTTTTGAGAAGCATGGTCAATAGTTTGGACAGCGGGCGTGGTAATGGGGCAAAATTCTTTCGAATGGGCCTCTTGCCATTGTCATATGCTTGTGATGAGCTCCCTTGAACCACTACAAAATTGTGAGCGGGTGCTGCGGGCGGTCGAGGGAAAAGCGGCTCTTGCACAAGCGCTACCTCAACTACGGCTTCCTTATCTTTTCTTGCCAGGAATTTCTTCGTGCTTCCGGTAGATATCTTCCCCTCGATAATTGCCCATTCGACTCCTTCACCTACCTCTACCAGTTGTGAAAACGTCTGGCAACCCGAGAACACTAATCCATGGAAGTATTCAGGGGGCAATGTCTTGAGGAATAATTGCTTCATCTCCCTCTCATTCAAGGCCGGCTTAACCTATGAGGCCATGGTCCTCCACCTTTGCGCAAAGGCCTTAAATGACTCATTCATTTTCTTTTCTACACGGGTCAATTCTTCCTTCGTGGGGGCGAGCTCGGTGTTAAACCTGTATTGCTGCAGGAATTCATTGGCCAAGTCCTCCAAACTAGTGAATTCTTCGATGTTTAGTGCAATGAACCACGTTAGGGCAATGCCTTCCAAGCTATCTTGGAACGTGTGAATGAGGAAGTAGCGAGACATTTTCCTTAGGTAGTACCTAATGTGGGTCGTGGGACATCCAGTTCCGTCATACTTTCTTGTGAACTTAGGCTCTTAGAAAGTCTCGTGGAAGTTCGTCTTGGTATATAGAGACAACTTATCAGCTCCTTTTAACTCGTAACCTTGCAAGGTGCACAGTCGTTCCTCCATCTTTGCCAAGCGTTTTTCACTTTCCTCATTTATGTGAAGTGTTGGGTCTTCCTTTGGAGGACGATCCAAATTGATGATGATTGGTGTGACAGAAGGAGCTTCTCTAGCAGTCTCTTTTCCAAGGAGATCAGCGACGTGCGTGCCCCCCATCGACAAGGGAGAGTGTCCTAACGTCGTAGGAGTAAATGTTCCAGTGACGGCTACAATGGGGGGCTCCTTAAGCTTCTGGCTTATTTCAGGCATCATTGCGGTGAGTTGGGCCAGCTGGTCCTCCATCTTGGCCATGCGCACGTTGGTGTCCTCATTCTCCATTTTGACTTTCACGCGTGTGCGAATCGAGGATCTCTACTTGGCCATGTCGACAATCGGCAGAAGACAATCGATCAACTAGTACCTGGAGCAATGGTAGATAAGCATATATATAAGTACAAGTAATAATCAGGCAATCAGCCCATGACAAAGATCTAATCGCACCAATTTGTTCGTTTCATTGAGAGCCAAGTTGCCACATAATGCAAGAAAAAACATAAGAGAAAACCCTTAAACAACGAAGCTACTACAAAGATGGAAAGATGCTCTCTTCACTCCCAATTTTCAACATTGAGACTCGAGACAAACTCCTTAATATTGCAACGCATGCAAGTATGTCCTGCTACAAATCACACTTGACTCAATCTAACTAATGAGGATAGCTTCCGCTCGTGGCAGCTCCACTAACTCGGGTTAACTTCAAACCACGCTCCTCGGCCTCCTTGAGCTCCCTTTTGAGGCGCTTGATCTCGGCTCAATGGGTGATCTTCAATGGCACTTCAGGAATCTTTGGGCATAGGCTCTCCGAGATCTTATGCCTAAGGATGTATTCCTTCGAGGCATAATAGGTCTTCTCTTGCCCCCTCCAACTCTTCTTCAGGCCATATCAGCTTCCGGGTGTGGCACATGTCCCACATCAACTTGACTAACACAACGGAGTCTTCATGATCTTGGCATCCATCAGGGAAGTTTATCCTGAGCAGGGCCTCTTAAATCGTCGGCGGAAGCTGTTGAACCTCTTGAAACTAACGAACGACTCGTGTCAGGTAATATTCGGCGACTCCAGTGATTCCCAACAAAGGAATAGGTCCAATAAGCCCACACACAAACCGCGCTTCTTGAACTCGAAGCCATTTGGCATGCCATTGGAAATCCTCAGGTCTAGGGTTGGTCATGAAAACTAGCCACTCAAAATAATGATAATCAAGGGCAAACATTTTCCTATCTCTAAACTTCAGGATAGGGTGGCTAGAGTCAGAAATGTCGCTTACGGTCATCAAGCCACCGAACCCCTTAATGTGAGAAAAGAACCAAATTTGCAAGAGTTCAGGAGGAGCATGGAAACCTTTGTCCTTAGTTTCTTTAAAACAAGTAAGGGAAAGAAAAGTTTCAGTCAAGATAGCATTAACGAAGCCCTTTCCCATACATACTTCATGAACTACCCACACTACGGAAGGACTAATAGCGTTCCTACAATGTGGGAATATCACAAACCCGAAGAAAGCTAGCAGGAAGATCCTATTCTTTTGGAAAGATGGGGCATTTTGAAAAAGCTCATTTAGAAATGAAAACGGGCAGGTTTTGCGATTGGCTCTCAGAACTTTTCTCACATCCTCTTCTTTAACTTTAAGGAACTCAAATAAGGTCGATGCATGCTCAATTCCTACAGGTGGGCTAACCAACTTTGACGCTAAGGGCTTTCCAATGGCAATACTGTATTCCTCCAAGGTTGGAGTGAGTTCGTGATCACCGAATATGAACGTGCAAGTTGCGGGGCACCAGACATACGTTAACACTCGCACGACACCATAATGAGTCTCTATCTCCAATAGGGGAATAATTGTCCGACATAAGATTACACCCAATCACGGCCGGTCAGATCCAGTTTATCCCACCATATGCGGAGCTCGGCTTTCGGGACAGAAATGATGTGAAGCTCGGGTACCCCCATCGTATGCGAACCAAAGTTACAAAAAACCTAATTTATCATGGACTGACCAAAAAGAAAGCAAATAAATAAATTGCGTAGAAAAGAATTCAAAAAATTTACCCTATTCATTTAGTAGCAATGCCAATGACATAGATATGCGCATGGGCGGTGGTTCAATTTCTACTCTAGATGGCTCAAAATGGAGTCATAGGATCACCGGACTGAACCAACAAGATCGTGGCTAGGTCGTGTTACCCATGACTCCGGCAAAGAACCGACCCATGTCGCGCGGTCGCAAACCGAGGTGGGTACCTTCAACATGAAGAAAGGATTTCGGGGTAGAGATGGGCGACTTGTACTACATGGTTGTAGTCAGAGTGGTATCTACCTCAACACCATCCTAAGTGATCTTATGCGGCCCAAGTCCGGCGGCATGTTGTGTATGCTAGGGTGTAGTGCAATACAAAGGATACATGCACAACAATTTATAAGCAAACAACACTCCGTACATAAAAATTAAACCATACATTCCTACACCTCCCTGCAAGACAAAGGTGAGCAAACACTTCCCCTTATACCTCCCATTTTGTAAAAACATTTAACACCTTTAATGTTAGGGGCATACTTGGAATCCTCGCTGCCAAATAAAAATATTTTTGAATAAGATTAATTTTGGTTTAAGTCCTCTAAGGTTTAAAACCAAGTTCCCAGTGGAGTCGCCAAGCTGTCGTGACCTACCCTTGGGGGGAGGGAGTAGGTTTAGGGGTATTGCCTTAAGGGCGGGCTCATAACCCTTGATTAGGCGCGGGTTCTCCCAAACCCATACCCCGCGTGACATTGGAATATCTTTTAGGAATTTTGCACAAAATGAGTAACTACTAGCCTAATGGGGTCGGTTAGAAACCAAGTGAGGCATGGGAGTGTACCTCACTTCCTACGCACCTAGAGAATCTAGGGTTGAGGACTTGATTACATTAATTGACCAATTAATGCCCTTTCGGTACATAATCTTGTTCATTTTAACAAAATGATTTTTTGACGGGCAGTTTGGATTGATTTTATACCTATCAATTAACATGTGAGGTGATCATGCGGGTGCGCAATCATTAAAGTAACAATCATAGCTACCTAGATCCTAATTGCAGTAAAATTAACATATGCAACTAAACAATTGCAAACATAGTTAAACATGTAAATTAAACACACAATATAATCAATAGCGTCGTATACAACTTTGAACATTTCTAGTGTCCTTCTATCGAGATTCAGTTGATTCAGTAGGACCACAGATTGCACATCATCAAAATACGCAATTTCACCGTTATATGTATGAAACTCTTATTATAAAAATAAAAAAAAATTGTTGCAAATGCACATTCGGTCGGCCACAACACCACTAGAATGTTAGAGATGATGCAATGAGATGGTATTTCAATGTAGTTTACTTGGATCTAAATTTTCTTTTTATTTATGCAGAAATTCATAAAACCGTAAAAAAAAAGCTGTGATCAAATATTTCAGAATTTCTTTTTAATAAATGCTGACTCTTTACACGTGTCAGTTGAAAGTTAATTGTAATGTCCAATCCAATGGTTGTGCCTATTCACAAGATATTTTTTTTCTTATAAAAACCTATTCCTTGCATTTAGAAATGCTATTCCAATTTTTGTGCGTACTCAATGAGAGATAATCTGAGGTGAGATGAAATTTGGAGCCTTAATATAAAAATTACCGTGTAGACAAACAAAAAGCATCCTGTATGGAAAACTGGATGACTCATGCATCAATCAAATATCCATTAAATCGAGGGGGGCGATGAACCCTTTAACACTCTCCTGACTTATGACTACAATGCTTTATACCAAATCAAGTATAGAGCATGTCGGTATTATTTAATACCTCGTTAGCTGATGAGGCGTGGTATGTGCACTCCCCCAATAGTTTCTAATTGCGTTACATTCAGAAGATGAAGGGCCAGGACTTCATCTGGCGGTCAAAGGCAGGTCGTTTATAATTGCACGTAGCAATTTAAAAAGTCATATTTTATTGACTTAGATACATTGTGAATCCGACCAATGATCAGAATTTGGAAATCATGGAATTTGTTTTCTCCTTATGAGTATTTTCTTAGAGATCATCGTTGCCCTTAATTTATTACCAGGAAAAGCATCAAACCTTGCAATGGATGGGAACATGCATATTATATTATCATGGACGTTTTATATAGGTTCTTTCGGGTATGTCGAGATGTAAGGTTAAGAATATTCCACATGGCCGTTTTACACAAATACACACAATGCAGTTAATTAGGTGTGCTCCGATTACGCTAAATCATGTTTTTGTCATAAACATATCTGCCTGTTTATACAAATCGCAAATTCCCCCTTTCATTTAGACAAATGAAGATAAGTTCAAATGCACTTTTTACACGTTTATATCCAAGATTCTTTCTGTAAATGTATCAAACGAGTAACTATGGTGTAGCCTATTTAATAAATGGGCCATGCCTAGTTTCAAAGATATGATACACTGAATGAAAGTATCGTACGCAAATCTAGCCAGGATGGGTTACAATACGGCATACCATTAGCTCTATTGACAAGAGCCACAGCGATAATACGAGAATACTTACCATCACGCAAGTTGCCTAGAAGCCTTGCCACAATGATACTTGAGAATTGATTGATACTCTAGAGGTTAAGACTAGCGCTTTACAAACATATCGTCTCCACTAAGGATATAGCCTCATTTGAAGGCAAATCAGGCGATTGTTGTAGAGTTAGAGATGTCTCCTGCTGACGGCCCTGTAAAGCCTTCAGAAATAAAAAGTTGACGAAAGGGATGACATCCAAATCGACTTTGATGACGGCCCACTGGGGTCGATGTCTCCGAGCCCTTGCAAGGTATGACATCCAAATCGACTTTGATCTTTCGTAACCGTTTTAGATCAGACTTGTGGACCGACAAATTTTACTGCTCCGGTTGGGTTCAAAGACAAGTCATTCACAATTTGCTTGAGGAGATATGCTTTAATGATTCGAGTTCTTTGAGATCATGGCAAGCTAGGATTTTCACCGCCCCTCGCCAGCCAAAAGCAACATTAATCACATCATCAACGACTGCTACAGTAGCCTAAAGGCTGCATTTGTTTTGCAGAAAATGAATGATTTAGAAAATATTTTCCAAAAATTGATTGCATGCACCATTTGCAAAAATGAAGAAACGAAAAATATTTTTATTGTTCAAGAAAATATTTAGATATAAGTTGTTGTCATTACTAAAAATATTTTTCATTAACTAGTTAATTTATTTGATATGAGCGATAATATTTAGGAAAATATTTGTTAAATCATATATTTTCCGTGAAAACAAACAAAGTTGAAGAAGTTACTTTCTCTTTTTTCCGTCACAAAGATTTTATCTCTAATGCCTCGCGTCTCTTCGCGCAGTGGCTTTTCTTACTTGCTTCTTTGGACGTCGGACTTGGCTGAGAAAAAGGTTCGTGAGAGATGCAATGTTTAACATTGATAGTTCACTTTCATTTTTGGCAAGGCATCATAGTGATTGGAAGATACTATTAATTTCTCATCGGTACCTTGTCAGAGCATAAATAGTTTGTGATCCCACTTTCTTAAGCAGCAACAAATCACATAATTGCTGACATGAAAATTTCCAAGATGAATAATTCAATATATCTCATTACTATTTGATTTAATCAAATAGCACCTAATTGCTCGACTATGGAATCCATTTGAAAATGATATTGACATGGTCATATTTTTTGGATAAATATGTACAATCTTGAGAATATTTTGATATTTGCCAAGATACATCTTTTGGGGATACAATTGCAAGATGATAACATAGATATATTTAGTAACATCGTGTGAATTTGATTCCACTATAATTCGAAGTATAATTTCTCTCTTCAATATGTCCCCATAAATAGGAGTGGTCTTTCAAAGGAGAAGATACATTCAAAAGATATTCAATTATATCCTTAAAAGAGACTTGCCTTAAGCCAACAGACAATGCATTATCTCAAGCATTGACATTAGTTGACATGCGGCCTCGGCTCATTCATTTATTCAATACTAGCCGGCAGTCGCTAAACGGCCTTAGTAGTACAGTTTGAAGAGATGGTGTTGTCACGCCAACTTATTCAATTAAACCGACACGACATTTGCAATCCAATAAAAACATACGCATGTGTCCACACACGGCTGTGGTAGACTCAGGATATCACATTTCTAACTGGTTTTCGTGCACTGTATCAACTAAATGAACTACGTACATAGCGCGTGACAACGACCATCTGGGTGGGGCCTTCTCGGCCTCGTGGCGGCCCGTAACCTATTGGCTTGCCTGGTGTGTAGGGTGTGCTGGGCGGTTCTTCTACACCCGGACCAGGCCATGCTGGGGTGCCCGGCTGAGCGTATGTTTCTGCACGCAAAATGGCTTGGTTGATGCGGTTATTCTTCTCCCGTTGTATCGCCCACGAGTTGCAAAAGCGACGGGGGACCAACAAAAAGGCCAAGGTCATGTTATAATAAAGGAGTTGGTGGAGAATGTGAATTCACCTGGTGGCTGAAGAAGTACTCTTCGAGCTTCAGGGGAAGGAAGGAAGAGAGAAGTCACAGAAACGAGGAGAACGCACGCTAGCAAAACAGTGTTCCTCATCTTTGGTGAGGTTGATGACTCGCTGCACAGATTTTCGGCTCTCAAGGGTTGCTATTTATAATGCCCTGCAACAGGATGAACTCAGCTAGGTCAAAAATGGCGTTCTTTTTCACCATAAGAATAGCTTATTGCTTTTCACGGGCCACTGGATCCTCGATATGGACGTCATACGCTGTAAATTTGTCTAGTCACTTAGCACTATATCAACGTAATTGATGGTGCGCAGAGAGCTTGTACTTGTCGAGTCAAAAGATGGACGAAAAGGATGTCTTTGGGTCCGCAGTGATTAATGTCTCCAGGCCCTCGCAAGACGCGATATGTCCGCATCAACTTTGATCTTTTGTCCGGGTCGGGAAGACATGAGTCCATGCTTAAAAATTTTCCTTCCTCACAGTGAAAAAGAGTCATTTAATCAAGAGAAATTATTGGGAAGACTGGATTGTGGCCTAATTTATAGTGCTTGCGACAGATGAACTTAGCTAGGTTTAAAATGGCATTATCTTCACCATAGTAGTATTATTTGGCTTTCCACAAGCCACGGGATGCTTGATGTGGACATCACACACCGTGTGATTTTGTCAATTGACTTAGCCCCATATCGATGTAATTTAGGGTGCACGGAGAGCTCATATCTATCGGGTGAATCAATGATGAAAAGGACGTTTTCCGGTCCACTGAGATTGATGTGTCCTAGCGCCCACGGCTTGTCATGTCCAAGTCAACTTTGATCTTTCGTCTCGGCTGGGGAAGACCTGAGTCCACGCCGTAATACCTCGCGAGTGAAAAGGAGTTGGTGCACCAATCTTAACGTCCGAGAATAATTATTGCAATTACTACGAATACCTCTTCATTTTATTTTATTTTTGGGTTTTATGTAAGACAGGTTCCTACGGATCTGGACAATTCCTTAAAAGACTTAAAGGGAAGAAATAGGCAGGAGAACCGTTCTGGGGTGAGAGATTCCACAATGTCACCCCGTATTCCCTCTCTGTTGAGAAGACAAAGATAGACAATGAATTTGGGGGCCTCATGATAGTAAAAGTAGACACTATGTCATGACTTTAGTTCTGGCTACCATTAGATATACATGTATAGTAGTCTCCCGCATCTAGGATGAGTGAGGGCATTGAGATTGATGTGTCCTAGTGCCCACGACTTGTCATGTCCAAGTCAACTTTGATCTTTTGTCCCGGCTGGGGAAGACTTGAGCTCACGCCATAATACCTCGCGAGTGAAAAGGAAATCGGTGCGCCAATCTTGACGTCCGAGAATAATTATTGCAATCACTATGAATACCTCTTCATTTTATTTTATTTTTGGGTGTTACGTAAGACGGGTTCCTGGAAATCGTGCTGAGCTAGGATTTTTCACCGCCGCTCACAAACCCAAGGTCAGCACTGACTACCATGTAACAAGTGTTTGCTTTATCCCCATCTTTCTTTTCTTTTCCTCATAACAAAAATATATTGTTCAATATTTTTAATTATGTGAAAAAAAATTGCAGAGGCCTCCACAATTACAACCGTGCTAGAGAATCACTTTAAAAATATCAAAAGTTATATACGACAATCACTTTAATAAAAAAAAATCCAAAGCACTTAAGTGTCACTTAAAAAAATGATCACTTAATTACCATCGTAACCGGAAATTTGACATAACCATTTTCTATTAATTTCTCCCTCCAATGTGACTAGTCGAAGTGCTCGGTTATCATATATAGCCCAAAACAACATCGTCTATGTGTTTTGCCTCAAAATGGAAAGCCTAAATCACCTTCTCGGTCTCTCACTTACCAAAATTGAGGACGAGATATTACCTTGTTAATGAAGCAAATCCTAGTCATAGTTAATAATTATAAGATTTTTTACGATCACTATCAATTGTTTTAAAAGTTTAAGCTGTTAGATGAAAATGTGATTTATTATTTAAATATTATAATACTTCTCCTCACGCTTTGTTTGGTTTTTTTCTGCTTAATACTAGAAATGGAAATATTAAATTGGAGAGGCAAATGGGAGCCTAGGAAGATTTGAATTGAGGACCTCTTACTCTGATACCGTGTAAGATTTGGTGGAATCACAGTCAATTGTTCTAAAAGTTAATATATTCACGCTTAATACTAGGCGAAAAGACTAAATTAAATGTGAGGGGAGTGTTAGAGTAATTAAATATTAAACCATATATTCATCTAAAGACTTAAGCTTTTATAATTATTGATTGTAGTCCTACCAAAATCTCACAGTAATCATGTTAGGAACAAAAAAACTCCTGGAAGTGCGGATGACGGAGATTGAAGCCATTGTGGGAGTAATGAACGAGCCTAAGGCACTTCACAATCCTTGGCCAAGAAGCAGGGCAGAACAAAGGATTTATGTGCGGTGGTGGATATGGCCTTGAAGGTGTGATTGTTGATCACAAACGGTGATCAACTAGAGAGATGATGTCCTAGAGGCATCGACGATGGTGATTGGCGCCGACGAAGAAGGATCAGGCAAACGCAAAGCACCTCGGTCGCTCTAATCAGAAAAACAGAGTAGAATAGAGGCTTAGTCGGTAAAACTTGAAGGCAGTGAACAGCTCAATCAGCAATGGCCACGACGTTCAAAAAGGATGGAGATGGATTGCCAATGATGAAACTTCTCAAACTCCTCGAGAGAGGATTTTTTTTTTTTTCGTGAGGTTAGTGGTGCATATTTTGGGCTCTCTAGTCTGGTTTTCTCGATCGCAAACCTTATCACTGTCGTGACCGATAACGGAAAGCAAGCAACGAAGGCAAGGGCCCAACCCAATTGGCGGTGAAGTTGTTGGGGTCGGTGATGATGGTCTGCCTTCAGGGATTGGAGCAACGACGGCATCGTGAAGGCAAGGGTTCTCGAAGGAGATTGATGGGTTGATGTCAACGCTCTCGCCGCAGTCGCCAAATTCGTCAAGGTAGTGGAGGAGGTGGCGGTGCTAAGCATGGTGGGTGGTGGCACCATAGGCAGTGGTGTAGACGATGGTGAATGGGAACTACCTCATTTTACACAATTATCTACCCCCGTGGACTGGTTTTTATTTACAAAAAATGTCAGCCTGAATTTCTTGCCGAAGGTTTTTTTTTTTTTTTTTTTTCGGTCATCGAAGATATTTAAGTGGCTGTTTTTATTTATTTATTTGACACTTAAGTAAATCGACCAAAACTTTTGATATTAAAGTGAGCATTGTACACAATTCTCAATATTTCTAATTTCCTTCTCCTAAATTGTGCACGTTGATATATAGGTTTGCTGATAAATAAAAAAGATATACAAGTATGCATCTTTGAAAATATTGTTCTCATCTCTCTTTTCCCGAAGAACTAGAGATAATGAATAAAGGCCAATGAAATGCAGTCCACTTATGTCATTATCAAAAAAGATCCATCATTTACAAATTCCAAATTCAGTTGACTTCAAAGTCACCGTAAACAATGCCAAATATAGAGAGAGAGTAATTGCAAGGGGTCTGTACCGTGTCCTACACGTTAAGCTATGCCGGAATGAGATGTGGACCACTTGTAATATATGGGCTCTTTAATAAAAGAAAAGAAAAAGAAAGGGTTGAAAAGTCAAAAAAAGGAGGCTGAGGGAGAGAACTGTGGAACTTTCGTGGGTTATAAAAAGAGAGAAAGAGGGAGAGAGAGAAGAGCACGGCAGAAACAAAAAACAGGGGAAAACGCAAAAACAGGGGAGAAGAGAGAAAGAAAAGAAAAAGGAAAAAGAAAAAAAAAAATTGGCGCGCTCGTGATCCGAACTCCTCATCAAGCCGAGTCAAGTGTGCTTTGCAACGCTGGTAAGGAATCGAAGCTTTTAATCATCTACTTCAAGCAATCGCCGCAATTAGGGCTCGAAGTTCGGATTTCTTGAGATTTGTGTGGCGAAGCCTGATTTTTGAGTCGTTAAGCTGTATATATTTATAGAAATGGTACTTTGGGATGTTGTGAAGCTATAGCATCTTACGGATCGTGATTTGAGCTTGTGGTTTGTCCGGAATTTTGAAGTTGGGGACGCAATCTGGTACTGTAGCGGCAGTAGCTTCGAGCCTCTTTTTTGTCGTTTTCGGTTCTGTTTTGGGGCAGCTGAGTTGGGGTTGTTGTTGTACGTTAAAAGAGCTTTCTAAAGACTGCAAGATGGCTTGAAACGGAAATTTGTGGAGGGAGTTATGGCGTGACGAAGTTGGCGCATGGACCGCGCCTAGCTGAAATTGTTGGGTTTCTGCTTTTTGTGTGTTTTCGTGGCGCGTAGGTGTCGTTTTATCGACTAATAGGCCTAGCTTAGACGAGTCGTTGTAAGAATATTCCTTTTACTCGGCCTTTTGATATTGTTTTTCCGTTAATTGTTAGGGATCCGAGTGCGTGGTTCGAGTGAGCGTCGTAATTGATTTTTGGCTTTTCCCTGTGAGTGACACTATTTCTTCTTTGTATTTTAAACTCATGTTTTGAGAAACATGGTGAATTATATACTTTATGAGTTGATAAAATACATCTTTTGTTGCATAAAATAGGATGGAGTTATTACTGCCATTTTGCTATTTGAAAGATCGAGTTATATTTCGAATTCAATTCGAATGGTTGTTGAAAATGGTTTGTGGAATTCTTTATGAAAAGATCTTGAAATGGTTTGGAGAATGCTTTGATATTTATATATATCAAATCTTGAGTTATGATATGACTTTCTTTCCGACGTTGGATTCTGGATATTGTGATTTGTGGTTGGTGCTCAATGTCTCGTGAACCCCGAGGGGTGTGTTGGTATGCGCATACTTAATCTGGATATCCTCAGGGCCGAGCCACCGGCTAATAATAGGTGGAGACCTTGCCAAGGGGGATTCTTGGTCGTCTCGTCACGGGCGTTACGCGTGGCCGAGTTAGACATTTGAGCATGAATTGGTCAATGGAGTAGACCATTGACGTGTGATTTGAGTTTAGTCGATGGAATGGACCATCGATGTGATTTGATGAGATTAATCAATGGAATAGACCATTGATACGTGTTTTATGAGATTGACTAATGGACTCGACCATTGGTACTTTCGGTATTTGAGTTATGTTTGTGTTTTTAAAATGTGCATAGTGATTTCTCGATCCGCTTAGAAGAAATGTGTTACTCATCGAAAGCCGTGATAGCTCACTTCTCTCATCTACTTGCTTTTCGGGTTCTTCAAAATGAGTCGCGAGTAGGCGTGAGCGTTCGTTCGGGAGGACTTTTGTGGTGGAAATTTTTGGGTATGACTTGTGCATAGTTAAAAGGTTTATGTTTTGATCTTTTGTGGATTATAGATATACTCCGATATTGTAACCAAATACCCTTTTTGTTATACATATATATGTGGATGTATATATGTTGTATTTTGGTTATGTTGAGGCTGCGTCCTTTGGAAAAAGGACGGCCGTGTCATGCCCCTTTTCTTGTGAATTGGGGTGTGACATTTGTTGGTATCAGAGCTTAGGTTTTGATTTGTTTGGGCAGGTATGGGACGATGTGAGATTGTGTGATAGATTTTTTTTTTACGCGTTAGCCTTTTAGATACTAAGTTGTAGCTCCATTCTTGGATTCAGGTGGTCATGGGTGACTCGGAGACACTTGCTTCGTTTCGTAGAAATAGTAAAGGCAAGCAAGTTGTCGCCCCTGGTGCTAGAGACATGCCTCAAGCTTCTCGAGGTGCGTCTTTGAGGAGGAGACGGGAGGATCGGCGTGATGGAAGTCCGGATTCACATGAAGTCAGGGAAGTTAACCAACGGTCATTTCCCCCGACTGACTTTGAGCAAGCCATGATTCATTGGTATCGTCAAGCAAAGGAATTAAGTGGAGATGGAGCAACTGGCTCATACACCTTTGCCCAATTCAGAGAGGCGAAACCACCCACTTATGATGGAAAAGCTGATCCTCTTGCAATGAGCAAAGACTAGAAAGATTGAAGGGATCTTTGAAGCTGAAGGTGTTCCCGAAGACAAGAAGGTTAGCTTTGCTTCCCGATACTTAGAAGGCGAGGCAGAACATTGGTGGGAGGGAATGAGGCCAGCTCTTGGAGATAGGGGTGGTGCTATAGCTTGGGAGGACTTTAAGCAGGCTTTCAATGCCCAATTCTTCCCAAAGTGTCATTTCGGACAAAATGAAGAGTGATTTTATACACATATCTCAAGGTGACTCCACGGTTTTGGAGTATGCAGCCCGCTTTAATCGGATGAGTAGATTTGCTGAGCAATATGTGTCTAATGAGCAAGATAAAGCTGATCACTTTCGAGGGGGCTTCGGTATGACATTGGTTCCGCACTCACACCTCTAGCATTGACATCTTATAGAGACGTGTTGGAACGAGCGATCAGAGTGGAACAAAAGATTTTGGAGCGAGACGTGCAAGGCGTACCTCAGCATAAGAAGTTGAGATTCACTGACTATCAGGATAGCGGCGCCGGTGGCAGCGGAAAGAGGAAAGCTTTTAATCAGCCAGAAAGCCTAGAATTCAGAATAATCCAGGCCCTTGTACTACTTGTGGGAGACGACATAGCGGTCCTTGTTACCACAAAAGAGGAGCATGTTTCACTTGTGGAAAAATGGGACATATGGCACGTGAGTGTCCAACACAAAAGAATGCCCCTGGAGATAGTAGAGTATGTTTTGTATGTGGACAACCTGGACATCGAGCCTATACTTGTTCTATGAGGAAGACCGCGCTCCAGTTGATAGGCCACAAGAAGGCCAACAAAGGCAAAGGATGACTGGGAAAGTTTATACGATGACAGGAGAGGATGCGGCGGCTTCTAATACAGTTGTTGTAGGTAATATTTCTATTGCCTCACAACCTGCTTATGCATTGTTTGATCCCGTGCCACGCATTCCTTTACTTCCATTGACTTTGCAAAGAAACTTGATGTATTGCCCGAGCTTCTAAAGTATGAATTGCGTATTGATACACCCACTGGTGATTTCTTGATTGCTGATCGTGTTTTCAAGAATTGTTTGTTGCGAATTGATGATGTACCATTGCCTGTGGATTTGGTGGAGTTAGATATGCGAGATTTCGATGTTATTCTAGGAATGGATTTGTTATCAAAATATCATGCCACTTGTTGATTGTTATTCAAAGAAAGTTATTTTTCGACCTCCAAATCAACCCGAATTCTCTTTTTTTTCGGGAGTTATGAAGGCACTTTTCCAAGGTTAATTTCAGCTATGCAAGCAAGAAAGCTTTTGAGAAAGGGTTGTTGTGGTTATTTGGCTTGTGTAAAAGACGCAAGTAAGGAGCCGCAAAGCTAGAAAATGTTTATGTTGTCGAGAATTTCCTGATGTATTTCCCGAAGATTTACCCGGCTTGCCTCCTAATAGAGAGATAGAATTTTGTATCGATTTAATGCCTGGTGCAACACCCATCTCTAAGACCCCATATCGGATGGCACCTTCGAATTGAGTGAATTGAAAACACAACTGCAAGAGCTTTTGGATAAGGGTTTTATCAGCCTAGTGTATCGCCTTGGGGAGCTCCTGTTCTATTTGTGAAGAAGAAAGACGGTAGTATGCGACTTTGCATAGATTATCGAGAACTTAACAAGATGACGATCAAAAATAAATATCCTTTACCTCGGATTGATGATTTATTTGATCAACTTCAAGGGGCTCAAGTATTTTCTAAGATCGACCTTCGTTCTGGGTATCATCAGTTGAAGATAAAAGTTGACGATGTGCCAAGGACTACTTTTAGAACAAGGTATGGGCATTATGAATTTCTTGTCATGCCTTTTGGGTTAACAAATGCACCTGCGGCTTTTATGGATTTGATGAATAGGGTGTTCAGGCAATTTCTTGACAGATTTATTGTGGTATTCATTGATGATATTTTGGTGTATTCGAGGAGTTTGGAAGAACATGAACAGCACTTGAGAGTTGTTTTACAAACTTTGCGTGAAAAGAAGTTGTATGCTAAATTTAGTAAGTGTGCCTTTTGGCTTGATCATATAGAATTCTTGGGTCATGTAATATCAAAGGATGGTATCTCGCCTTGATCCAAAGAAAGTTGAAGCAGTTGTTCAATGGAATCGCCCTACCAATGTCACGAGGTAAGGAGTTTTCTTGGGTTAGCAGGTTATTACAGGCGATTTATAGAAGGGTTTTCTAAAATTGCCAGTCCACTTACTCGCCTAACTCAAAAGAGAGTTAAATTTGTATGGTCGATCAATGTGAGCGCAGTTTCCAAGAGTTGAAGAGGCGATTGGTGTCAGCTCCTATATTAACTTTGCCTTCAGGAACTAGTGGCTTTACAATTTATTGCGATGCATCTAAGGAAGGTTTAGGTTGTGTTCTTATGCAGGACGGTAAAGTTGTAGCTTATGCCTCTAGACAGTTGAAGACTCACGAGAAGAACTATCCTACTCATGATTTGGAGTTGGCGGCGGTTGTGTTTGCCTTAAAAATATGGCGGCATTACTTGTATGGTGAAAATGTGAAGTTTTTACCGATCACAAGAGTTTGAAATATATTTTTACTCGAAAAGAACTTAACATGAGGCAAAGGAGATGGCTAGAACTTCGAAGGATTATGACTTATCCATCAATTACCATCCGTAAAGCTAACGTGGTAGCCGATGCCTTGAGTCGCAAATCTTCTGGAAATATGGCAGCATTGCTCACTTCTCAAAAGCCTATTCTTGAGGATATGAGAAAGCTAGACCTGGAGGTTTTGGTCCATCGGCTTGGTGCTCGATTAGCTAATCTTCGAGTACAACCAACATTGATTGACAGAATCAAGGCTAAACAAAATGAAGATCCTCAATTGGAAAAGATCGAGAAGGTGTAGAAGCTGGGAAACGAGATGACTTTAGTATCCACGTAGATGGGTCATTGAGGTTTCGTGGTCGATTATGTGTTCCCGATGATTCAGAATTGAAAAAGGAGATATTACAAGAAGCTCATAGCACTAAATTCTCAATTCATCCAGGGAGCACCAAGATGTATAGGGATTTGAGAGGAAATTTTTGGTGGATCAATATGAAGAAGGATATTGTGAAATTTGTTGACCAGTGTCTAATTTGCCAGCAAGTGAAAATTGAGCATCAGAAACCAGGTGGCCGCTTGCACCCACTTGAAGTACCTAAATGGAAGTGGGAGCATATTACCATGGATTTCATCGTCGGCTTACCGAGGACGCCTAGTGGTAAGAATGCCATATGGGTGATTGTTGATCGATTGACTAAATCTGCACACTTTTTGTCTTATCGATTTGGTCTTTCACTTGAAGACATGGCGAAGCGATACGTTAATGAGATAGTGAGACTTCATGGAGTTCCAAAGAGTATTGTTTCCGATAGAGATCCCAGGTTTGTGTCCAACTTTTGGAAGAGTTTACAAAGGGCATTAGGTACTCAACTCAACTTTAGCACAGCTTTTCACCCACGTGACGGATGGTCAATCGTAGAGAACTATTCAGACGTTAGAGGATATGCTGCGGTCTTGCGTTATTGACTTTGGTGGTTCGTGGGACGAACATTTACACTTGGCAGAGTTTTCTTATAATAATAGCTATCATTCCAAAAGTATTAAAATGGCTCCTTTTGAAGCTTTGTATGGGCGTAAGTGTAGGACTCCTGTTTGTTGGGATGATGTTGGTGAGAAAAGATTAACCGGCCCTGAATACATACAACAATCAGAAGAGAAAATCAGACTTATTCGAGAGAATTTGAAAACAGCACAAAGCCGTCGTAGAAAGTTATGCGGACCTTAAAAGGCGCAAAGTAGAATTTAATGTAGGAGACCATGTGTTCTTGAAGGTTTCTCCTATGAAAGGCGTCATGAGATTTGGAACGCGTGGTAAATTAAGCCCAAGGTACGTTGGACCATTTTTGATATTAGAAAAGATCGGTGAAGTTGCTTATAAACTGGCTCTACCACCAGCATTATCCGGAGTCCATAATGTGTTTCACGTGTCCTTATTATGGAAATATGTGCCAAGTCCTGATCACGTTCTGGATTTTACACCGTTGAATTTGAGAGAAAACTTATCATACGAAGAACAGCCCGTTCGTATTATCGATAAGAAGGATCAGGTGTTGCGACGACGCACTATTCCTTATGTGAAGATCCAGTGGAAAATCACACGGAGAGAGAGGCCACTTGGGAACTCGAGGAAGAGGCAAGGCGCAAATACCCTCACTTGTTTCATGATTGACGTACCTGTAAATTTCGAGGACGAAATTTTTTTAAGGAGGGGAGAATGTAATATATGGGCTCTTTAATAAAAGAAAAGAAAAAGAAAGGGTTGAAAAGTCAAAAAAGGGAGGCTGAGGGAGAGAACTGTGGAACTTTCGTGGGTTATAAAAAGAGAGAAAGAGGGAGAGAGAGAAGAGCACGGCAGAAACAAAAAACAGGGGAAAACGCAAAAACAGGGGAGAAGAGAGAAAGAAAAGAAAAAGGAAAAAGAAAAAAAAATTTGGCGCGCTCGTGATCCGAACTCCTCATCAAGCCGAGTCAAGTGTGCTTTGCAACGCCGGTAAGGAATCGAAGCTTTTAATCATCTACTTCAAGCAATCGCCGCAATTAGGGCTCGAAGTTCGGATTTCTTGGAGATTTGTGTGGCGAAGCCCGATTTTTGAGTCGTTAAGCTGTATATATTTATAGAAATGGTACTTTGGGATGTTGTGAAGCTATAGCATCTTACGGATCGTGATTTGAGCTTGTGGTTTGTCCGGAACGGAATTTTGAAGTTGGGGACGCAATCTGGTACTGTAGCGGCAGTAGCTTCGAGCCTCTTTTTTTTGTCGTTTTCGGTTCTGTTTTGGGGCAGCTGAGTTGGGGTTGTTGTTGTACGTTAAAAGAGCTTTCTAAAGACTGCAAGATGGCTTGAAACGGAAATTTGTGGAGGGAGTTATGGCGTGACGAAGTTGGCGCATGGACCGCGCCTAGCTGAAATTGTTGGGTTTCTGCTTTTTGTGTGTTTTCGTGGCGCGTAGGTGTCGTTTTATCGACTAATAGGCCTAGCTTAGACGAGTCGTTGTAAGAATATTCCTTTTTACTCGGCCTTTTGATATTGTTTTTCCGTTAATTGTTAGGGATCCGAGTGCGTGGTTCGAGTGAGCGTCGTAATTGATTTTTGGCTTTTCCCTGGTGAGTGACACTATTTCTTCTTTGTATTTTAAACTCATGTTTTGAGAAACATGGTGAATTATATACTTTATGAGTTGATAAAATACATCTTTTGTTGCATAAAATAGGATGGAGTTATTACTGCCATTTCGTTATTTGAAAGACTGAGTTATATTTCGAATTCAATTCGAATGGTTGTTGAAAATGGTTTGTGGAATTCTTTATGAAAAGATCTTGAAATGGTTTGGAGAATGCTTTGATATTTATATATATCAAATCTTGAGTTATGATATGACTTTCTTTCCGACGTTGGATTGCTGGATATTGTGATTTGTGGTTGGTGCTCAATGTCTCGTGAACCCCGAGGGGTGTGTTGGTATGCGCATACTTAATCTAGGATATCCTTGTGGGCCGAGCCACCGGCTAATAATAGGTGGAGACCTTGCCAAGGGGGATTCTTGGTCGTCTCGTCACGGGCGTTACGCGTGACCATGGTTAGACATTTGAGCATGAATTGGTCAATGGAGTAGACCATTGACGTGTGATTTGAGTTTAGTCGATGGAATGGACCATCGATGTGATTTGATGAGATTAATCAATGGAATAGACCATTGATACGTGTTTTATGAGATTGACTAATGGACTCGACCATTGGTACTTTCGGTATTTGAGTTATGTTTGTGTTTTTAAAATGTGCATAGTGATTTCTCGATCCGCTTAGAATAAATGTGTTACTCACTGAGCCGTGGTAGCTCACTTCTCTCATCTACTTGCTTTTCAGGTTCTTCAGCGAGTCGCGAGTAGGCGTGAGCGTTCGTTCGGGGAGGACTTTTGTGGTGGAAATTTTTGGGTATGACTTGTGCATAGTTAAAAGGTTTATGTTTTGATCTTTTTGTGGATTATAGATATACTCTGATATTGTAACCAAATACCCTTTTTGTTATACATATATATGTGGATGTATATATGTTGTATTTTGGTTATGTTGAGGCTGCGTCCTTTGGAAAAAGGACGGCCGTGTCATGCCCCTTTTTCTTGTGAATTGGGGTGTGACACCACTTATGTCATTAACAAATAGATTCATAATCTATAAATGCCAAATTCAATGTACTTCAAAGTCATTGCAAGTTGCTTGTATTAGGGGTGTCTAAGGTTCGGATCGAATTTCCATGATACCCAAATTGAACCAAACAATATGAGATGCGTGCATGTTTTGACTTGAACCAAATGTGACGCAAACCATGGTCGTTCCAGCCGAGCTGGGTTTTGGGTTCCTCTTTTTTGTGCTTCTTCTTCTTCCCTATTGCTCATCTATTATTCTCAGCGCCACAGATTCTGGCAAATGCAGCGGGAAACATCCAGAAAAGGAAAAAACAAAAATCAAACACCTTACTTTCCTCTTAATCATGAAAAAAACGTATCTACCTTCTGTACATATATAAACACGATTTGAAAATCAACTAAAAAGGGTTGCGTGCGTGGCGTCAGAGTACTGAAGATTTAGCGGGGTTGAATACGGTGGAACCATGTATCAACACTGCTCTCGGTGTAGGAGCAAGGCTTCTTTAATTGAACATTTGGGGTGACAAAATATTCTGCAGACTTGCACATGAGATGCTAAATGCTGTTTGCAGAACGAGATGAACCGGGACGGCTGGTTAGATCAGACAGACTTTCTTCAACATGGCCTCAAAATTCTGGAAGCATTTCAAGGGCTGAACCCGTACGTGGTAGATAAGCAGATCCATCATTGTGGCGGCGGATCCCAGGATCCGTCCATGGCATTCTATTTTCTGGAGCTGTCGCTGCGACAAAGAACGCGAAGGAAGGAAAAAGAAGGGGAAAAAAGAAATATGAAACCCGGCCCGAACCGTCATATGACCCAAATTCCTTTACTTATTGATGTCTCCATTGTAATTGATGTCTCCGGGCCCTCGCAAGCTGTGATATGTCCGTGTCAACTCTGATCTTTCGTCCCGGTCGGGAAGACTCGAGTTCACACGCAAAGTTTTCCTTCCTCGTAGTGAAAATGAGTCATTTAACCCATCTTGCCATCCTAGAATAATTAATTGCAATTAACCACAAACGATTAATTTAGGCATATAAATATGTAGTTAATTACGCGTGTTGAGTTAAAGATGAATCGCGTTTTTGTTACAAACAGGTCTGCATGTTAATACCCATAGCGAAGTGACCCTCTCATTTAGGCATATAAATATATGCTAAAATATTTTATTTTTTTTACACGTTTTATGTGAGTATCATTTCCTTAAACTTGTCAAATGACGGATTATTGTGTAGGATCTTCCCTGGTTTCGACACATTTGACGAAAGTATCATATTTAAATTAATCTGGATATGATATAACACGACGAACTATTAGCTCTATTGACAAGAGCTGCAACAATCGTAAGAGAATACATGTTCATCACGCAAAGCCACCAAGAAACATTGCATCGATGATACTTAAAGAACAATTGATAAGAAGTGATGTTTGCTTCATCGCGTAACGAAGATATATCATTTCATATTCTCCAAATATCTAGAAATATTACAAAGTACCCCCTCTATTACAATTGTACAGATTGATATAGAGGTATGCATCTTTACAATGAAATATATATCTTCTTCTTGGGGGGAAACTATGGCCAGCTGCTCTAATAAAGGTACGATTTAGTATTTTAAATACTCTAATAAGTTCATTTAACAATAATCGATCGCAGCGAAAGCACTTCATGGCACACACATTTAGATAGGAATCTGAGAAGAAGATGAAACCTGAGAGACAAGCTCCGTCTCCATTCCTTTTTTTTCTCTCAAAAGACACGATACCTTGAACAGTTGAACTAAACGATTTTTTCCATTGCTTTACCGTTTCCTACCTTAAAATGCATCCTACATAATATTCATCCTTAATATATTTGGTTCGTGGCGACGAGTCTCCATTAGAGTAATTGACTTTGCTCGCTTCTTTATTCGTTCACGACGACGGTGCCGCGAAAAGTACTCATATTATTATGATGCAATTTGGCCATCATGAGCGGCTTACTTTGGCTGCATGGTCTCATGTCTATGGAGGACTAGCTCCCGGAGAGCAACTTCCACGAACAGAACTACCACACTTTGGCTTAGGTTGTGCCGGTATGCACCGTTTATATCTGCCCCCTCGTCCGCAACTTGCCGGCGTCCGTGCCGGTCCTGCTTACGTCATCAGATAGAAGATTCATCATATTTCTTCGACCATTCACATCAATTTGAAATGATGGAGAGAGAGAGAGAGATGGTGAGTTCACCTGGAAGGACTGCAACAGTGTGGAGTGCCCGAGCTTCAATGGAAGGAAGGAAGAGAAGAGCGAAGGAGATGAAGAGAGCACAAACAAGAACAAGGGTCTTCCTCATTATTAGTTTTGGTGAGAGGTATTTGGTACTTTAGGCTTGGTACTTTGGGCTTTCCATGAGGTGGCTATTTATATTGTTTTTCTCCCGTAGAAGTAACAAATTGTAAATTTGATTATGCTTTATCATCCGGTGTCCACATAGGATGCATCGTCGTGAGACCAATAACTTTCATATAATTGATATTTGGAAAATTACTTAAAAAGTTTTAAATCTCTTGCACTTGTGACAATTCAATCCTAAACATTTTCACGTTTTGTCATTTGAGTCCATCCAACCATTTCGACAGAAAATTGCTATTGTTCATATTGTTCCTCCTACGTGGCACAACCGATGTTAATATGAACAATTTTTGTAATTTTTTTAATTGGAATTTTTATTTTTATTTTATTCTTTTCCTTTTTCCTTCTTCAAGGGCCGGCGATGGTACCCTCGCTAGATCTAGCAAGGACCGATTGACCTCGCCGACGAGTTTGAGCCTCGCCTCAATGAGCGCGACCCTCGCCTTTGGCTGATCACCTGCCATTGCGACTGGTGGAGGAAGAAGGAAGAAGGAATGGTCTGGCTCTTTTGACATTGGTTTTGTTCTATGAAATCAGAACTGAATGAGAAAGCTTGCCCTGAAACATTGAGAACCTCTTTTTGTTGTGGTTGATTTCTCTCAAATGCAATGCAAATTTATCTGCTTCGTTTAACTAGTATTGGTTGATGTGAAGCCAATTATATGCCAAGTTGTTATCGGTTTCGAAGAAAGTCTGCTGCCATTTCTGCGAGAGTTCTTTTCTGTTATTAACTTCTTCAAGCTGGAAAGTCCTCAATTGACCGAGCTCAATTTTGGTTAGAACACAAAGATGTTGAACTTGCACCCTAGACTATATGACTGTGAATGGAAGGATCATATTTATGTTGCTTCGATTTTACTGGAGGATTTCTCGGACTGGAAAATTTTTGTATCATAGTTTATACTCTTACTCTTTAGCGATGAATGCTAAGATTGCCTTATTAATCATTCCCTTTCAAGCATAGGCCACCAAGTCAATTGACGAAAGAGATATTCTAAGTCGTCCATTATAGTAGATACATCATCTTCAAATGCCCACTCAATTGCCTCCGACGTGCAGTGCGAAATGGGCTGCGAAATGGGATGTGACATAAGTGTACAGCCATCAAGTCATGGATCAGTGTGAAGCATGTACACTCTGGAAAAATTCTTAGATGAACCCGTTGCATGTAAGCCCGATCACATGCATGTATCGTCGGATGAAGTAGACTATGTGGAATCCAACGGATCCTACGGTATATCTAATTTGGACTCATAGGTTATGAGTTCCCCTGAGACTTATTTGTAACAAAGGAACGTCCGGATGATTTATTGTTCTCGTTACTAAAAGCAGATTTTTTTTCCATGCTGGTAGCCTTTTGGGAATCACGGCAAGTGTCATAAACATTATTGGTGAAAAAATGATTAATCACTCGATTTTTTAACAACTTGTTGGTAACTTACCATCTTTTTTTTTTTTTTTTTATTATTATGGAATTACCATTTTTTTTTATCATTTTACAAATCACAACTTCTGAAATCTTTTTTTTTTTTTTTTTTTGGTTAAAAAGAACACTTTGGACGTGTTTATTTTGCAAAAAATGAATGATTTGAAAAATATTTTTCGAAAAGTAATTGTTTTAGAAAAATTAGTAAATGAAAAATACTTTCATCATCAATATCAATCAATGCTTAACTATTTTCGTAGGAAATGAAAAAAAAAAATCCATTCATTTTTTTTCTAGATGATCTAAGCAATTATTTATTTGAAAAACAATTTCCAAATCACTTTTTCCAACAGCGACTCAACTTTTTCTCAGGCAGTTACAGTGCTTGCAACAGGATGAACTTAACTAGGCTGCAAATGGCATTAGTTTCACCATGAGATTAGCATGTTGCTTTCACGAGCCATTGGATGCTCGATATGGACATAATATCTTGTGCAGTGTCGTCAATTCACTTGGCACTATATCAACGTAATTGAGGGTGCGTAGAGAGCTTATCTCAATTGAGTTAATTCTAGTCAGTTGACGAAAGGGAGGTTTTAAGTCATCCACTATAGACCCTATTAGAATCTGATAGGTACGTCATCTTGCAATGCCCACTCAATTTTCTCCGTAAGTGCGGTGGCAAAATTGGGTGTAACGTAAGCGTCCAACCATCAAGTATGTGAATAATATAGCCCGACTTACATGCGTCGTAGGATTATGTGGGTTCCACTCGGCGCGCCTCATCCAACGATAGATGCATGTGAGCTGGGCTCAGGTACACCGCGTTAATCCAAGACTTGTTCGTACAGAGGAACATCAAGATGAGTCTACTGTTCAGTCAGGCGAAGGAAATGAAGTAAATGAAGGATGGTCAGTTGGATGATGCTTTCATTCTCTTGCACGTTTATGCTGGGGTATATGCTGTTTAAGATCCACACGGACTTCACATTGGCCATTTTCTGGCAAGGAATGGTCTGGCTCTTTTGACATTGGTTTTGTTCTATGAAATCAGAACTGAATGAGAAAGCTTGCCCTGAAACATTGAGAACCTCTTTTTGTTGTGGTTGATTTCTCTCAAATGCAATGCAATTTTATCTGCTTCGTTTAACTAGTATTGGTTGATGGGAAGCCAATTATATGCCAAGTTGTTATCGGTATCGAAGAAAGTCTGCTGCCATTTCTGCGAGAGTTCTTTTCTGTTATTAACTTCTTCAAGCTGGAAAGTCCTCAATTGACCAAGCTCAATTTTGGTTAGAACACAAAGATGTTGAACTTGCACCTTATACTATATGACTGTGAATGGAAGGATCATATTTATGTTGCTTCGATTTCACTGGAGGATTTGTCGGACTAGAAAATTTTTGTATCATAGTTTATACTCTTTACTCTTTAGCGATGAAGGCTACAGATTGCCTTATTAATCATTCCCTTCCAAACAGCCACACCTATTTGTTTTCAAAAGAAGCTAAGATATGAAAAATTCGTGGTGAAAACAGAGATGAGACAGATACTTCTCCATCCTAGATGAAGAAAATCAGAGGCAGGCAAGAAATTCAGGAACTCCTGGAAGCTACTTTCACAGATTAGACAAGCACTTCATTACACTTACATCTAGATAATTCATCATATTGCAATTTGAAAGAGAAGATGAAACCTGTGACAAGCTCTGTCGCTGTTCCCTTTTCCTTTCAAAAGATACATACCATAAACTAGACGATTCATTCATTGCTTTATTGTTTCATACATTAAATTGCATCCTCTACATAGTATTCATCCTTAATTCATTTTTAGGTATTGAAACAAGGCTCCATCAAGTGACTGACTTTACTCAGCTTCTTTATTTATTCACGATGACAGTGTCGTGAAAGTACTTCATATTATGTTGCAATTTCGCTGTCATGAGCTTAACTTAGCTCCCTGGATTCATGGCCCTCTGGGGATAACTGGCTAATGGCAATGACGTTCATAGGGAGAACAACTCGGCTTAGGTGATTTCGGGCACGGTGTATACCTGCTGCCCGGACTTTGTTGTCCGCATTCTGCACTTTTCAGGTCTAACGGTCCTGTTTACATTATCACGTTGATGATTCATTATATTTCTTCAGTTAATACCATTGATTTGAAATAATGAAGAGAGAGAGAGAGAGTTCACCTTTTTGAAGGAGTGCTCGAGCTTCGGTGGAAGGAAGGAAGAGAAGAGCGAACGAGATCAAAAGAGCGCAAGCAAGAAGAAAGGCCTTCCTCATTATGAATATTGGAGAGGTATTTGGTAGCTCTGGCTTGGCACATTTTGCTTTCCATTCGGTGGCTATTTATAAAGTTTTTCTCTCGGGTTAAAGTGACAAATTATGAATTTGATTATGTTAAGTTGATCATCCCATGGAGATTTTCTATCTTTAATAAACAAGCTCCCTTGTTCTCATGGACGATAGGATATGTTCTGAATCCAAGACCATAAAGGTCACTACTATGCATCACTATCGGATACATAAGAGTCCAAAGTCATTGCAAGTGGTTTGTACCGTGAGACATAAGAGTCCAACTATCAAGTGGCCAAAATTATACCTCATCAAGATCGGTCTTAGTTTATTTATTGCCCTTAAAAAGAAAACATCCACACGCTGTCTCATCAATTTTAAGTGTCATGCATGACGCTTTAATGCGAAGAATGGTAATCTTGCATAAATAATACCATACAACAATAGAAGAGACGTACTAAGTAAAGCTTCTACTTATGATTATTTACCTTGCAGCATAGTCAAATAACTCCGAATAAACTTTTTTCGCAATACTATTATTGCATGAACCCAAGGGGAATATCTGGATGAAGCTCCTAAAGGGCGGCAAATTCTTCCAGAAAAAAAGACAGAGAACGTGCAAACATTGCCAAAATTTGAAATATATTAATAAGATTTCCAAAAATTATGAAAATGTAATATGTAAATTTACATATAAATATTGGATCGTGACCGAAATTTCAGAAGTTTTGGATTTCAGAAATTTCAAAGTATGTTTTTTTTTTTTTTGGTTTTTGGTCGGTCAAATTTCAAAGTATGTGAGTTGGCAAAATTTGAACTTTTCCAGTTAATAAATTCTCATAAATACACGTAACGTTGGAACACACATAAAAAAACATGGTATAAAGAAAAGCGGTCCATTCATCATATTTCCTGGAAATTTTCCACGTTATGAGCAGACAGTACTATCTTTATCTAATTTAATAGCTTAAAGTAATGCAATAATGATCACACATTCAAAAACTCAAGCTAAAGTCAAAATATCAATCACAATCATAACAACTCAAAAATGTTTAAAAATGAAGATAAGATTTGGTTTGGTTTGGTTTGATGTTCAAAAATCTGCAAAGTCTTTTTCTCCCCCTTTTTGTCAGCATTAAAAAAATCAAGGAGCACGAGGAATGCGAACAAGTTGAAAGTCCTCCATAGACTTGACAGTTTCTTCTAGCTTCCTCAAATCTTCCTGTAGTTGGGTAAGAGCAGTGCCTTTTGCAGTATCCTGAATCTGACGCTGAACCTCTTTAAGCTGATCATGCATGGTGATGAACATTGCATGATTTTCATTCTGCAAAGTCTGAAATTCATACCCCATAGCATAGATTTGGCATTTGAGCTCCAAGATGATGTCAAGCAACCTTCCAAAATCTCCTGAATTGTCAGTCTGTGTGCTTGCATCAACTCGGTCTGATGGTGGAGTCAAGCCAGTATGAATATCAGTAGGGAGTTCAGTATGTGGAGATGATGCCTCTCCTTCAGGAAACTGAGCAGCATAAACATCTTCTGCATCAGGAGGTGATCGACTAACACCTGTTTGTGTATCTTCTTCTATAAAAGTCAGTAGAAGAGGAGTATGTTCTCTGTGGGTATCTTCCCCTGTTTCAATGTCTTCTGGAGGAGAAAAGAACTCTTCTTTCTGAGGAGTTTCCTCAGTGACAGGTTGTTGTTGATCCTCTTTTTTCTGCTGGAGAATCTGTTTTTGCCGATTTGTCCCCGTGTTCTGCTTTTTCTTCTTCCTCTTCCTCTTCCTCTTTCTCTTCTTCTTTCTCTTCTTCTTTCTCTGCAAAATGTTGTTCTGGAACAGCTAAAACAGGTGCAGAAAATTGAGAAACAAGAGCAGAGATGGGTAGAGCATCCTCATCATCTTCATCTTCCAAGATGATCGGCCTTCTCTTTTTGATAGGACTAGCCACTGGTTCCTTTCCTTTTCTTTTGGCCGCAGAAGAGTCTAGTCTGAACTTGATAGGAGTCGCAGAAAATTGAGAAACAAGAGCAGAGATGGGTAGAGCATCCTCATCATCTTCATCTTCCAAGATGATTGCCCTTCTCTTCTTGATAGGACTAGCCACTGGTTCCTTTCCTTTTCTTTTGGCCACAGAAGAGTCTGGTCTGAACTTGATAGGAGTCTTCTCCTTGAACTGCTCCAGCTTCTTGCTGAGTTCTTTCAGACGCATCTTTGTAATCATCCTCAGTCCAATGACCATTTTATCAATAGTCTTCATAGAGAGAATGTGAGGAGGTTGAATGTTCAGGTGTCTGAAAAGACGAGTGATGAGAGCAGCATAAGGGAGTTTTCCCTTGTCCTTTGCCATGGACCCGTACATGTGAAACATGATAGTGTGCGGCAGAGAGAAATTAAGACCAATCTTGATTGCATACATCAACTTAGCCTCTGAGATGGATACATCCGTCTTGGATGTTGATCTCGGTCTAAGACAGCTTGATCACGATCTTGTGAAGCGAGTGTTTGTTGCATTCATCCTGGGAGTAGGAGAGACGACCTTCAGCAATTCGGTCTCTCGCAAGTTCTAGAGTGGCATGACTTACAGACACACCAATTGATTGGAAAGCACCTCTTTCCACACCAATTACATCTGCCAGAATGTCCTTATCAACAACATATTCTTTATCTCTCACACTGAAAGAAAAGCTGTTCGCATCAAGAAAACTGAGATTGGAATAGAAGTACGCTGTTAATTCAGAATGGGTCATATCACAGTCAGTACAGAACTGATGAAGTTGAAGTTTTTCAAACTTCTCTCTCAGATTGATACTTAATAGGTCCAGAAAATCAAAATCCACCGTCCGTGGATTCATCACCCCACGCTTCAGCAGTTTTTCATACATCTTCCTGTGTCCGTCTGAGCGAAACAGTTCATCATTCTTTCCTCGAAGGTTTGCAGCCACACCCATCCAAGGTTTAAAATATATGAACATTTTCTCATCATCATACTTTCCCTCTGGCTGATTTATACTACTAAACCTAGGGTCACTGGGAAAGTTTGCAAAGGCTTTTGCAGCCGTTCCAGCAGGAACAATCCTTGATCTCTCCATGACGGTGAGAAAATGAGTCTCATTTGAGTAACCTTTGGTCATGGCAGAACCTCCTTCCTTCAATGTAGAGTAAAGCCTATAAACAAAAGCAGGCTTGAGTGTTCTTACTGGTTCAATATCTTCAAGAACTTCTGCTGCATCTTGATGGCGACGACCATGAGGTCTGGTTGAGGAAGTACGCTGTTGAGATCGTTGAGGAGTCTGTTCAATTAGCAAGTCACTTTCTTCTGTGAGATCGAAGTGCGTAGGACCCTCACCAGATCCCTGTGGTCCCCTGTTTGCTATCCTTGATGATTTCCTTTGGTGAGACATTGTTGCTTTCTTTGGAGAAGCTTTCACACTTGTGTCGCAAGAAAGTTAAAAGCTTTGAGACGTAGAAATTTGGGAGAGAAAAATACAGAGAAGTGAAAAATTTTGATCTAGGGTTTCTGGGTAAAGTGAAAAACGAAGGAGAAGAAGTATATAAAAGATGACTGATACGGGGTAAATCAAGCGTCGCAAATTTTTGGAAATATTAAGAATTTCCTTTTGAAAATAAAATAACTGCCTTAATAAATCGATAACCACCATTTTTTTAAATATAACTGCCTTAATAAGCTCGATTAGAGATAAACAGACAAACTTACCTTTTCGAAATGACAGTTTAAGTAAATGAACTTACAGTCGTGTCAATTGGTATTTTCAGTCTTCAATCTTTGAGTCTGATACTCTGTCAGACTTTGGATTCTGAGTCTGAGCTTCAACATTCTTTAAGAGATAAAATATTGAGTCTTGAGCGAATAGACTCATACAAGCTTTTCTCAAGTGGCTTTGTGAAGATGTCTGCCAGTTGATTCTTTGAGCCTATGAATTGTATCAAGACTTCTTTGTTCTGAACGTGATCTCTTATAAAATGATGTCGAATCTCAATGTGTTTTGCTCTTGAATGTAGGATAGGATTCTTTGTAAGATTGATTGTGCTGGTATTGTCACATATTATCTCTGTGCAAGAGTCTTCAATGCCAAAGTCTTGTAGTTGTTGTTTTATCCACAGTATTTGAGTACAGCAACTTCCAAGGGCTACGTATTCTCTTCAGCTTGTTGAAAGAGCCACGACTTTGTTTTCTTGAAAACCAAGATACTGCCCTATTTCCAAGCAATTGACAAGTACCCGAAGTGCTTTTTCTTTCAACTCTACAACATGCAAGATCTGCGTCTGAATAGCCAAGAAGTGTAAAGTCTCCTTCTTTGGGATACCATAGACCGATCTTAGCAGTAGTAGCAACATATTTAATAATACGTTTAGCAGCACTTAGATGAGATTCCCTAGGATCAGATTGAAACCTAGCGCATATGCAAACACTAAATAATATGTCGTCTGGATGCGGTAAGATAAAGAAGTGAACCAATGATACTCCTGTATAACTTTTGGTCGATTTTCTTCCCTGCTTCATCTTTGTCTATCTTCAAGGAACTTGATATTGGTATGTCAGTCTTTTTGCAATTTTCCAGACCGAAATTTTTAACAAGTTCTTTTGCATATTTCTCTTGATGAATGAATATTCATTCCTTTAGTTGTTTCACTTGTAGACCAAGGAAAAAGGATAGTTCACCCATCATGCTTATCTCGAATTCATCCCGCATAGACTTAGAAAATTTCTTGCACAAAGTCTCATTAGATGATCCGAATATAATGTCATCAACATAAATCTGAACAAGTAGAAAACTTTTACCTTCCTTTTTAATAAACAAAGTAGTGTCTACCTTTCCTTTAGAAAAGCCATTATGAATTAAGAAATTACTTAGCCTTTCATACCAAGCTCGAGGAGCTTGTTTCAACCATATAAAGCTTTCTTCGGTCCCGAACACCGAGTCCGGTTTCTTTGAGTCTTCAAATCCAGGAGGTTGTTCCACGTAGACTTCTTCTTGAATAAAACCATTCAGGAATGCGCTTTTGACATCCATTTGAAACAACCTGAAATTCTTATAGGAAGCAAAAACAAGTAGTAATCTGATTGCTTCTAACCTTGCTACTGGTGCATAGGTCTCATCATAGTCTATCCCTTCTTCTTGCGTGTATCCTTTAGCCACGAGTCTTGCTTTGTTTCTCGTTACTTTGCCTTTTCATCAACTTTGTTCCCGAAAACCCATTTAGCTCCAACAACCGATTTACCTTTTGGTTTAGGAGTCAATTCCCATACGTTGTTAATACTGAATTGTCTGAGCTCTTCTTGCATTGCTTCAATCTAGCTTTCATCAGCTAAAGCTTCTTCAATATTTTTGGGTTCTATTTCAAAAATAAGAGCAACAGCACTAGACTCTTCTCGCCTTTTGGATCTTGTTCGAATTCCCTCATTAATGTTCCCAATAATGAGTTCTTCAGGATGACTAGACATGTGCTTCCAGTTACTAGTCGATCGATAGATTGTTGATCTTCTTCTTGAGTAGATTCTTCATCGGTAGCTTATTGTACCGATTCTGAATTAGTAACTGCTTCAATGGAGGTAGATCTAGCGATTCTGGAAGATTCTGAATCTTCGATCCGAATTTGCTGAATTTGTGGAGAGTCTTGAAATTTGACATTCATTGATTCTTCCACGATCCGAGTCTTCTTGTTGAATACTCTAAAAGCTTTGCTTGTAGTTGAGTAACCAAGAAAGAATTCTTCATCTGATTTTTCTTCAAACTTACCAACACGATCATTTGCATTCTTTAGAATAAAACATTTGCAACCAAATACTTGAAAATAAGAAACTATTGGTTTCTTTCCTTTAAAAATTTCATAAGGGGTTTTCTCAAGAATTAGCCTTAAAAACACTCGGTTTATAATATAGCAAGCAGTTGAGACAGCTTCAGCCCAAAACCTTGAAGAAATTTGATTTCCAATTAAAAGAGTTATTGCCATTTCTTGTAAAGACCTATTCTTCCTTTCCACAACCCCATTCTGTTCTGGTGTATATGGAGAGGAGAATTTGTGTTGAAAGAAAGTAGACCCAAGTAAATCGTGAGTAATCATCCACAATTACTAGACAGAACATTTTTCCACCAATGCTTTGCGTTCTGGTAGGTCCAAACAAATCCATATGCAGAAGCTGCAGTACATGATTAGTGGACACTTTATTTATTGATTTGTAAGAGTTTCTAACCTGTTTACCCAAGACGCATGGTGCACATAGATCAGACTTTGAGTAATTGAGAATAGGCAATCCTCGAACAAGTTTCTTGGTAAAGATCTTGTTGATTTGCTTCATATTGGTATGGCCTAGCTTTTCGTGCCATAGATTAGCTTCATCTTATACTGATATTAAGCACTGTGATCTTTCTTGATTCACATCCAGAAGATAGATATTTCCATGTCTTCGTCCAGTAAAAGATTGAGTAAAGTCTTTAATGATTCCAGAACACGTTTCTTCCTGGAAGTTGATCTTGAAACCAGTATCACACAACTGACTTATGCTAAGCAGATTGTATTTTAATCCTTCAACTAAGGAAATATTATTGATTGACAAACTTCCAATCTTTACCATTCCTCGACCAGTAATCTTTCATTTGTTGTTACCACCAAAGGAAACTTTTCCTCCGTTTATCTGGACAAGTTTTATGAAGCAACTTGAGTCTCCTATCATATGTCTTGAGCAGCCACTATCAAGATACCATTTAATCTTTCTTTTGATAGTAACCTGCAATTAACACGAATTCAAGCTCTTTTTGGTACCCATATCATCTTGGGTCCAGAAGTATTAGAACAATAGACAGTCTTAGCCCAGCTCTTTTTAACAGGTCTCCAAACCAAAGGACATTCTTTCTCAAAATGTTCTAAGCTTTTACACTTGGAACATCTCAAAGCATTTCTGCCAACAGGTTTTACAAAAACTTTCTGGAAATGATTCTTATAAACAATTCTAGCTGGTCTCTCGTTTAATTCTTTCTTTTACCTTTGGGAAATCAATTAGTGGAATAGTTTCGAAGTCATACCAAGACCTAACTTATCAAAGTATGGTCTTTGTATCGAAAGAATCTTATCCAACTTTTCAGAACCATCTGAAAATCTTTTTGATATGTTAGTAATATCATTTTTCAAAAGATTATTTTCATTTGAAATAATGTCTGAGTTTTCTTTCACAACAACAAAATCTTTTTCCAGCTTTTCAAACTTTTCTTTCATAAGTTTATCCTGTTGCTTCAATGTAGAATTTTCCCTTTTTAATTCGGAGATCCTCTTGAGAGAGGTTTTCGAGACTAAGACAAAGTTCATCAATATATTTAGAAACCTTGACATGAATTTTCAGGTTACCAACCTAGAGTTCACTGTCTGAGTCTGTGTCTGAATCAAGGTCTGAGTCTGGATCTGATTTTGCCATTAAATAAATATTGGCATAATCATCATCAGTTTCTTCACATTCAGTATCACTCCAAGTCTCTGCTTTGAGTGTCTTCCTGTATTTTTCAGTCTTTCCTTTTCTCTTCTTTAACAGAGGACAGTTGGGTCTGATGTGTCCCTTTTTCTTGCATTCAAAGCAAGTCACTTCTTTGTTAGAATCATCTTCCTCTGTTGACTTGTTTTGAAACCTTTGAGAGCTTTGTTTTTTCCAATTGAATTTCCTTCATTTTCTGTTCAACTTTATGAATCTCTTTATCATGAGTGCCAGTTCTTCATCATCTAGATCTTCTTCAGAGTCTATAGCATCAGAATAGTCATTAGACTTTAAAGCAATAGATTTCTTACCTTTTGAATCTTCCTCTTCGTTGGTCTGTTCCACTTCATAAGATTGAAGAGTCCCAACCATTTCGTCTACAGAGAGTGGAGCAATCCTCTGCGTCTCTCTTATTGAGGTTTTTATGTAATTCCAATCTTTAGAGAGTCCTCAAAGTAGTTTGTTGACCTTCATATGTCCTGAGATTGGATGTCCCTGATATTCAAGACCATTCACAATTTCAATAAAGCGACTAAACATGTCAGTTATTGATTCTCCTAATCTCATCTTAAAGACTGCATATTGTCCCAAAAGAATATTGATCCTCGTTTCTTTCACATGATCAGTTCCTTCATAGGTAATGTGAAGCCTATCCCAGACTTCTTTTGCTGTATCACAAGAAGATATTCTGTTATACTCGGAGGGGATAAACCACAATATAAGGAGTAAATAGCTTTAGCGTCAAGAGTCCTGTCTCTTGATGATTTCTTCTTGAGTCGGTAGAGTAGGATCGCGGTTTCTTTTCCTCTCTCGATTCGATGCAGCAGCGGAATGATTCCTTTATCAACCACTTCCCATTCCAAAGGATCTTTCGATCTTAGGAATGCCTTCATCTTATTTTTCCATATGCTGTAGTCTTTTCCATCAAAGTATGGAGGTCTGGTATTGCTTTGATCTTCAACCAACCATGTAGGCAACATACTAGCCATAGATCTTTTACTCAGAAGTAAAGACACTTCTTATGAACAAGTACACAAGCTCTGATACCAATTGTTAGGACTAGAATTAGCACCTAGAGGGGGGTGAATAGGTGATAAAAGCAATTTTAACAATTTAATCCGAATAAAAGATTAATGAATTAAACCAACAAACGCTGCAAATGAAAGTAATGAAAGATAAAAGGATTAAGGATAGAGAATCAAGACTCCAGATTTATAGTGGTTCGGCTTAGACCAAGCCTACGTCCACTCTCCCGCACGGACAGCCCTTCTGGCTGGATTTCACTAAGAATCAAAAAGAGTGATTACAGTCTCACGCTCTTGAGTCCACAGTGTAGAAGCTCTACTACACTTCCTCAAGGTCTCACTACAATATGATCTCTCTTTTGATTACATATAACGCTCGAAGAATAAGATCGCAAAATAGAAAAGGAGATTCAGACTTTGGAATTCTTCTATCCGACACCCTTCAACAACTGGAGCATCTCTCTTATATACTTCTTCATGCCTTCAATACCGTTGGCACCTTCCAAAGAAGTTCTTCCAATCAACCCGTTGGACAGAATCAATTAGAGAGATCTCAAGCTCTTTAAGGTAAGTGTTGATAGCTCATCAATCCTGCTCGCCCATACAATCAGGATCTTGGTTTCCATAAGTAGATCCTTCCAAATATAAGTTGCGAAATCTTTAGAGAATCTATACATATTCGAATACGAAAGTAAGATTTTCTAGTGCTGAATCCAGTAGAAAGATATTCTCTAGCCGTTAGAATAAAGACCATATAAGATCAAAATAAAAGTTGGTCTGGAGACTGTCCATGAGAGTAGACTTTGAAACATGAGTCTTGCTAGCTTCAGACTTTGATCTTCAGACTTTGTCAATAGAGTCTGTAAGTCTTCAGACTAGACTGAGGAAAATGTTTTGTCAACTTCAAAATACTTGAAGAGAATTTATCCAACAATGTCTTCACAAAAAGCCTTCAGTTTTGACCATAATCCCTTTCCTAGTTCCGATCCAGTTGACGAAGAAGACAGTGAGCTCGCCATAGACTTCTACTACTTGTCAAAGTGCACCATTTATTTTCCAACAGTCACTCAAGTTTTCGTCGCGCATAGTTCTTACAGGCTTTCATATCTGTGGATCTACATGAGGTGTGATGATTAACGACAGATTTGACAATACCTACGAGCGATTGACACGTGTCCTGGACATGCCGGAGAGGAAAACAGCCGCCGTCGGACATGGCATGCAGGCCAGTTGAAGGCGGCCGGCGTGACCTTGGTTGAAACGTTCTCCCTAAAGAAGCTGAGCTCATTACAGGAGATGACGGTAGAATCGTTACCCAAAGACCGAGAGCCCGTTCATCCAGAGAGGTTAGCATAATTGCCACCCAACCCACAACTACTCTCTCTCTCTGTGTGCTAACTACTAACTTAGGCATCATAAAGCCACCATGAGTCACAAATTCAAACGCTTTGACCATTAAATGTATGAAACTCTTATGTATAAAAATCTTGTTTACTAGATCTAGCGGTTGAAATGCACATTCGTGGCAGCACTTTGCTAGAACGTCAGTGATGATGCAGTGAGATGGTACTTAGAAGTAGTTTACCTAGATCTAAAAAGCCTACGATAATGTCGAAACTCGAAATTCATGAAAAGTTGTGATTATACATTAGTAGAATTTCTTTTTAATGAATGTTAACTTTTTGGGCAATATGTCGGTTGGAAATTAACCGTTACGTCCAATCCAATGATGATGTTTGTTCACAAGACACATTGCTCTGTTGTCCTTATGAAACATATTTCTTCAATTCAGAAAAGCATTTCCAATTTTCATGTGCATATGTTGAGAGAATTTGATAATATGAAGTGAGATGAAATTTGGTCTTTTAATATAAAAGTTAGGATGTAAAACAACAGAAAGAATTCTGCACGGAAAACCAGACGACTCATGCATCAACCAAATATCCGTGAAATCAAGGAGTAAGATGAACCCTCATTGAACGGACTCCCATCTTTGACTGCAATGCTTTATACCAAACCAAATAGACAGCATGTCGGGATTGTTTAATATGACTGAACTTAGAGAATTTCTCCGTTTTGTAGACGTCCAATGGATGAGATCATTCAATCAAGTTCGATAATAGCTTGTTAGCTGATGAGGCGTGGTATGTGCGCTCACCCAATAGTTTCCCGTGTCGGGCACAAAGCCCTTTCCGAAATCGATTGAGCAAAAGGATGATCTTCGGAGCAGTCGCAAGTTGCGATACCTACGTCGACTTTCACATTTCGTGCTGGTTAGGAAGATTGAGCCTGCACATGATGTTAGTTCAAGAATAAATATTGGCAAAAGAACACCATACGTGCCAAAACTTGGCACTAGAGGACATTTAAATATCAAAAGTTAGTAAAGTAACACTTAACTGTCACTTTTTTTGAAAAATTGGATACTTGGGTGCCACATTTGGTGAACCTCGCCGGAAATCTTATGTGACAATTTTTTATTAATTTTGTTGGCTTACGTGATTTGTCGGAAGGTTGACTCAACCAAGAAACGCAAAAAAAACGTTGTTTTGGCACAATTTGAATTTTAATATAAAAATTAATTTAATTAAATTTAAAATCAATTTTTTTTTTTAAAAAAAAAAAAAAGGAAGATGAAGGTAACCAGCTGCTGCCGCCTCCCCATGTCATCACTAGAAAGGTGAGGGGAGGATAGGCAAGGTCGCCGGCCCCCGGCCAGGGCTTGGTGACCCCGCCGACCCTCCCCACACCTTTCCGATGATGGCCGGGAGGTGGTGGCGGCAAGGGCTAAGCCCTTAGCCGCTAACTACCTTCATCTTCCATTTTTTTTTAAAAAATTGGGTTTTAAATTTATTTTATTTAATTTTTATATTGATTATTTACTCACGTCAACGTGCAAAATGACGTCGTTTGTACTTGGCTAGCCGAAAAATCGTCACGTCAGTGTTTTGGTCAGATTTTTTCACTATTGACACTTAACTGATCTATTTTGCTCCGATTTTAGCACTTAAGTGTTACTTTTTCCTAACTTTTGGCACTTAAGTGTTTTTTTTTTTTTTGGGTGTTTTGGCACTTCAAGTATCCCAGACTCAATAAATATTGCTATTAGCTCTATTGACAAGAGCTGCAACGATGATACGAGGATACATATCATCACACAAGTTGCACAGAAGCTTTGCCACAATGATAATTGCGAATCGATTCATACTCTAGAGGTTAGAAACAATTCCACTTGAAATTTATCAAAATGGATAATTCAGTGAAAGATGTCGAGTTACTTGAGCATGCTAAATGAGGTGTGAAAGGCAAGCCTAATCCCACACACCGTCCCCTGTCTATATATTGTGAGGTGAGTGTGGAAGCATTTTGTATTTCAAGGTGAAGAATTTTCTTGCGAAAAGTACGACAGCTGAAATGACGAGAGGCAGTTCATTTCTCTATCCCAAACACTACAGGTGTTCCATTGCTTAACCATTTTGAGCCAATACACTTATGGATGTTCTTTTCAAATTACCCCTGTCAAGAACCACCCCACATCGGGGCAACTAGAAGATAAAAATGACATCATGAAGTGAAGAAAATGAATTGAAATTTTCTTGCTTTCACTTGCATCAATCTTCAAGTTATGCTATTACATTGAATTCATATGGTAATTTAAGTGCCTTAGGATGACGAAGAGCATTTCTTTCACTATCCTACACACTTATATCCTTTGAATAGCCCACTTGAGCCTACTATTTCATTTCTTTTAAACCCAGTTGGTGATCATCCCTCACACTGGGGCAAGACAAGAGATAGATGAAGACCCTTGAAGGTTCGGGTGTCATTTAAAGTATACTTGACACACGCATTGTGTGCAAGAACTGAAATTAAAATAGAACTAAGGGGCATGAAAAAGCAGTGTGCCTGGTAAAAGCAAGGCCAATGCCCGTGATGGCCGGGAGGTGGTGGCGGCAAGGGCTAAGCCCTTAGCCGCTAACTACCTTCATCTTCCATTTTTTTTTTAAAAAATTGGGTTTTAAATTTATTTTATTTAATTTTTATATTGATTATTTACTCACGTCAACGTGCAAAATGACGTCGTTTGTACTTGGCTAGCCGAAAAATCGTCACGTCAGTGTTTTGGTCAGATTTTTTCACTATTGACACTTAACTGATCTATTTTGCTCCGATTTTAGCACTTAAGTGTTACTTTCCTAACTTTTGGCACTTAAGTGTTTTTTTTTTTTTTGGTGTTTTGGCACTTCAAGTATCCCAGACTCAATAAATATTGCTATTAGCTCTATTGACAAGAGCTGCAACGATGATACGAGGATACATATCATCACACAAGTTGCACAGAAGCTTTGCCACAATGATAATTGCGAATCGATTCAACAACAGGTACACTCTAGAGGTTAGGCTAGTGCTCTTCAATCATATCGTCTCGACTAATGATATAGGGCTCATTTGACGGCATATAAAGGTGACCGTTGTAGAGTTAGAAACATCTCCCGTTGATGTCTCCATAAAGCCTTCAAAATTGAAAAGTTGTCCGTAAAGGATGGCTTGTCTCCGAGCCCTCGCAAGTTGTGACATCCAAATCGACTTTGATCTTCCGTCCCGGTTTGGGAAGACTTAGTCAACTCGTTTCTTTTTCCTATCCGATAATAATTATTGTAAGAACTTTCCTCGTGTAACATTCAAACGATAGTTTAGGTCGGACTTGTGGGCGGACAAATTTGACCGTTTCGCTCATGTTCAAAGACAAGCCATTCACGATTTGCTTTATTGATTAGAGTTCTTTGCGATCGTGCCAAGCTAGGATTTTTCGCCAGCCCCTCGCCGAGCGAAAGCAACATTAATTTCTTACCGGTACCTTGTTAAAGCATGAATAGTTTGTGATCCCACTTTCTTAATAATAATATCGGGTGAACTTGATTTCCCCGCCTTTCGAAGTACGATTCCCTTCCTCAGTATTTCCTTATATACAGTGATGCTCTTTTTAAAGGAGAAGTCACATTCATAAGATATCAAATTACATCTGTAAAACAGACTCGTCTTATGCTAACGGACAATGCATTGTATCAAGCATTGATAATACAAGGCATCGGCTCATCCATTTATTCAATAACTAACTAGCCGGCAGTCGCTAAACATCCTTAGCAGTACATTTTGGAGAGATATAATGTCGTCACGCACACTTGGTCAATTAGACCGACACAGTGTTTGAAAACATAGCACATGTTTCGACCCATGGCTGTGGTCGACACATATATCTGGTCTCTAACTGTTTTTCGCACACTGTACCGGCTAAATGAATTACGTATGTAGCGCATAACAACGTCCAAATATGGCCTTCTCGGCCTCACGGCAATGTATTGCTATAAACTTTTGGAGGGCAACGACGCCAGTTGACACATAGCGGCTGGTATATATGAGGTGGGCGGCGTGGCACATAGGGTGTGCCGGCTCCTCTTACACCTAGACCAGGCCATCCTGGTCCACCTGGCTCAGCGTACCTTCTGTCTCGGGCGCAAAATGTTTTGCTTAGTCGGTTATTCGTCTCTCGTTGTATTGCCCATGTAAGATGCATAAGCGACGGCGGTACAATGAAAAAGCCGAGGTCATGTTATATTACAGGAGTTGATGGCGAACGAAAGATTGTGAATTCACCTGTCCGAAGTAGTCTTCGAGCTTCGGTGGAAGGAAGGAAAAGAGGAGTCAGGGAAATGAAGAGAATGCACGCCAGCACAAAACTGTTCCTCATCTTTGGTGAGGTTGATGACTCGCTGCACAGACTCTCGGCTCTCAAGAGTGGCTATTTATAATGCCCTGCGACATGATGAACTCAGCTAGGTTAAAAATGGCATTCTTTCACCATAAGAGTAGTGCGTTGCTTTTCACGAGCCAGCGGATCCTTGGTATGGATGTCATATGTTGTGTAATTTTGTCTGTTCACTTAGCGCGATGTCCAAGTAATTGAGGATGCGCGGAGAGCTTGTTCTGTCAAGTTAAAAACTTGACAAAAAGGATGTCTTTGGGTCCACCATGATTAATGTCTCTCCGGGCCCTCGCAAGCTGTGATATGTCCGCATCGACATTGATCATTCGTCCCGGTTGGGAAGACTTGAGTCCACCACAAACACAAAATTTTCCTTCCTTACGGTGAGAAAAAGTCATATAACCAATCTTGCCGTCCGAGAATAAGTAATTGCAAGAACCTTCACATGATTAATTTAGGTCACGCTTGTGGCTTGACAAACTTTACTTTTTCCAATATAATCGAAGACAAGTTATTTACGAAAGCAACATTGGTTACCTGCTCAACCCCCGTAATTTCAAGTATTATCCTTTACGGCCATCTTTTTGGCTTTTCCATGTTAACAAAGATATTTCGTTTTATGGTTCCCATTATTTGAATAACTATAAAGGACCCATCCATTACAACCTTACACCGTGATCCCTATGTCACCGATAAGTAAAAAGGATATATTGGTACGCATCATAGAAATTATTGCTCTCATCTCTCTTTTTCCCCAAAGCACAGGAGATAATTGAGTATAGGCCAACAAAATACAAGGCCACTCGCGTCACTTTCGGATGGATACATCATCTGCAAATGCCAAATTCAATTGACTCCAAAGTCATTGCAACCTGTTCACAACGTGCGACCCGAGTTCAACTATGAAGTGACCAAAATTATACGGCTTCAAGAACGGTCATAGTCTTCTTTGACCCCCTCAACCCCCCACCCAAAAAAAAAAAAAAAAAGAAAGAAAATCTTCACTCTTTATCACATTGATTTAAGTGTCATGCATGAGACTCTAATTGTAAATATTGTAATCTTGCATGAATAATGCAATACAACAACAGAATAAATGTACTAATTTAAACTTATACCAAAAATTATTTACCTAGTTGTGTAGTAAAATAGCTCCGGAATGTTCAAACAAAATTAATCGTATAATAGTCTAGTTTCTTTAAATACTCAATGAAAATCTGTTGAGACATGTCATAATGCAACTCTAAGTGAGCATTCTCGGGATACTATGATGCATAAACCCATGGAGGATATATGGTCAGTAACGCGACTTCTTATAGAACAAGACATAGGATGTGGAAACATTGCCAAAATTTAAAATATAAATGTCATAAAATTATGAAAACGTTATTTGTACATTTATATATCAAGATTTGAGTGGTGTAAAAGAAATAGGAGTTTTGGATTTATTAAAATTTCAAAGTGTGTGAGAGCAAGGTTAAATTAAGTTAGAATTAAAAAGTAAAATCAATCCGAACAAGTTTTAGGGCACGTAGAGTTGATATTCCTTTTTTTTTCGCACGGAGTATTAGAAGAGCAGCAGCAGCTCCGGCAAGTGAATTAGGGTTCGAACTTCGAAGAGTGTGTCGAGGATTTTCTAAGTGTGAGGGCAAAGAAAAGTGGGAATTTGATCATTAAAATGACATGATAATCTGAGTTGAGATGAAATCATATGTCTAAATATAGAAGTGAGGATCCAAATTTGTTTTTTTAAAAAGAGATGATAGAAGGTAGTATTGGATTGGAAAAATTGGATGTGGCTGTCTTTTAATAATTTCTCTGTCCAATGTGACTCGCCAAGATACCTAATCAGAGCATATTAGGAAACCTTAAATCACCTGTCTTGTTCTCTTGCTTACCAGATTTGAGGGTGAATTATTATCTTGTCAATGAACCAAATCCTAGTTGCAGTTGGTAATCAAGTTGGAAAAAGAAACTCCTGGAAGTGTGGACGACAGACATTGAATCCAGCGGGGCACTTCACAGTCCTTGGCGAAGAAGCAGGGCAGAACAGAGGACTTATGTGCGGTGGCGGATATGGCCTTGAAGGTGCGATTGTTGATCACAAACAGCGATCAAACTAGAGAGTTGATGTCCTAGAGGCATTGGCGATGGGGATCGGCGCCAACGAAGAAGGATTAGGCAAACGCAAAGCACCTCAGTCGCTCTAAGCAGAAAAATTGGGTAGAACAGAGGCGTAGTCGGCAAGACTCGGAGGCAGTGACAGCTCAATCAGCGATGGCTATGACATTCAGAAAGTGACAAAGAAGGATTGCCAATGATGAAACTTCTCAAACTCCTCTAGAGTTTTTTTTTGGTTTCCCCCGTGACGTCAGTGGTGCATATTTGGGGCTCTCTATTATGTTTGTCTCGATCACAAACCTTGTGACTCTGGTGACCGGTAACGGAAAGCAAGCAATGGTGGGTGCTGATGTGAAATCTCAAACGAAGGGGCCGACCCAGTTGGCGGTGAAATTGTTGGGGTTGGAGATGACGGCCTTCTTTAGGGAATGGAGCGACGAAGGCATAGCGAAGGCAAGGGTTCTCGAAAGAGATGGATGGGTCGATGTCAATGCTCTCGCTGCAGTCGCCAAACTTGTCAAGGTAGTGGAGGAGGTGGCGGTGCTAGGCATGGTTGGGGGTGGCTCCATGGCCGGCGATGGAGACGATGGTGAACAGGAACGGCCTCATTTTACACAATAATCTGTTCATCTTGACTGGTTCGTATTTTAAAAGAAGACATCTTGGATAAAAATTTTAATTATGAAAGTCACATAATTACTTTAACTGAAATTTCTCATCAAAAATATTTAAGTGATCAATTTTTCTTCGATGTGACACTTAAGTACATTGATAAAAAATTTTAATATTAAAGTAAGTGCTATTATTTTAATTCCCTTGTCCTTAATTATGCACATTGATATATAGGCTTTCTGATAAATATAAAGGATATACAAGTATGCATCTTTAAAAATATTGTTCTTATTTCTCTTTTCCCGAAGAAGTGTTGATAATGAATATAGGCCAATGAAATGTAGTCCACTTATGTCATTATCAAAAAAGATCCATCATCTACAAATGCCAAAATCAATTGACTTCAAAGTCACTGCAAATAATGCCAAAAAAATTTAAAAAAAAAAAGTAATTGCAAGCTGTCTGCACCCTGTGCTACAAGTTAAGCTATTCTATAATGAGATGTAGGCCACTTATGTCATTAACAAATAGATTCATCATCTACAAATGCCAAATTCAATGTACTTTAGTCATTGCAAGCTGCTTGTATTGGGGTGTGAAGGTTTGGATTGAATTTCCATGACACCCGAATTGAACCAAAAGCTTTTGACCTAAACCAAATGTGACCCGAACCATGGTTCTTCCAGTCGAGCCGGGTTTCAGGTTTCTCTTTTCTGTGCTTCTTCTTCTTCCCTATTGCTCATCTATTATTCTCAGCGCCACAGACTCTGGCAAATGCAACGGGAAACATCCAGAAAAGGAAAAGGCAAAAATCCAACACCTTACTTTCCCCTTCTTCATGAAAACAGTATCTACCTTCTGTACATATATAAACACGATTTGAAAATCAACTGAAAAGGGTTGCATGCGTGGCGTCAGAGTACTGAAGATTTAGCGGGGTTGAACACGTTGGAGCCATGTATCAACACTGCTCTCGGTGTAGGAGCAAGGCTTCTTTAATTGAACATTTGGGGTGACAAAATATTCTGCAGACTTGCACATGAGATGCTAAATGCTGTTTGCAGAACGAGATGAACCGGGACGGCTGGTTAGATCAGACAGACTTTCTTCAACATGGCCTCAAAATTCCGGAAGCATTTCAAGGGCTGAACCCGTACGTGGCAGATAAGCATTTCAGGATCCATCATTGTGGCGGCGGATCCCAAGATCCGTCCATGGCATTTTATTTTCTGGAGATGTTGCTGCGACAAAGAGCGCGAAGGAAGGAAAAAGAAGGGGGAAAAAATGAAACCCGACCCGAACCGTCATATGACCCAAATTCCTTACTTATTGATGTCTCCATTGTAATTGATGTCTCCGGGCCCTCGCAAGCTGTGATATGTCCGTGTCAACTCTGATCTTTCGTCCCGGTCGGGAAGACTCGAGTTCACACGCAAAGTTTTCCTTCCTCGTACTGAAAATGAGTCATTTAACCCATCTTGCCATCCTAGAATAATTAATTGCAATTAACCACAAACGATTAATTCAGGGCACGCTTGACAAACCAGCTTGAAATGTGAAATCGATTTTCTTCTTTATTTCTTGGTGAAATTGGATATCAGTTGAATTAAGAATATGAATAATGAGGTTTGTCAACTGCACAAATTAAAAAATAATAATAATAAGAAGTAGCAAAAAGAAAAGAAAAATGAAGCAAGTGCCATTAACCTCTAAAGATATCTTTTCCATCTTTTTTGTGTGCATAGCTTTTATTTGCCCATGAAAAATTAGAAGTGAAGATTGACCTTAAGCCATTCGGTCAGAGTTTTTTTATATTTTTTATATGTAAGTATTAAAGAGCAAATGAAGTACAACAGCTTAGGGGCATCCCCGAAATTACAAATAGATCAAATAATTCAAAAATATGGAGGTAGGAAGTCTCCAAATAGTAGCCAATACAACATTTGACTGGGAAGGTTTAATCTTTTAGTAAAGTGAAGGTCTACCTCTTAAATTATACGCACCTTGGCCAAAATGATATGGATGTCAGATGATTTGTTTTGACATCGTCTATGGTTGCGCTCCATCCAAATAAAATATATGATTGCTAGGAAAGATACTTTGAGGAGTTTTGCAGCCAAATCTTTGCCCTTTGTTGCTCTAATCGTCCATTGAAGTTCCTTATTCCATCCTCCTAAAGATGCCTTATCACATCTTGCGCAGTAATACTATACTAAATGCGGCCTGTCCATTCGCATCGGAAGAATAATTGAGTTATGTTTTCTATACCACCCCTGCAGAAGTCACGCTAAGTATCAACTTTGCCATTCAATCAAAGTTGATAATAAATTAGCTGGCCGAGGAAACATGTCCTGAAAAGTTAACACTAAAATCATTGAAGTTTTAGGTGAGTAGTTGATTGTGGACTGGAAGCCAAGCTATTTTGCATTGTCTTTGGTAGAGAGCATGAGTCAGAGCGGAAAAGAAAAAAATATTCAGTGAAATATTCAAAGTATCTTTAAATTCCAAATAATTCTACTAAAAGATGAGAAAAGAGAGTTCCGTTCTGAATTATTAACTGTCCAAACTCAAAGTAATTTGTCCACCATATATGGTCATAGCCATAGCCCTGCGTATCTTTATTGTGGTCACATTCTGCCATCCATTGTCTTGTAGATAAAAGATGCTACTATAAACTTGACTAACATGCCTTTAAGAGCAGCGAACAAAGACTTCACCCTCGTGTATGATGTGGCAAGATTGAATAATAACGGAAGAAATTCACCAGTAAAAGATCCAAGTTGTTAGATCAGCCCGTCAATGCCCATCTTACATCCTGAAAACAACTCCCTGAATGGAAGCGGTCCGGCCCCGGGTCTCCAAGTAGAGAGGACCTTGTTTTTTTCCCCTTTTCTTTTGATAAAGAAATTGCGGCGTCCCCGAATGGAAGCGGTTCGGCCCCTGGTCTCCGAGTCCTTGTTGCGGCAGTGATGCCGTTGGACGACATGATGGCCTTGGAACTTGCCAGGCGGGGCGGGGAAATTACAGCGCAAGATTGGGATTGAAAGGGCGATCCTGGATCTGTCGGGAGGAGCTTCGAGCCGTGTCTGCAGCCGCCCACACAAAGTGCAATGGCGAGTGGTCAGAGAGGAGCGAGTCGTGTCCTTTTCGTCGCTCCGCCATGCCGTCTTATGGTCCAAGCTAATCCTCCTGACCTTTCCCTACCATTCTCCGTATCAGTAGCTCCCGTTTACACATGCTTATGAACGGATCAGGAATAAAGCTTGTGTCGCCTTTTCCGATCACGCGATTACATATCTCGCAGAACATTAGCCCACGTTGTCACTCTACCAAGTGACTCTAAATTCGCTTGTGACAATGTTATAGATTTTAATTTCATTTGTTCTCCTTATTTTTGGGATATTCTCTATCACGTGGATTAATTCCTCATTTCCATTGGATTTGTTTCGAAAGGATACTACTCTCGTCGATGAAAAAGGCGATTGTGAATTTGACTTATGGCATACCTATTCCTGATGGATCAATCGCATTTTTGTTAAGATCTTTAATTACGCATGTTGAGTTAAAGATCAATCGCATTTTTGTTACAAACAGGTCTGCATGTTAATACCCATAGCAAAGTGACCCTCTCGTTTCGACATATAAATATATGCTAAGATATATTTTTTTACGTGTTTTATGTGAGATCATTTCCTTGAATTTGTCAAATGACGGATTATTGTGTAGGATCTTACCTGGTTTCGACACATTTGACAAAAGTATCATATTTAAATTAACCTGGATATGATATAACACGACAAACTATTAGCCCTATTGACAAGAGCCACAACAATCGTAAGAGAATACATGTTCATCATGCAAAGTCACCAAGAAACATTGCATCGATGATACTTAAAGAACAATTGATAAGAAGTGATGTTTGCTTCATATATATCATTTCATATTCTCCAAATATCTAGAAATATTACAAAGTACCCCCTCTATTACAATTCTACAGATTGATATAGAGGTATGCATCTTTACAATGAAATATATATCTTCTTCTTGGGGGGAAACTATGGCCAGCTGCTCTAATAAAGGCACGATTTAGTATCTTAAATGCTCTAATAAGTTCATTTAACAATAATCGATCGCAGCGAAAGCACTTTATGGCACACACATTTAGATAGGAATCTGAGAAGAAGATGAAACCTAAGAGACAAGCTCCATCTCCATTCCTTTTCTTCTCTCAAAAGACACGATATCTTGAACTAAACGATTTTTTCCATTGCTTTACCGTTTCCTACCTTAAAATGCATCCTACATAATATTCATCCTTAATATATTTGGTTCGTGGCGACGAGTCTCCATTAGAGTAATTGACTTCGCTCGCTTCTTTATTCGTTCACGACGACGGTGCCGACTCATATTATTATGATGCAATTTGGCCATCTTGAGCGGCTTACTTTGGCTGCATGGTCTCATGGCTCTGGAGGACTAGCTCCCGGAGGACAACGTCCAAAAATAGGACAGTTTATTCGCCTAGGTGGTAACGGTATGCACGGTCTATTATATCTGCCCCTACTTCGTCCGCAACCTGCCGGCGTCCCTGCCGGTCCTGCTTACGTCATCAGATAGAAGATTCATCATATTTCTTCGACCATTCACATCAATTTGAAATGATGGAGAGAGAGAGAGAGATGGTGAGTTCACCTGGAAGGACTGCAACAGTGTGGAGTGCCCGAGCTTCAATGGAAGGAAGGAAGAGAAGAGCGAAGGAGATGAAGAGAGCACAAACAAGAACAAGGGTCTTCCTCATTATTAGTTTTGGTGAGAGGTATTTGGTACTTTGGGCTTTCCATGAGGTGGCTATTTATATTGTTTTTCTCCCGTTGAAGTAACAAATTGTAAATTTGATTATGCTTTATCATCCGGTGTAAATTGTCTTTATACAAATCTTTATCACACATAAATTATAATAGGCAATGTAATAAGTATAAGACCAGCTATATTTGATAGCTATAACTATGAGGACCAAATATAGCACGATAACTATTTTGTGATAGGATTGTGATGCAAATAATAGACATTGCTATAACTAATGGCACCATTAGCATTATCACATGATTGTGGGGGTGCATAGACCTCGTTAGCAAGTTGACCCCCAAGTCATTACAAGTCAATAAAGAAAGAAAAATGTTCTAGGCCACACGTGTCTCAATCGGATCGATACATCGTCTACAAATGCCAAATTCAATTGACTCCAAAGTCGTTGCGAGTTGTCGAGTATCATGTGACGCAAAAATCCAAGCATCAAGTGACCATAAAGAAAGAAAAAATGTTCTAAATCCAAAATGTTCTAGGCCACACGTGTCTCAATCGGATCGATACATCGTCTACAAATGCCAAATTCAATTGACTCCAAAGTTGTTGTGAGTTGTCGAGTATCGTGTGACGCAAAAAATCAAAGCATCAAGTGACCATAATGGTACCTTGCCAAGATCGGTCATGGTCTTAAAAGCAACTCCAAATATTCTCATTGGATAACGCCAAGGAGTAAGAGATTTTTAATGAGTGGAGAAGGTGATATCATCGCTAACCCCGCAACTTCCTATAGAAAAGGACATATATTAACAACTCTAGAATTATTATTCATATTTCACATAGTTACAAAAAAAAAAAAAAAACTATTTAGGCTTTTTACATATCATGAGTATTGTGAAAGTTTTAAAAATTAAATTTTTAAGATGTGAATTGCAAAAATTTAGATTAAAGTATGAATTAAAAGATGAAAGTCACGTGGAGTTGATTCTTCTTACTTCTTTTTTAACTGTACGGAGTATTTGATTTTTTTCACTCAATTAATCCTCATAAATCTAAATGGTATGGCGACACATGTTGAAAACATGATAGAAAGAGAAGTGGTCCATTTGTCATTTTCCCTTGAAATTTTCCACACTCTGTCATCACAAAGCCTTCAGTTTTGACCCTAATCCCTTTCCTAATTCCAACCCAACTGACCAAAAAAGATTACTAGTCCGACATAATTCCATAATTGCATATATGTACCATCCTTGCCCTTTCAAATGCCAACCTCTCTCTCTCTCTCTCTCTCTCTCTCTCTCTCTCTCTCTCTCTCTCTCTCTCTCATATTTTACTGAAATTGGACACTTGTGAGTGAGGGTATAGGTCGAATCCTTGACATGTGATTTGAATGATTTTGTAGGATCAGTTTCCATGCTAATAAGATATTTTCTTGTGTTGGGATTTCCACTAATAGATGCATTTGTTAAAAAAATTTACCAGCTAAATGTTAGAAATACAAATTTGGAGCCACGAAGCTATCGGAACATGGGTCATGATGTAGCGAGATGATATTTTAGAGCTGTTCACTTGGATCTAATCAAATAAAAGCCATCTATAGATTCTATACTTACTAGTAAGGAATAAATTCTTCTCAACCAAGAGGTAGAGCCATACAATATTATGCCGAATTGGGTTTTGAACTTGAGATATTGACTCATCTAGCTCGTGCCTTAAGCATGAAATTTTATCTGTTCAACTATAATGTTGGTCTTGCGAGGGATACCGAATCTATACATGATTCATAAGAAAGTTCCCACAAGTTAAAAGACAAGGTCATTTGAAAAGGGCACCAGCCACCACTCTCGCTATCCGACTTGATACTTTTCACACTTTCTTGTATTGTAATGCAGTGATGGTGATTTAGGTCAGGTTTAGTTACCTTATCGACTAACGCATTTAACAAGGTAATCCATTATTAGTTTAGGTGCCGAGCTAGGAACGTTATTTTGCGGCTCGCTAATTGAAGGAACATCACCTCCATGACCCCTTGCGACTCTCCCTCGCTCAAGTTATTGTCTGCTTTATTGTACTATTTTTTTGCTTTTCCATCCATATAACAAAAGAAATATATTTTATTTCAAATTTCGAGATGATTAAGAAATATTACCCTGTATTACAATTGCACACGCTGAAATGCATCTCTCTTTGCAGTAGAATGATCTTCCCTAGGAAAACGAGATGCGTATGTATGCATCATTACGAAGTTTTCTCAGTGTTCTCTTTAAACTATACTGTTTTTAATAATTTTTTCCTGAGGAAGTAGAGCATAATCTTCTTCGGGGAACAGAAATTGAGCATTGGGATAAACATGGGTGACTTCGTTGGACATTATTTGATTGCAGCCAAGCGCTTCAAAGCATATTAATGTGGGTAAATTTCTTCTCACACCGAGCCATGTTGCCTGTTCCCACGCGAGCTTTACTCTGCAATTTATTTTTCATAGTCATTTTAGAAAATCTTTAATCCTAGTACTCTCTAATTTAGCATCTCTTCTTCTTCCACATGTTTTGTTTGTAAGTATCTGCATATTTTTGGATGTCTGATAATGATTTTACAAAATCAATATCACAGTTGACAAATTAAGATCAATATTGGGATTGAAACTTGCTGGGTGGGGGAGTCACAGCGCAAGATTGGGATTGAAAGGGCTCCTTTGATCTATCGTGAGGAGCTTTGAGCCGAGTCTATGGCCACTCGGACACATTGGGAGCATGTCCATGCAGAGTGCATCAGCAAGTGGCCAGAAAGGAGGGAGTCATGTCCTCCTTGTCGCTTCGCCACATATCAGTCGCTGCCGTTTACCCATGCTTGTGAACAGATAAGGAATAAAGTTTGTTTCACCTTTTTTTGATTAAGCGATTACATATCTCGCAAAGATTACCCCACTTTGTCACTCCACCTGATTCTAAATTCATGCCTGACAAGCATAAAGATTTTAATTTCATTTATTCCCCTTGTTTTTAGGATATTCTCTATCACTAGATTCGTTCCTCATTTTCTTTACTTTAGACTCCATTTATTTCATGGAAAATGGATGATTTAAAAAAAATTCCCAAAAAAATTGTTTGTATTGCTACAAAAATGAATGAACGAAAAATATTTTTCCAATAATTATCCACGTCAACACTGGTCATGCCACGTTGGCCGGTCTATGTCATCGCTTTTTGAATAGATTCAATTGGCAAAATGTGAGAAGATTTAGAACTCAATTAACAAAATGTAAGAAAATTTATGATCAAATTGGTAAAAGTGCAATAAATTTATGAATTTTTGGACAATTTTCTCTAGATATGGATCTTTGCAATGAAATTATTTTACTTCTAATATATATGTGCACACGCATCTTTAAAGAATAGTGTTCTCATCTCTTTCTTCCCGAAGAAGTAGAGAATTATCTTCTTCATGGGGGAAACTATGCCAGCTTTTCTAATAAAGGTAGGATTTAGTATTTAAATACTCCAATGATTTCATTGAACAATAATTGATTGCAGCACAAGCACCTCATTGCACATACATTTTGATTACTTATTACATTGGCATTTGAAAAGAAGATAGAAGCCTGAGAGACATGTTTCGTCTCCATTCATTTTATTTCCTTAAATGACACAATACCTTAAACTAAACGATTCTTACATTGCTTCATTGTCTTCTACCTTGAAATGCATCCTACATAATATTCATCATTGATATGTTTTGGGCGTGAATACGAGGCTTGTCGTGACCCAATTTTTCGGGTTTGCCACCTAAAACTAGGTTGATGGACTACTAAGCCTTTAAGCTTAGGTCGGGCTCTCCCAAGCCCATACCAAATCGCGACTTAGGGTTTTAACATGCAAAAGATTATTATCTAGGAGTCGCTACTAATCGGTTTAGGGTAGGTCAATTAGACACCTAAGTAAAATAATGTGAGTATTATTTTACTCCTACGAACCAGAGATTTTTGGGTACGGGGACTTGGTTATACTAGACTATCCTAGTGCCATTTCGGTACCATTTCTTTTTAATTTTCAAAAAAATGTTTGGCAATTGAATTGATTTTAATTTAACTTCATAACGTGTGAGGTGATCATACATGTGCGCATACCACCAATTTAACACATCAAGAAAGCAATTAAATAATGCAAAAACATACCTTAAAGCAATGAAAGATCTCGCAATGTTAAATCGAATTCACACGAACAATCCTAGATATGATTTATAATTAACACGCAATTTCAATTTTTGCTTTCACTTTATTTAATGAAAATAATGACTTATGCAATGCATGTCACTATACTAACATGAAATGATATGATAACATGACCAAAATTGTATGACGTAAATAAGCATGCAATTTATCCTAAAGCATGAAATGAATTCATTCTAATTCTTTTATATTTTTTCATGAAATTTGAAATTAAAGAAATGCAACAATTAGCTATGCAATCTAAGTTAATTAAATGACCTAATTCTAATGACGGGTAATATGATGCAATATCATACAAAATTATTTCAACTAAAATGATATGCATCATGTGATTTAAAATGCGAGCTATATGTCACGCGACGTTTATTAAATGACTTAGTCTAATGACATGAAATGTCTAATTAAATGAACTTAATGAAAACTAAATGACGTGCATTTGATGTTTCTATTTTTTAAAAATGCAATCTATCCTAAAAATTAAAAATTTAACTTATGCAAAGACAAATTTTGTATTTTTTTTTTTTATGAAATTCGAATGCAAAAATGATCTAGCTAGATTAAAATTCTATCTAATTTAAACTAAGGATTAAGTCATATTAAATCCTAATTTAAACTAAGATATTATCTTAATCTAAAATACAATTTATCTAAAATATAAGATCTAAATGAAACATGCAATTTTATCTAATATGTAATGACATGCAGAGAATGCCCTATTTCTACATGACATATGCATGATATTTTTTTATTAAAATCGAAATTAAAACCAACACATAATTAAACATGCAATTCAAATAAAAAAAAAACTAACAACCTGAATGCAATTTTTTTTGTTTTTTTGTTTTTTTTTTATATTTTCCTAAATTCGAAATAAAATCTAGATTCTAGATATGCAAAAATAACAAGAAATATTTCTAAAACAAACCGAATCCTTATTCGAATATTTTTTTTTATTTTTCTTAGTGATTTTCTAAAACAAACAATTATCAACTAAATCTTAAATCTAAACAAACAAGATATTCAACAAATAAATGATCAAAATAAACGAAAAAATAACCCGTTATCTCACGGGTCAAATTAACGATTATTTTTAACCTCAACATCACGACAAGAAATCAAAATAATTAAAAATCTGATCCGAAATCTTACGGATCAAATTAATAAATATATTGATTCAACAATTAATGCATCATAAACAAACCAAGAGTTAATACAATTAAAAATGACTCGAAATCTTACGGGTCAAATTAATAATAATTACAACAAACCTTAGGGACAAATCCTATGGATAATGTCTAGAAGAACTATAACCTAAAAGTCACTTCACAATATTTAATTTAAATAATAATAATAAAACTAACTAAAAGTAAAGTAACATAAAATAAAATAAAAAATAAAAATAAAAGAAAAACAACCTAAGGAAAATAAGGGGCAGCCCGTTCGTTGATCCGGCAAGGGTGTCACCGGCATTCGGGATTCCGGCGAGAGTGGTGCGGCGACGGCGAGGAGGTCTGGAGAGGGCGGACCGGCGTTGGTCGCGGCTGTGGAGGCGCTGCTGCGAGCGTCGGCTTCACGGGCGGAGCTGGTCACGGGTCGCTCGCGCGACTGCTAAGGGCTCCAGTGGCTTCGCAAACAGGGGGCTTCGGTTCGCCGCTCGAGCGGAGGCAACGAGCAGCGGCGGCGTCTGGCGCGGGGCGATCTGCGGAGGTGGATCGCGTACGGATCGGGGCGGAGCTGGGCATCGGGTGGAGCTGGGCGTCGCTCGGGGCGGCGCGGCGGTCTCTCGGCTGCCGGTGGAGGACGATGGTCTGCAGATGCCTGGCACAGTGGTCGGCTACAGGTGTGGTGGTGCGACGCGGAGCTTCACGGGCGTCAGGGATCTTCGCGGATGGAGGTTGGGTCGCAGGCGGAGGATTCCGGCGCGAGCGTCGGGGCGGCGCGAGCTTCCGAAGCGGCGAGGGTGTGCTCGCGGGATGCGGCGGCGTCGCGGAGGCGGTCTGCTGCGGCGTCGGGTGGCCGACGGCGGTGTAGGTCTCCGGCGTGGGTGAGCAGCGAAGGGGGGAGAGTCCTGGAGAAGAAGCACAGTGCTTCCTCTTTTTTCCTTTCTTTTTTATTTTCTCTCTTCTGCTGCTCCCTCACGTCACTTCCCCCTGCCCTTTTACTTTTCTCTTCACCGTTTCCTTTCTTTCCTTGCTTTTTCTCCTTCCCACGAAGGAAAACCTCTTTAAAAAAAAACTTTCGAAAACCAAAAACTCACCCACCCCCCACAAATCGTACACGGCTCTCTTTATAAGCAAATAAAAATCAAATCTTCGCGAAATATTTTATCCCCTTTTCAATATGCACGAAGATTTTCCTATAACCTCTTGATCATAAAAATCTTATCTCGTGAATATTTTCCTCCGATTTTCTTATCTATTGATAAAGATAAGATTATAATGCAATTTCTTTAATTTTCAAAAATCATCATAATATCACAAAAATCTTAATTTTTCAATAGATAATTAATTAAAAATAACGACGGGCTTGGATTAATTTTCTCTTTCGTGGGCCTAGCCTTTGCCCGCCGACTAAAGCTCGAAATATTAATTCGAACCCATCCACCACCAAATCCCTAAAAATAAAAATGCAAAACATGTAAAATAAAAACAAATGCACCTAAAACTATATGCTATGCAAATGAATTATAATATTTTCAAAAGATAAAATTAACCCCTAATGACTAAATGGGCTACCAAACTTTAGGTGTCAACAAGGCTCCATGAAGTAACTGAATTCACTCCACTTCTTTATTTGTTCGCAACGACGGTGCCACGAAATATACTTCATACTATGATGCAATTTGGCCATCATGAGCACCATAATTTAGCTCCCTGGTCTCATGGCTCTGTAGGGCCAACTAGCGGAGGGCAAGCACGTCTATAAATTTCACACCTTTTTGGCGGAGGCGGAGTTGGTGACGGTATGCACGGTGTATATCTTCTCCTTCTCTCTCGAGTGCACGGTGGCACCTTCACAGGTCCTGCTTAGATTATCAGATAGAAGATTCATCGTATTTCTTCAACCAACATTGAGAGAGAGAGCGAGAGACCACCTTTTTGAAGGAGTGCTCGTGCTTCGGTGGAAGGAAGGAAGAGAAGAGCAAACGAGATGAAGCAAGCGCAAACAAGAAGAAAGGCCTTCCTCATTATTAATATCGGAGAGGTATTTGGTAGCACTGACTTGGCACTTTGAGCTTTCCATTAGGTGGCTATTTATAGAGTTTTTTTTTTTTTTTTTTTTTTTTTGTGACGACGACCCAGACCCAGGGCAATACGGAGGAACGGACTAAGATCGCCTCGGCAGTACGCGGGCGAGGCTAAGGGCATTTCTCCTGTCCCACATCGCTTAGGGGGGGAGTTCTAGGCTAGTTTATAATGGCTTAAGCCCCTCTAATATGTGTAACGCGTTTCACGTACGCTTCCGTTGCGCTGAAAACAAAGCCATGAGGGAGGACAAGCTAGTGGCCGTGCCTCCAAAGCAGACAATATCATGGCTTGGGAGAGGGAAGGCCCGAGGGATGGCCCTTTGCTCCTGCTTAACGCGTTTTAAAGCACTGAGAACTCAGTGTCCAAAGCGGACAATATTACACAGTGGGCCCGGGTTGTTACATTTTTTCTCCAGTTGTATTGAGAAATTATGAATTTGATTATGTTTTATCATCCCATGAAATTGCCATTTAAATAAACAAGTTTGGTGGATCTCAAGGACCACATGAGATGCATCATCATGAGACCAATAAGTTTCATCTATGGAAAATAAAAATAAAAAAATCCTAAATACATTGCACTTGTGCTAATTCAGTTCTAAAACTTTTAATTGTGCTAATTGTGTCCTAAACCTTATCAATTTTTGCCAATTTTGGCTGAGAATTACTGACGTGAATATCAGCCATCTTATGTGATACGATCAGCATTAATGTAGACAATTTTAGCAATTTCTTTGAAAAATTCAATTTTCTTAATAATTTTTTTGTTTTATTTTGTTTTTATTTTTTATTTTCTTTCTTCTTCTTTTTTTTCCTTCTTTCTCCATTGGCCCCATGGCCTACTGGCCAAGGCAAGGGTCGCCCTTGCCGAATCTTATGCTTTTATCGTCGACCTATCAAATGATTTCTATTAAAGTGGTGGTAGAGGAAGGAGGAGAAAAGAGAAAATAGGGAGATTTATACAAATCTGTCTCATGCATAAATTATAATAGGCATATAATAGGTATTACCAAGACCATCTATATACGATAGCTATAACCATGAGGACCAAATATAGCACAATAACGATTTTGTGATAGGATTATGATGCAAATAATAGACATTGCTATAATTAATGGCACCATTAGCATTATCACATTATTGTGGGGTGCACAAAATAGTTCTAAATTCAATACGTTGTAGGCCACACGTGTCACGATCGGATCGATACATCATCTACAAATGCCAAATTCAATAGACTCCGAAGTCATTGCAAGTTGTCTATATTGCAGGATGCAAGAGTCAAAGCATCAAGTGACCCGAATTATACCTCACTAGTCACCATGATCGGTCATGGTCTTAAAAGCAAACTCTGAATAGACTAGCTCGCCATGTTCTCAATGGATATGCCCAAGGAGTAAGAGATTTTTAATGAAGCGGAGAAGGCGATATCATCATCAAGCTACGCAACTTGCTATAGAAAAAGACAAACATTGCCCAATTTTAGAATTATTTTTCATATTTCTGATAGTTGCAAAAAAAAAAAAAAAAAGTATATGTACAATTACAAATCAATATTTGAGTGTTGTAAAAGTTTTAAAAGTTATATTTTAAGAAAATCAAATGCGTTAGCCACAAAATTTACATTAAAGCATGAATTTGAAGATGAAAGCCACAGGGAGATATTTGTTCTTTTTCTTCTTTTTTTCAGTACGGAGTTTTTTGAATTTTTTCACTCAATTAATCCTCATAAATCAACGTGATATGGCGACACATGATAGAAAGAAAAGTGGTCCATGTATCATTTTCTCTTGAAATTTTCCATATTTTATCATCACAAGGCGTTCAGTTTTGACCCCAACCCCTTCCCTTATTCCAACCCAATTGACCAAAAAAGACTGCTACGCCAACATAATTCCATAATTGCATATGCCATCCTTGCCCTTTCAAATGCCAAGTCTCTCTCTCTCTCTCATTACAGACTTAAGCATTATAGAGCCAACACGGTAACTTGTTATTGATGGCATAGGTTGAATTCTTGATTTGCAATCTGAATGACTCTGCAGGATCAGTTTGCATGCCAATAGGATGTCTCATCATTTTGGGATTTCCATAATTAGATATATCTATTAAAAAACTTGTCTAGCTAGATGTTAGAAATACAAATTTGGAGTTGCAAACCTGTCAAAATATCAATGATGATGCAGTGAGATGATATTTTAAAGCAGTTCACTTGGATCTAGTCAAATAAAAGCTTTCTATACTTACTGGCTAGGAATAATTTTTTCTCAACCAAGAGCCATGCAATATTATGCCGAATTGGGTATTGAACTCAAGACATTGACACATTTTGCTCATGCCTTAAGCATGAAATTGTATCTGTCCAACTGTAATGTTGGTCTTGAGAGGGATACTGAGTCTATACATGATTCATGACAAAGTTCCCCCAAGTTAATAGAAAAGGTCATTTGAAAGGGCACCAAACCACCATTTTTGCCGTCCGATTTGATACGTTTCTGGCTTTCTTGTATTGCGATGCAATGATGATGATTTAGGTCAGGTTTTGTTAACTTATCGATCTGATCAAAGGCAAGTCAATCACAATTGGACGCGGACATTTAACAAGATAATCATTATTAGTTTAGGTGCCGAGCTAGGAACTTTTTTGGCCACAAGTTAATGAAAGCGACATCACCTCCATGAACTTTATGAATCCACCTCGCTCGAGTTGTTGTCTGCTTTATCATCATCTTTTTGCTCTGTCATATATCAAAATAAAATATTTCATTTTACATTTTGAGATGATTAAGGAAATTTACAGAGGACCCTTATATTACAATTGCACACCCTGATATGCATGTGTTGTAATTATAGTGGGTTAATGAATTAATGAATGTGAGCAAAACGAGATATGTTGTTTCCCTTCATGTATCTTATTAATTCATGTGTTTCTCGAGTTCATGTATTTCTTGGATTCGTGTGCCTACTTAATTTTGGATTCATGTATCTCCTGGATTTATATATCTATTTAATTCATGTATCTACTAGATTCTTATATCTATTTATTTCATTGTTCATGTATCATTTCCGTACATGAATTCAAAAACTCTATAAATAGATTTCAAAATCTTCATTCCGATAAGAACCAAAAATCACCGACATTTCCTCTCTTCAAGTTTTCTCTAATTGTGCCGGTTTCAAGAAGTGTTCGACAGAGTCCTATTCGTATAGTGCTGATATCTACAAGTTCGAGGTGTTGTTTCTGGGGAGGCAAAGTTCATGAAGCTGCTTAGCACTGTTGGCAAGAACTAATCATTTTAGGGAGATTCGGATAGCCATATCTCATCTCCAATTCTTATTGTCACTTTCTCGATAAATTTTCTGGTTACAAGAAAAAGTGTTACATATCTTCCCCCAATACATGTCTTCTTCTTCCATTCCTCTTCTTTATTTTCCAACAGTCTTAAGCCAATTTGCATTCTCACTGTTTGTTGGTTTTATCGATAAATTTGAGATGGTTAATAATAGTGATGTCCAAAATATTCTTAGAGACGATCTATGTTCATTTTGACCAAAGAGGTTCAAACCTTATTGCTTGGTGTTGTGGCAACAAATGTTGTGAGCCTTTGGGCTGAAACCATTTATGGTGGTGCGGGTACTAGTCGACGACCCTCTGCTTGAAGATCCATCCCCCTATCAAAGGCTCATCGGGAAGCTTATATCTCGCCATGACTAGGCCAGACATATGTTATGCAGTACAGACACTTAGAGTGCGTTTGGTAATGATTCTGTTCCTGGGAATTAATTCTTACTAGAAATGATTATTTTTTATTTTGTTCCCATGAACTGATTCTGAGTAAAAAAACGCGTTTGGTAACTATCCAAAATTTTTTATTCTGAATAGAATTGCGTTTGATACCATGCTAATTGATTCTATTCCAAATACCATGCTAATTGATTCTATTCCAAATTAATTTCTTTTGATTTTTAATTAATTTTTTTTTTTTTTTCCTTTCTTTTCTTCTTCTTCTTCTTCTTCTTCTTCTTCTTCTTACTTAGAGTGCGTTTGGTAATGATTCTGTTCCTGGGAATTAATTCTGACTAGAAATGCTTATTTTTTATTTTGTTCCCAGGAACTGATTCTGAGTAAAAAAACGCGTTTGGTAACTATCCAAATTTTTTTATTCTGGAATAGAAATTGCGTTTGATACCATGCTAATTGATTCTATTCCAAATACCATGCTAATTGATTCTATTCCAAGGCGTTGGATGTAAACAAACAGAAAGAATTCTGTATGGAAAACCAGACGACTCATGCATCAACCAAATATCCGTGAAATCAAGGAGTAAGATGAACCCTCATTGAACGGGCTCCCATCTTTGACTGCAATGCTTTATACCAAACCAAGTAGGCAGCATGTAGGATTGTTTAATATGACTGAACTTAGAGAATTTCTCCGTTTTGTAGACGTCCAATGGATGAGATCATTCAATCAAGTTTGATAATAGCTTGTTAGCTGATGAGGCGTGGTATGTGCGCTCACCCAATAGTTTCTGTGTCGGGCACAAAGCCCTTTCCGAAATCGATTGAGCAAAAGGATGATCTTCGGAGCAGTTGCAAGTTGCGATACCTACGTCGACTTTCACATTTCGAAGATCAAGCCCGCACATGATGTTTGTTCAAAAATAAATATTGGCAAAAGAACACCATAAGTGCCAAAATTTGACACGATGGGTCACTTAAATGTTAAAAGTTAAAAAAGTGACATTTTTTAAAAAGAAAATGGGACACTTTGGTACCACATTCGACGAATCCCGCTGGAAATATTACATGGTAATTTTTTTTATTAATTTTGCTTGCGGCTTGTTGGAAGGTTGACTCAGCAAAGAAACACAAAAGTGACGTCTTTTTCGCAAACCGCCGCTGCCTCCCCATTGTCACAGGAAAGATGGGGTGAGGGTACGCAAGCCTTTCCGCTAGGGCTTGACGATCTTGACTGACCCTCCCCCCACCTTTCTGGTGACGGGTGGGAGGCAATGGTTGCAAGGGTTGAGCCCTCGCCGATTGCCTTCATTTTCCTTTTTTTTTTTTTTTTTTTTTTTAATTTTAATTTAATTAATTTTTATATTAATTATTTACCCACATTAGCTTGCAAAATGGAGTTGTTTTGTACTTGACTCGCCGGAAAATCTTCACGTCAATGTTGTAACCTGATTTTTTCATCGTTGGCATGTAATTGATTTATTTTGCTCCGATTTTGGCACTTAAGTGATATTTTTCTAACTTTTGGCTCTTAAGTTGTTGGAAAATAATCCAGAGAAAACACACTGTTTGTTGTAATCAGAATATAAAATTGAAAGAAGATGATAACAACTTTATAATATCATTCCTTTTACAAATCTTGGAGCAAAAGAAAATAAGATATCACTGAAAAATAACATAAAATTGGAGGTGAGGTACGGATAACCGAATCTCCTTAAGGCGATTAGTTCCCGCCAAAGGTGCCCCGCAGATTCACGAACTATGCCTCCCAAGATACAACACCTCGAACCTGTTTAGATCGACTATGCAAACAGCACTCAATCGAACCGTTCAATTGAACCAGCACACTCAGAAAAATCAGAAGAGTAGAAAAGAATATCAAAGCCTTTTGGAATCGAGTCGGAAATGTTGGACGCAAATTGCGCAACCCCAAGATCTCCATAACCAGAACAAGAATATGCATAATTGAGTAGAAAGAATTAACGCACCTGAATTGGAATCCATCAATTTTGAAGCGGAAGCGGAAACACAATGTTCCACGCGCAAGTCCTTCTCCTCTATTGCCCTCCGTATCACTGGCTCAATGAGGCGACCCCCTCACATTTAGCGTTAGGTAAACGCCCCTTAGGTGAGGATACATGTGAGAATTAGGGTTAGAGGAGAGACTTAGCGCTATTTATAGAGTTTCAGCTAGGCCCCCTCATTACGGGCCGGGCTCAACTCGGCCCACACTAATGGCCCCATATTAGACTAATTAAAAACCTTCTATCTCACCTTAGATCAATCCCCGTAAACGGTAAACGTTAAACGGTAAATTACAATATCAATTAATGTAGTCCACAATTAAGAAAACTCTTACATTCTCCCACTTGGACTATATTAATTGAAATCGTACCGTATGTGCGCACATTGGTCTAGAGATAATTCTTAATAGTCAATCCTATCCCATAAAGTCTCAAACACCGAATCATGGCGGTAACTGCATGTATACACACAGAGCCTTCCATGGTCACGAGTGTTCTCAACTCTATTGATATGAATCCAATATGGTAGTGTGTCAAATGGATAACATCTCTCATAGAGAGATCTCATTTGTCAGTCACTATTCTCTTACCTTAAGTGTCACAAAAACTTGTGCCACTAGAGAATGTCCATTCTCTTACCTTAAGCGTCACAAAAAACTTGTGCCACTAGAGAATGCATTTATGGTTCCATGAACCCAACATATGTCTTGTCTTTATGGTTAACATTTCTTTATATACAACAAGACATATGTACAAGGCTAATAACCGTATGCCCCTAGCCTTCGCTCAAGGTTTAAGCAATACCTTGAGACTTTAACAATATATATATTTTCAACATAATAACAAACCATTCAAAAACATTTTATTGAATGCAAAAGTTGACATATATATATATCAAAATGTTACTAAATTGTAACAAAAAACAGATGTAAACATTATTCAAAGAAAAATAAAACAGCTCCCACTAAATAACAGCATCCCAAGATGCTCCTAAGCCCATGCTAATGACATATCGCTCAAATATACATGGACGTAGGCCTTTAGTTAGTGGATCTGCAACCATATCATCTGTTAAAATATAATCTACTTTTAAATGCACTGACACAAGATACACCATTTAATTAGATTTTCTCAATATCTAAATAAGAACAATGTGATAGATTCAACCCATCACCCTTAACAACAGGAGCAATTCCTGGCTTGCAATAATGTATATTGAATATTTCCAATATTTCCAATATACAATCAGCAAATGCCCTCAGAGAAAATCTAATATAATATGGCAAAAACAATTCTTACAAATCTTAGTACAAAATATATAAGATGCCTCAAGGTCATTACTTGTAAACAAAATATCATGTACATAGTGAACATAGTGTATGAGAAAAATAAATTTCCTCCCACTGACATTGCAATATATTGAATTACCTTGTTCTTATTTGAACAAAATAACAACACTATGAAACTTTAATAATATTGCCTGGAAACTTGCTTAAGACCATGAATTAAGACTTTTCAGTCTACACACAAGTTTACTTGAATCTGCTGCAAAATTCTCCAGTTGCACTTATATAGATTTTATATCTCTTTGATGTAACTCCATATAAAACTATCAATGCCACGTTCACTCTGAAAGAATTAATAAAGAAATAATTATTTCTTCACTAACTATCCACCCCTCTTTCAGAGTAAAAATAAAAAATTATAACAGTGCAGTCCGCAAGCAAACCTCTTTTCAAGTGTTCCAAAATGGAACGCTTCATGGACAATAAGCAAATTATTAAAGTTCTATTACATTCTCAAGCAACAAATCATATGTCCACAATTTAAAATTTGAAGCAGTAAAAACCTCAATAATAGTGGAATTATTAATTACAGAAAAGGTGATTGAAAAATCAAGCAATGTATATATAATTAGCATCATGTGAGCAATGTGTAACTTGACACACAAGTATACATCCAGAGAGTTACATGCATAATCATATAATCACCTTTGGGCAGAATACATGATATGCAGTTGTACACTCCCCACATGATAGCGGTTATGAGAATATTTTCCAATCTTCGTGAATTCATCACCTTTGGGCAGACGAACCACTAGGATCAGTCACTCTTCCACCACATAATCATGTATCCCTCCATGAACTAATATATAATCACCCCCTTTGGGAGTATGACTACACATTAGAGCAGGAGACATCCCAATCAATATACGAGACCGAAATTTCTCAAACCCAATCAAGCGTGCCACTTTGGCGGTCACTACTCAATTGAATCCTTGAAACTCTCTCATACCAGGGATATAAATTTTACTCCTCACATACACCATATACATGTGATTTTAGCTTTAGTGATAGGGGCAGCATATCACCAAAATCACATATCATGCTAATTACATTGCTTCATAAAAATAAACTTTATTGTAAAATATTGATGAACAACACTCATAAAATTCATGTTATAACATACCAGTAACCCATCACCTGTATTTCCAAAATCACAGAAAAAATACAAGCAAAATACGCGAAAAAATACACAAAAATACGTGTATTTAGGGTTTTGTATGTATTTTAACATCCATAAAATCATCAAAAAAATACAATAAATTCACCACAAGATAGAAGACGGCCTTACGAATCCAACGCCGCCAACCACGCGCCGATCGAACCTTCCACGCGCCCGCACGCACCACCTAAGTGTGCGGCGCGTGGAGCCCACGCGCGGGCGTCAAAGGGCCGGTCAAACCGGTCCGACCGGTGGCGGTCCGACCTTCCGGTCCAGCCGCTCGGTCTGACCTGTTGACCGGGTCGGGTCGGGTCGGGTCACGGGTCGGGTCGGTCGGTTCGGGTCGGTCGCTGACGTCAGCGGGTCGGAACCACGCATGACGTCAGCATCGCTGACGTCAACAGATCCAATCCGAATCCGGATCCGAGTCCGAGTCCGGGTCCGGGTCGCCGACGTCAGTGACGTCGGCGCCCGCGTGCACCGCACGCGCGTCCGCGCCCGCGCGTGGGGCGTGAGGGCGCGTGAACGCGCGTGAGTGCATGTCCTTGACGCCCGGCGGCGCGTGGCCGCGCGTGGGGGCGTGTGGGGCCTCCCCCGGCGACGCGCCGCCCACGGTCTTGATCGTCTCGTCGAGCCCAATCCGAATTTGTGATTTAATTTTATTTTTTATTGAACAAAAAATCTTGAAAATCACAAATTAGGGCAAAAAACTTATGCGTTCAAGTTCTAGGGTTATGGAGGCTCTGATACCACGTGTTGGACGCAAATTGCGCAACCCCAAGATCTCCATAACCAGAACAAGAATATGCATAATTGAGTAGAAAGAATTAACGCACCTGAATTGGAATCCATCAATTTTGAAGCGGAAGCGGAAACACAATGTTCCACGCGCAAGTCCTTCTCCTCTATTACCCTCCGTATCACTGGCTCAATGAGGCGACCCCCTCACGTTTAGCGTTAGGTAAACGCCCCTTAGGTGAGATACATGTGAGAATTAGGGTTAGAGGAGAGACTTAGCGCTATTTATAGAGTTTCCAGCTAGGCCCCCTCATTACGGGCCAGGCTCAACTCGGCCCACACTAACAGCCCATATTAGACTAATTAAGAAACCTTCTATCTCACCTTAAATCAATCCCCGTAAAACGGTAAACGTTAAACGGTAAATTACAATATCAATTAATGTAGTCCACAATTAAGAAAACTCTTACAGGAAAAACCAAAACCAAAACCAAAACCCCTTCATCTCATGAAGCTCTATTCTCATATCTATTTATAGAGCTTTTTAGTTCATGTACTAAAGAGATACATGAATTAAATAGACGCGTGTATCCACGAGATTCATGAATAAAGAGATACGTGAATCCAAGAGATTCAGGTATCCAAAGATACGTGAATTCAAGAGATTCATGAACTCAATAAGTACATGAACTGAAAGATACATGAATCTAGGAAATTCATGAAATCAATAGATACGTGAACAGAAAAGATTAGGAAATACGTGAATCCAAAAGAGATACGTGAATAGAACAAACGTATCTTAATTCATTGGCTTTCGTTGATCCATTAACCATAATTATAATCATAATTACAACATAAGTGTCATTTTATACCAAGTTTTGGCACTTCAGATGTTCTAGACTCAATAAATATTGCAATTAGCTCTATTGATGAGAGTTACGATGATGATATGAGAATACATATCATCACACAAGTTGCATAGAAGCTTTGCCACAATGATAATTGTGAATCGATCGATACTCTAGAGGTTAGAAGGGCCTCAACAACAGGTACACTCTAGAGGTTATACTAGTGCTCTTCAAACATATCGTCTCGACTAAGGATATAGGCTCATTTGACGGCATATAAAGGTGACCGTTGTAGAGTTAGAAACGTCTCCCGTTGATGTCTCCATAAAGCCTTCAAAATTGAAAACGATAGTTCAGGTCGGACTTGTGGGCGGACAAATTTGACTGTTTCGCTCATGTTCAAAGACAAGCCGTTCCCGATTTGCTTTATTGATTAGGGTTCTTTGCGATCGTGCCGAGCAAGGATTTTTCGCCAGCCCCTCTCCGAGCGAAAGCAACATTATTTTCTCATCGGTACCTTGTTAAAGCATGAATAGTTTGTGATCCCACTTTCTTAATAATAATATCGGGTGAACTTGATTTCCCGCCTTTCGAAGTACAATTTCCTTCCTCAGCATTTCCTTATAGACAGTGATGCTCTTTTTAGAGGAGAAGTCACATTCATAAGATGTCAAATTACATCTGTAAAACAGACTCGTCTCATGCTAACGGACAATGCATTAAATCAAGCATTGATAATACAAGGCATCGGCTCATCCATTTATTCATTAACTAGCCGGCAGTCGCTAAACATCCTTAGTAGTACATTTTGGAGAGATATAATGTTGTCACGCAAACTTGGTCAATTAGAATGACACAGTGTTTGAAAACATAGCACATGTTTCGACCCATGGCTGTGGTCGACTTATATATCTGGTCTCTAACTGTTTTTCGTACACTGTACTGGCTAAATGAATTACGCATGTAGCGCATAACAACGTCCAAATATGGCCTTCACGGCCTCACGCAATGTATTGCTATAAACTTTTGGAGGGCAACGACGCCAGTTGACACATAAGGGCTGGTATATATGAGGTGGGCGGCGTGGTACATAGGGTGTGCCGGCTCCTCTTACACCTGGACCAGGCCATCCTGGTCCACCCGGCTCAGCGTACCTTCTGTCTCTGGTGCAAAATGGTTTTGCTTAGTTGGTTATTCGTCTCTCATTGTATTGCGCATGGAAGATGCATAAGCGATGGCGGAACAATGAAAAAGCTGAGGTCATGTTATATTACAGGAGTTGATGGCGAACGAAAGATAGTGAATTCACCTGTCTGAAGTAGTAGTCTTCGAGCTTCGGTGGAAGGAAGGAAGAGAGGAGTCAGGGAAATGAAGAGAATGCACGCCAGCACAAAACTGTTCCTCATCTTTGGTGAGGTTGATGACTCGCTGCACAGACTCTCGGCTCTCAAGAGTGGCTATTTATAATGCCCCGCGACATGATGAACTCAGCTAGGTTAAAAATGGCATTCTTTCACCATAAGAGTAGTGCGTTGCTTTTCACGAGCCAGCGGATCCTTGGTATGGATGTCATATGCTGTGTAATTTTGTCTATTCACTTAGCGCGATGTCCAAGTAATTGAGGATGCGCGGAGAGCTTGTTCTGTCAAGTTAAAAACTTGACAAAAATGATGTCTTTGGGTCCACCATGATTATTGTCTCTCCGGGCCCTCGCAAGCTGTGATATGTCCGCATCGACATTGATCTTTCGTCCCGGTTGGGAAGACTTGAGTCCACCACAAGCACAAAATTTTCCTTCCTTACGGTGAGAAAAAGTCATATAACCAATCTTGCCGTTCGAGAATAAGTAATTGCAAGAACCTTCACATGATTAATTTAGGTCGCGCTTGTGGCTTGACAAACTTTACTTTTTCCAATATAATCGAAGACGAGTTATTTACGAAAGCAGCATTGGCTACCTGCTCAACCCCCGTAATTTCAAGTATTATCCTTTTTGGCCATCTTTTTGGCTTTTCCATGTTAACAAAGATATTGTCGCGACCAATTTTTTTCGGTGAACCACCTATAATTAGGCTAATGGATTGCTAAGCCTAGATTTAGCTCGGGCTCTCACAAGCCCATACCAACTCGCGACTTAGGTTCAAATATCTAGCAAGCAAAAATAAGTCGCCACTAATCAGTTTACGGTAGGTTGATTAGACATCTAAGTAAAATAATGTGAAGATTATTTTACTTCTACAAACCAGAGATTTGTGAGTTCGGGGACTTGATTACATTAGATTTCTCTAATGCCCTTTCGGTACCTTTCTCTTTTGTTTTTTTTGAAAAAAAATGTTTGGCAAGCAATTTGAATTGATTTTAATTTATCTCCCTAACATGTAATGTCATCAGATGAGTGCGCAAACCACCAATTAAACACCCAAGTAAAGTAATAAATAAATTGCAAAAACTCACCTCAAAGCAGCGAAAGCATCTGCAATGTTAAATCATAATTCACATCAACAGTCCTACATATGATTTCTAATTCACACACAATTTTTTTTTTTTTCAGGATTTTCTCTTGTTTAATGAGAATCATGCTTTATGAAATGCATGCTACTAATCTAACAATGCAATGATAGACCTAAGCTATATGACATAAATAAAATATAAGCATGCAGTCTACCCTAAAGAAAATTATGTCTAACTATAACTAAGTAGAAAATAAAATTAAACATGCAATCTAAATTAACCAAAATGACCTAATTCTAATGACGGGCAATTTCTAATTAAATGAACCTAATAACAATCACTAAATGACGTGCAAATGGTTTTTATTTCTGTTTTCTTTAACGAAAATTCATAATTAAAATCACTAAAGAAAATAAAAGTCTAGCTAAAGTGAAAACTAAAGTAAAATGCTATCTAAACTAAATGCCTTCTAAACATGCATTTAAAAAAAACTAACCTATCATGCAATCCATCTAAAAATCTATCTAGACTTAAAATTAAACATGCAATTTTATCTAATATGCAATGACGTGCAAAAGATGCCCTAATTCTAATTTTTTTTTTTTTTTTTATGAAATTCGAAATTAAAATTAAACGTGCAATTCAGATAATAATAAAAAAAAAAAAAAACTAACATCCTAAATGAATGCACTTTTTTTCTTTTCTTTTTCATGACTCAAAATAAAATCCCTATCTTAAACATGCAAGATAATTAAAAAAAAAAAAAAAAAAAAACAAACCTAATCCTAATTCAAACTCTTTTTGGATTTTTCCTTTTACGAAAATAAAACTGACTCAAACACCACGACATCAAATCAAACAAGATAAGATTGACATCCAAAAATTGGTGAACCATATCTCGCGCATGAGATCGGGTTGACCAATTTAAAAATTAAATCGCAAATCGAATCTCGGGCATGAGATCGAATTGTCGATTTTTGTAAGGGATTGCGAGTCGGATTTCGGGCGCGAAAATCGGACTAACAACCATAAATTTAGGCTATTTCATGTCGAACATCTCATCCTTACGCTAAGGAATAATTTAATTATACTAAAAAATATATATATATATATAAAAACAAAATTAAAAAAAAAAAGAAGAAGTAAAAATAGAGAAAGAAAAATACCTAATTTGAATTTTCTCCAAATTCGGGTTTAGCAACCGGGCTCGTGAATCGCGATGGACTCGGCGTGGCTCAAGGCCAGGTCATTGTGGTGGTGAGCAGCCACGGGCGGTGGTGCAGGTCTCACTCCGCGAGGGCGAGCTTTACGGTGAGATGGCTCGGTGGCGACTCTTGGGAAAACATGAACAACGAACACCCAAGGAGCGAATTTCCAGAATTTCTCCTTTTCCTTGTCTCCTCTCTGCCGTGTATTTTGGAAAGTGGAGGTGTTGATATTGTTTGCATGTAATGGAATAAATCCTCTGTGTTTCAATTATTCTTTCCTCCACTTTGACCGCCGCTTGACCTTTATTTTCTCCTTTTCAACAAATTCCCGTTGAAAGGGACTCACGGCAGAGGCATTAGCTTGCTACTAAAGACTGGGCCCCCGAAGAAATCTTGACTCAACGATGCTGGGCTGACGTGGAATAACCGCTTGGGATTGCTGGAGTTCAATTGAAAGGCCTTCTATGCTACCTCAAGTTGACGACATTAACGACTCGAATAGAAGAAACTCGATGTCTCTGGCACGTTGCTGAGGCGGTGAGAAACGTTGGAGCAGCAGCGCGTCGAGCTGTTCGTGGCGGGGAATGGGTTCTTCGAGCGGTACCAATGATCAGCACCACAACTCGTCGTCAGGATTGGGTCTTTGGAATAAGTGAACTTGATGGCAAAAGGTGCACAATGGCACGAGGAAAAACCATGATGTGAAGACCACATGCAATCGCCAGAGGAACTTCACGATTTTCCTCTAACTCACAATGGGACCATTTAAGAAGACAAAACTGCCGTCCCCCTCTTCTCTCTTCTGGCGTGTGTATCGCTCAATGTGGTTTTTGAATAGAATTGCTGACCTCCTTACGTGCGGCCGTATATTCAATGTGTAGCCCCCAAACTCAATTGCACGCGAGGTATTTTATAAGTCTAAAAAACGTATCTTCGCGGTATATATTTTTTCTTTTTTGTTCGCCCACGATACCCCCAAATATATTGTTGAAATATACTTTTCCTCGCGCAATATTATATTCCTTTTTTTTTATTTTTCACATATTCTATCCAAAAATTTCTTTTCTACCCAAGAATATACCCATTGGTTTATATTACCTTAATATATGAAAAAATCCTATCGGAATATGCTCGTCGTCGGTCCAATGCTAAATGTAAAAAATGCAAATTAAAAATAAATGTGCCTAAACTATATGCTATGCAATTAACTATTTTTTTTCAGAGATAAAATTAACTCCTAATTTTTTAATGCAATAAATGACTAAACGGATCGCCAAAATTTATGTGTCAACAGATATTTCGTTTTATGGTTCCCATTATTTGAATAACTACAAAGGACCCATCCATTACAACCTTACACCGTGATCCCTATGTCACCGATAAGTAAAAAGGATATATTGGTATGCATCATAGAAATTATTGCTCTCATCTCTCTTTTTCCCCAAAGCACAGGAGATAATTGAGTATAGGCCAACAAAATACAAGGCCACTCGCGTCACTTTCGGATGGATACATCATCTGCAAATGCCAAATTAGATTGACTCCAAAGTCATTGCAACCTGTTCACAACGTGCGACCCGAGTTCAACTATGAAGTGACCAAAATTATACGGCTTCAAGAACGGTCATAGTCTTCTTTGACCCCCTCAACCCCCCACCCAAAAAAAAAGAAAGAAAGAAAATCTTCACTCTTTATCACATTGATTTAAGTGTCATGCATGAGACTCTAATTGTAAATATTGTAATCTTGCATGAATAATGCAATACAACAACAGAATAAATGTACTAATTTAAACTTATACCCAAAATTATTTACCTAGTTGTGTAGTAAAATAGCACCGGAATGTTCAAACAAAATTAATCGTATAATAGTCTAGTTTCTTTAAATACTCAATGAAAATCTGTTGAGACATGTCATAATGCAACTCTAAGTGAGCATTCTCGGGATACTATGATTAAACCCATGGAGGATATATGGTCAATAACGCGACTTCTTATAGGACAAGACATAGGATGTGGAAACATTGCCAAAATTTAAAATATAAATGTCATAAAATTATGAAAACGTTATTTGTACATTTATATATCAAGATTTGAGTGGTGTAAAAGAAATAGGAGTTTTGGATTTATTAAAATTTCAAAGTGTGTGAGAGCAAGGTTAAATTAAGTTAGAATTAAAAAGTAAAATCAATCCGAACAAGTTTTAGGGCACGTAGAGTTGATATTCCTTTTTTTTTTTCGCACGGAGTATTAGAAGAGCGGCAGCGGCTCCGGCAAGTGAATTAGGGTTCGAACTTCGAAGAGTGTGTCGAGGATTTTCTAAGTGTGAGGGCAAAGAAAAGTGGCAGGGGCAATTTGGGGAAGAAAGTGGGAATTTGATCATTAAAATGACATGATAATCTGAGTTGAGATGAAATCATATGTCTAAATATAGAAGTGAGGATCCAAATTTGTATTTTTAAAAAGAGATGATAGAAGGTAGTATTGGATTGGAAAAATTGGATGTGGCTGTCTTTTAATAATTTCTCTGTCCAATGTGACTCGCCAAGATAACTAATCAGAGCATATTAGGAAACCTTAAATCACCTGTCTTGTTCTCTTGCTTACCAGATTTGAGGGTGAATTATTATCTTGTCAATGAACCAAATCCTAGTTGCAGTTGGTAATCAAATTGGAAAAAGAAACTCCTGGAAGTGTGGACGACAGACATTGAATCCAGCGGGGCACTTCACAGTCCTTGGCGAAGAAGCAGGGCAGAACAGAGGACTTATGTGCGGTGGCGGATATGGCCTTGAAGGTGCGATTGTTGATCACAAACAGCGATCAAACTAGAGAGCTGATGTCCTAGAGGCATTGGCGAGGGTGATCGGCACCGACGAAGAAGGATTAGGCAAACGCAAAGCACCTCAGTCGCTCTAAGCAGAAAAATTGGGTAGAACAGAGGCGTAGTCGGCAAGACTCGGAGGCAGTGAACAGCTCAATCAGCGATGGCTATGACATTCAGAAAGTGACAAAGAAGGATTGCCAATGATGAAACTTCTCAAACTCCTCTGTGGTGCATATTTGGGGCTCTCTATTATGTTTGTCTCGATCACAAACCTTGTGACTCTGGTGACCGGTAACGGAAAGCAAGCAATGGTGGGTGCTGATGTGAAATCTCAGACGAAGGGGCCGACCCAGTTGGCGGTGAAATTGTTGGGGTTGGAGATGACGGCCTTCTTTAGGGAATGGAGCGACGAAAGCATAGCGAAGGCAAGGGTTCTCGAAAGAGATGGATGGGTCGATGTCAATGCTCTCGCTGCAGTCGCCAAACTTGTCAAGGTAGTGGAGGAGGTGGCGGTGCTAGGCATGGTTGGGGGTGGCTCCATGGCCGAAGATGGAGATGATGGTGAACAGGAACGGCCTCATTTTACACAATAATCTGTCCATCTTGACTGGTTTGTATTTTAAAAGAAGACATCTTGGATAAAAATTTTAATTATGAAAGTCACATAATTAGTAATTACTTTAACTGAAATTTCTCATCAAAAATATTTAAGTGATCAATTTTTCTTCGATGTGACACTTAAGTACATTGATAAAAACTTTTAATATTAAAGTGAGTGCTATTATTTTAATTCCCTTGTCCTTAATTATGCTCATTGATATATAGGCTTTCTAATAAATATAAAGGATATACAAGTATGCATCTTTAAAAATATTGTTCTTATTTCTCTTTTCCCGAAGAAGTGGAGATAATGAATATAGGCCAATGAAATGTAGTCCGCTTATGTCATTATCAAAAAAGATCCATCATCTACAAATGCCAAAATCAATTGACTTCAAAGTCACTGCAAATAATGCCAAAAAAATTAAAAAATTAAAAAAAAAAGTAATTGCAAGCTGTCTGCACCCTGTGCTACAAGTGAAGCTATGCTATAATGAGATGTAGGCCACTTATGTCATTAACAAATAGATTCATCATCTACAAATGCCAAATTCAATGTACTTCAGTCATTGCAAGCTGCTTGTATTAGGGGTGTGAAGGTTCGGACTGAATTTCCGTGATACCCAAATTGAACCAAAAGATACGAGATGTGTGCATCTTTTGACCTAAACCAAATGTGACCCCAACCATGGTTCTTCCAGCCGAGCCGGGTTTCAGGTTTCTCTTTTCTGTGCTTCTTCTTCTTCCCTATTGCTCATCTATTATTCTCAGCGCCACAGACTCTGGCAAATGCAACGGAAACATCCAGAAAAGGAAAAGGCAAAAATCCAACACCTTACTTTCCCCTCCTTCATGAAAACAGTATCTACCTTCTGTACATATATAAACACGATTTGAAAATCAACTAAAAAGGGTTGCATGCGTGGCGTCAGAGTACTGAAGATTTAGCGGGGTTGAACACGTTGGAGCCATGTATCAACACTGCTCTTGGTGTAGGAGCAAGGCTTCTTTAATTGAACATTTGGCGTGACAAAATATTCTGCAGACTTGCACATGAGATGCTAAATGCTGTTTGCAGAACGAGATGAACCGGGACGGCTGGTTAGATCAGACAGACTTTCTTCAACATGGCCTCAAAATTCCGGAAGCATTTCAAGGGCTGAACCCGTACGTGGCAGATAAGCATTTCAGGATCCATCATTGTGGCATTTTATTTTCTGGAGATGTTGCTGCGACAAAGAGCGCGAAGGAAGGGAAAAGAAGGGGGAAAAAAATGAAACCCGGCCCGAACCGTCATATGACCCAAATTCCTTTACTTATTGATGTCTCCATTGTAATTGATGTCTCCGGGCCCTCGCAAGCTGTGATATGTCCGTGTCAACTCTGATCTTTCGTCCCGGTCGGGAAGACTCGAGTTCACACGCAAAGTTTTCCTTCCTCGTAGTGAAAATGAGTCATTTAACCCATCTTGCCATCCTAGAATAATTAATTGCAATTAACCACAAACGATTAATTTAGGCATATAAATATGTAGTTAATTACGCGTGTTGAGTTAAAGATCAATCGCGTTTTTGTTACAAACAGGTCTGCATGTTAATACCCATAGCGAAGTGACCCTCTCATTTAGGCATATAAATATATGCTAAAATATTTTATTTTTTTTACACATTTTATGTGAGTATCATTTCCTTAAACTTGTCAAATGACGGATTATTGTGTAGGATCTTCCCTGGTTTCGACACATTTGACGAAAGTATCGATATAACACGATAAACTATTAGCTCTATTGACAAGAGCCGCAACAATCGTAAGAGAATACATATTCATCACGCAAAGTCACCAAGAAACATTGCATCGATGATACTTAAAGAACAATTAATAAGAAGTGATGTCTGCTTCATCGCGTAACGAAGATATATCATTTATATTCTCCAAATATCTAGAAATATTACAAAGTACCCCCTCTATTACAATTGTACAGATTGATATAGAGGTATGCATCTTTACAATGAAATATATATCTTCTTCTTGGGGGGAAACTATGGCCAGCTGCTCTAATAAAGGTACGATTTAGTATTTTAAATACTCTAATAAGTTCGTTTAACAATAATCGATCGCAGGGAAAGCACTTCATGGCACACACATTTAGATAGGAATCTGAGAAGAAGATGAAACCTGAGAGACAAGCTCCGTCTCCATTCCTTTTTTTCTCTCAGAAGACACGATACCTTGAACAGTTGAACTAAACGATTTTTTCCATTGCTTTACCGTTTCCTACCTTAAAATGCATCCTACATAATATTCATCCTTAATATATTTGGTTCGTGGCGACGAGTCTCCATTAGAGTAATTGACTTCACTCGCTTCTTTATTCGTTCACGACGACGGTGCCGCGAAAAGTACTCATATTATTATGATGCAATGTGGCCATCATGAGCGGCTTACTTTGGCTGCATGGTCTCATGGCTCTGGAGGACTAGCTCCCGGAGGGCACCGTCCACGTTCATAAATACTACACTTTGGCTTAGGTTGTGCCGGTATGCACGGTTGATATCTTCCCCTACTTCGTCCGCAACCTGCCGGCGTCCCTGCCGGTCCTGCTTACGTCATCAGATAGAAGATTCATCATATTTCTTCGACCATTCACATCAATTTGAAATGATGGAGAGAGAGAGAGATGGTGAGTTCACCTGGAAGGACTGCAACAGTGTGGAGTGCCCGAGCTTCAATGGAAGGAAGGAAGAGAAGAGCGAAGGAGATGAAGAGAGCACAAACAAGAACAAGGGTCTTCCTCATTATTAGTTTTGGTGAGAGGTATTTGGTACTTTAGGCTTGGTACTTTGGGCTTTCCATGAGGTGGCTATTTATATTGTTTTTCTCCCGTTGAAGTAACAAATTGTAAATTTGATTATGCTTTATCATCCGGTGTCCACATAGGATGCATCGTCGTGAGACCAATAACTTTCATATAAATGATATTTGGAAAATTACTTAAAAAGTTTTAAATATCTTGCACTTGTGACAATTCAATCCTAAACATTTTCACGTTTTGTCATTTGAGTCCATCCAACCATTTCAACAGAAAATTGCTATTGTTCATATTGTTCCTCCTACGTGGCACAACCGATGTTAATATGAACAATTTTTGTAATTTTTTAATTGGAATTTTTATTTTTATTTTATTCTTTTCCTTTTTCCTTCTTCAAGGGCCGGCGATGGTACCCTCGCTAGATCTAGAAAAAACCGATTGACCTCGCCGACGAGTTTGAGCCTCGCCTCAATGAGCGCGACCCTCGCCTTTGGCTGATCACCTGCCATTGCGACTGGTGGAGGAAGAAGAAAAGAGAAAGATAAAGAAAAGTAAAAAAATAAAATTATTAAATAATTTGATTGAGGAAAAATTTCAAAAATTGTCCTCGTCAAGAGTAATCATGCCACATATGATGGCCAATGTCCACATCATTAATTTCCTACCGAAATTAGCCAAAATTAGTAAATTGGTAAATTATCTAAAGATTTAAAACTTAATTGGCACAATTGAAATATTTAATATTAAATTAGAACAAACACAATAGGCCTAGAATTTTTTTAAAAATTTTCCAAATGATATCTTATGCTTTTACCGTCAACCTAACAAATGATTTCTATTAAAGTGTAGGCAGAGCAAGGGGGACAAAAGTGAAACTATGGGAGACTTATACAAATCTTTATCACACATAAATTATAATAGGCAATGTAATAGGTATAAGACCAGCTATATATGATAGCTATAAGTATGAGGACCAAATATAGCACAATAACTATTTTGTGATAGGATTGTGATGCAAATAATAGACATTGCTATAACTAACGGCACCATTAGCATTATCACATGATTGTGGAGTGTATAGACCTCGTTAGCAAGTTGACCCCCAAGTCCTTACGAGTCAATAAAGAAAGAAAAATGTTCTAAATCCAAAATGTTCTAGGCCACACGTGTCTCAATCAGATCGATACATCATCTACAAATGCCAAATTCAATTGACTCCAAAGTCGTTGCGAGTTGTCGAGTATCGTGTGACGCAAAAATCCAAGCATCAAGTGACCATAAAGAAAGTAAAATGTTCTAAATCCAAAATGTTCTAGGCCACACGTGTCTCAATCGGATCGATACATCGTCTACAAATGCCAAATTCAATTGACTCCAAAGTCGTTGTGAGTTGTCGAGTATCATGTGACGCAAAAATCCAAGCATCAAGTGACCATAATGGTACCTTGCCAAGATTGGTCATGGTCTTAAAAGCAACTCCAAATATTCTCATTGGATAACGCCAAGGAGTAAGAGATTTTTAATGAGGTGGAGAAGGTGATATCATCGCTAACCCAGCAACTTCCTATAGAAAAGGACATATATTGCCAACTTTAGAATTATTATTCATATTTCACATAGTTACAAAAAAAAAAAAAAAAAAAAAAAAAAAAAAAAAAACTATTTATGCTTTTTACATATCAACATTTGAGTATTGTGAAAGTTTTAAGAATTAATTTTTAAGAAGATCTGAATCGCAAAAATTTAGATTAAAGTATGAATTAAAAGATGAAAGTCACATGGAGTTGATTCTTCCTACTTCTTTTTTAACTGTACGGAGTATTTGATTTTTTTTCACTCAATTAATCCTCATAAATCTAAATGGCATTGCGACGCATGTTGAAAACATGATAGAAAGAGAAGTGGTCCATTTGTCATTTTCCCTTGAAATTTTCCACACTTTGTCATCACAAAGCCTTCAGTTTTGACCCTAATCCCTTTCCTAATTCCAACCCAACTGACCAAAAAAGATTACTAATCCAACATAATTCCATAATTGCATATATGTACCATCCTTGCCCTTTACAATGTAAATGATATACAAAAGAATACAAAAGAACAAAATTACATCCCTTATTCTTGAGCTATTTTTCCAACTCTGACAATCCTAGTGAGTTGACGAAATAGAGGTTTTAAGTCATCCACTATAGGCCCTATTAGAATCTGATAGGTACATCATCTTGCAATGCCCAAACAATTTTCTTCGTAAGTGCGGTGGCAAAATTGGGTGTAACGTAAGCGTCCAACCATCAAGTATGTAAATAATATAGCCCGACTTACATGCATCGTAGGATTATGTGGGTTCCACTCGGCGCGCCTCATCCAACGATAGATGCATGTGAGCTGGGCTCAGGTACACCGCGTTAATCCAAGACTTGCTCGTACAGAGGAACATCAAGATGAGTCTACTGTTCAGTCAGGCGAAGGAAATGAAGTAAATGAAGGATGGTCAGTTGGATGATGCTTTCATTCTCTTGCACGTTTATGCTGGGGTATATGCTGTTTAAGATCCAGACGGACTTCACATTGGCCATTTTCTGGCAAGGAATGGTCTGGCTCTTTTGACATTGGTTTTGTTCTATGAAATCAGAACTGAATGAGAAAGCTTGCCCTGAAACATTGAGAACCTCTTTTTGTTGTGGTTGATTTCTCTCAAATGCAATGCAAATTTATCTGCTTCGTTTAACTAGTATTGGTTGATGTTGAAGCCAATTATACTATATGTCATCGGTTTCGAATGGAAGTCTGCTGCCATTTCTGTTGAGTTCTTTTACTGGAGGAACTTCTTCAAGACTAGAAAATTTTTGTATCATAGTTTACCGAGCTCAATTTTGGTTTAGAACAAAAGATGTTGAACTTGCCTTATTAATCATTGACTGTGAATGGAAGCCATCATATTTATGTTTTCAAAATTACTGGAGGATTTCTTTCGGACTGGAAAATTTTTGTATCATAGTTTTCCAGGACTCTTTAATACTTTTAGCGATGAATGCTAAGATTGCCTTATTTTTCTGTGTTCGGTAAGGATCATTCCCTTCCAAACAAAAAAGCCACACCTAAAAAAATTTGTTTTCAAAAAATAATTCAAATAAGAAAAGAAGAAAAAGAAGGGGAGGAGGAAGTATGAAAAATTCGTGGTGAAAACAGAGATGAGACAGATACTTTTCCTCAAATTCTCCATCCTAGATGAAAAATTCGAAAATCAGAGGCAGGCAAGAAATTCAGGAACTCCTGGAAGCTACTTTCACAGATTAGACAAGCACTTCATTGCACTTACATCTAGATAATTCATCATATTGCAATTTGAAAGAGAAGATGAAGCCTGTGACAAGCTCTGTCGCTGTTCCCTTTTCCTTTCAAAAGATACATACCATAAACTAGACGATTCATTCATTGCTTTATTGTTTCATACATTAAATTGCATCCTCTACATAGTATTCATCCTTAATTCATTTTTAGGTATTGAAACAAGGCTCCATCAAGTGACTGACTTCACTCAGCTTCTTTATTTATTCACGATGACGGTGTCGTGAAAGTACTTCATATTATGGTGCAATTTCGCTGTCATGAGCAGCTTAACTCTAGCTCCCTGGTTCATGGCTCTGGGGATAACTGGCTAATGGCAATGACGTCATATAAACAACTCCTGGCGAAGGTGGTCGTACCGGTGTATACCTGCCCCCAGGTGGTCCTTCGCATCCTGGCTTTGTCGGGTCTGACGGTCCTGTTTACATTATCATGTTGATGATTCATTATATTTCTTCAGCTAATACACATCGATTTGAAATAATGAAGAGAGAGAGAGAGAGAGAGATGTTGAGTTCACCTTTTTGAAAGAGTGCTCGAGCTTCGGTGGAAGGAAGGAAGAGAAGAGCGAACGAGATCAAAAGAGCGCAAGCAAGAAGAAAGGCCTTCCTCATTATGAATATTGGAGAGGTATTTGGTAGCTCTGGCTTGGCACATTTTGCTTTCCATTAGGTGGCTATTTATAAAGTTTTTCTCTCGTGTTAAAGTGACAAATTATGAATTTGATTATGTTAAGTTGATCATCCCATGGAGATTTTCTATCTTTAATAAACAAGCTCCCTTGTTCTCATGGACGACAGGATATGTTCTGAATCCAAGACCATAAAGGTCACTACTATGTATCACTATCGGATACATAAGAGTCCAAAGTCATTGCAAGTGGTTTGTACCGTGTGACATAAAAGTCCAACTATCAAGTGGCCAAAATTATACCTCATCAAGATCGGCCCTAGAATCGTTGCCCAAAGACCGAGAGCCCGTCCACCCAACCCGCTACTATCCCCGGGACAGGTAATAACTGCGGTAGTCCTCCACCAACGAGAAGTAACCCAACTTGTGTATAAAAAACTTGTTTGCCAGATCTAGCAGTTAAAATGCACATTTCTCTCTCTCTCTCTCTCTCTCTCTCTCACCACTTTGCTCGAACGTCAGTAATGATGCAGTGAGATGATGCTTCAAATTTGTTAACTTAGATCTAAGAAGTCTTCATTAATGCCGAAATTTGAATTTCATGAAAAGTTGCGAGTAAACATTAGTGGAATTTCTTTTTAATGAATGTTAACTTTTCAAAGAACATGCTAGTTCAAAATTCCTTGTTATGTCCAATCTAATGATGGTGTCTGCTCACAAGGCACATTGCTCTGTCGTCCTTATAAAACATATTCCTTCAAATTAGAAAAGTCATCACAATTTTCGTGTTCATATGTGAGAGAATTTGATAATATGAGGTGAGATGAAATTTGGTCTCTTAATGTAAAAGTTAGGATGTAAACAAACAGAAAGAATTCTGTATGGAAAACCAGACGACTCATGCATCAACGAAATATCCGTAAAATCAAGGGGTAAGACGAACCCTCATTTAACCGACTACCATCTTTGACTACAATGCTTTATACCAAACCAACTAAATAGCATGTCGACATTATTTAATATGAACGAACTTAGAGAATTTCTCCATTTTGCAGACGTCCAATGGACGAGATCATTGAATCAAGGTTGATAATAGCTCATTAGCTGATGAGGCATGTTATGTACGCTCACCCAATAGTTTCCCGTGTCGGGCACAAAGCCCTTCCCAAAATCGATTGACCAAAAGGATGTTCTTCGGAGCCATCTCAAGCTGTAATTGTTAAGGAAATAAGAACAACTCAGTCAATACAGAGTGACTACTCTGCTGTCACAACTTCAACAAAGGAAGATAATGAAAGTGAAAGGGCTGAAGCTATTACAAAAATCAGAGGAAGTATAACATGAAGAGAAGCACACGAGTCAAGGGAGACTAATTGACTGGGAAAGCCATGTCACGAAGACCTGAAGAAAGTCGGTGACGAAGACTTTAATTTTACACGTGTGCTGTTATTCAGTTTTAGGTTGTAACAGATTAGAAACAATTTTCTTTTCTGTTTTTAAGTTCAGTTTTCTTCTTCTTCTTCGTTGAGTCTGGTTAGTTGTTTTTCGCTGAGTTGAAGAGAGAGAGAGAAAAAATATATACAGAGCTCGCCATTATGGTCACTTGATGCTTGGATTTTTGTGTCACACAATACTCGACAACTCGCAACGACTTTGGAGTCAATTGAATTTGGTATTTGTAGACGATGTATCGATTCCCTTTTCCTTTCAAAAGATACATACCATAAACTAGACGATTCATTCATTGCTTTATTGTTTCATACATTAAATTGCATCCTCTACATAGTATTCATCCTTATTCATTTTTAGGTATTGAAACAAGACTCCATCAAGTGACTGACTTCACTCAGTTTCTTTATTCATTCACGACGACGGTGTCGTGAAAGTACTTCATATTATTATGATGCATATTGGCCGTCATGAGCGGCTTACTCTAACTGCATGGTCTCTTGGCTCTGGAGGACTAACTCCCGGAGGGCAACGTTTATAAATACCACAACTTGGAGGTCGTACCGGTGTGCACGGTTTATACCGAAATCGTGTGCAATTTATGGCGCCCGGCGCCATTCCTGCTGACGTCATCAGATAGAAGATTAATTGTATTTCTTTGACAAATCACATCGATTTGAAATATGGGAGAGAGAAAGAGATCACCTGGAAGGTCTTCATCTGGAAGGAGTGCTCGAGCTTCGGTGGAAGGAAGGAGGAGAAGAGCTGAGGGGAGAAGAGCGGAGGAGATGAAGATAGCGCAAACAAGAACAAAAGCCTTCCTCATTATTAGTTTTGGTGAGAGGTCTTTGGTAAGTTAGGCTTGGTGCCTTGGGCTTTCCAAGAGGTGGCTATTTATATAATGTTTTTCTCACGTTGAAGTGACAAATTATGAATTTGATTATGCTTTATCATCCGGTGTAAATTGTCTTTTTAGGAAACGAGCCTGGTTGATCTCGCGGGCCACATAGGATGCGTTGTCATGAGATCAATAAGTTTCATGTAAATGATATTGGGAAAATTATAAAAAAAAAGTTCTAAATCTCTTACACTTGTGCCAATTTAGTTATAAACATTTTTATATTTTGTTAATTGAATTTATCCAACAAATTTCGGCCAAAAATTACTAAAGTGGATACCGTTCATCCTACATGGCACAACCAATGCCGATGTAAACAATTTTTGCAAATGTTTTTTAAAAATCAAATTTTTAATAATTTTTTATTTTCTTTTGTTTTTCCCTTCTTCAAGGACCGGCAAGGACCGACCAACCTCGCCAACGAGTTTGAGCCTCGCCTTGACGGGGTTGACCCTCACCTTTGGCCAATCACCTTTCATGGCGATTGGTTGAGGAAGAAGGAAAGAGAAAGAGAAAGAAAAGGCAAAAAATAAAATTATTAAAAAAATTCAATTTTAAAAAATTTGTAAAAATTATCCACATAAACGCTAATCATACCACATACAACAACCGGCATCCACGTTATCAATTTTTTGTCAAAATTAGCTGAAATGACTAAACTAACAAATTTTCTTAAAGTTTATGACTCTGACTCAATTGACACAATTGAAAAGTTTAAAATTGAATTAACACAAATACAATAGGCCTAGGACTTTTTTAGATAATTTTCCTGAATGATATCTTATGCCTTTACGGTCAACCTAACAAATGATTTCAATTAAAGTGCAGACAGAAGAAGGGGGAGAGAAGAGAAACTGCGGGAGATTCATACAAATCTTTATCACGCATAAATTGTAATAGGCATGTAATAGGTATTACGAAGACCGGCTACATATGATTGCTATAACCCCAAGGACCAGATATAGCACAATAACGATTCTGTGACAGGATTATGATGCAAATAATAGACATTGATGTAATTAATGGCACTATTAGCATTATCACATGATTGTGTGGTGCACAAACCTCGTTAGCAAGCTGACCCCCATGTCGTTACTAGTCAATAGAGAAAAAAAAGAGTTATAAATCCAATATGTTCTAGGTCACACCTGTCACGATCGGATCGATACATCATCTACAAATGCTAGATTCAATTGACTCCAAAACCGTTGCGAGTTATCTTGTTTCATGCGACACTAGAGTCCAAACATCAAGTGACCACAACGGGGCCTCACCAAGGTCGGTGATGGTCTTAAAAGCAACTCCGAATGTCACGACCTCTTTTTTCGGCGCCCGGTTAGGGTGGGCGCCTGCGGAGGCTAGTGGTTCGACTAGGTCTATTAGGTTTAGCTCGGGCTCTCCCATGCCCACCAAATCATGACTTAATCGTTTGATATTTGGAAACACCATCCTGTTCACCCTTAAAGCTATTAATAAAGTCTTTTTGAGTAAAAACCATTCGTTTGTTCTGAGAATACAAACTCTATTGTATTTAAAATATTGCATGCATTTTCTCAAATGGAATTTGCATAATGATTTTGTCTGTCTAAATCACTGATTCTATTAAGGATTATCAAAATAGACAGCTGAATAAAGAATATAAGATTGATCAAGCATGCTAGATGAGGCACGTCAGGATGATGAAAGGCAAGCCATATCCTACACACAGTCCTCTATCCATACACTTGTAAGATGAGTACAGAAAATTCCATGTCAGCAGGGTAAAAAATTCTCTTGCGAATGGTACGATAACCAAAAACAGTGAGGGGCATTTCATTGCTCACCTTTGAGCCTCATACACTTGTGAAGTTTCTTTGAAACCCCTGTCAAGAACCACCCCACACTGGGGCAAATCAGAGGCGAGGCGGCATCACAAGGAAAATAAGGATTAAAAGAGAGATTAAGGCCTAAAAACCTAATTAAAATTTAGGTGTCAACACCGAATAGACAGGCTCGGAATATTCTTATTGGATAAGTCTGAGGAGTAAGAGATTTTTAATTAATAAGAGATGGCGATAGCGTCACCAAGTTGCACGACTTCCTATAGAAAAAGACATATATTGCCTAACTTTAAATTACATGATTCGTATTTTAGATAGCTACCAAAAAAAAAAAAAAATAGATGTACTTTAACACATTAATATGTGATTGTTGTGAAAGTTTCGAAAGTTAATTTTTTAAGAAGATCAAAGTACCTGAGCTACAAAATTTAGATTAAAGCGTGAATTAAAAGATGAAAGTTACAAGGAGTTGATGATCCTTCTTCTTGTTCTTCTTTTATGCGGTACGGAGCACTTCAATTTTTTCATTCAATTAATCCTCATAAATCTACATGGAATTGCGACGCATGTTTTCAACATGGTAGATAGAAAAGTGGCCCATTTGTCAATTTCCCTTGAAATTTTCCACATTTTTTCATCACAAAGCCTTCTTCTTCTTACTTTCCTAATTCCGACCCGCAGACCAAAAGAGACTGCGTGTCCGCCATAATTGCATAATGGCATGTTCCATCCCCTTCCTTGCCCTTTCAAATGCCATCTCTCTCTCTCTCTCTCTCTCTCTCGTATTACTTAAGCATTATAGAGCCAACCCGGATCACAAAATCGGACACCTTCACTTGCATCTATTAAAAAACTTGTCCGGCTAGATGTTAGATATACAGATTTGGAGCCACAAAGCTGTCAGAACGTCGATCATGATGTAGTGAGTTAATATTTTAGAGCAGTTCATTTGGATTTAGTCAAATAAAAGCTATCTGTACTTACTAGTCAGAAATCAATTCTTCTCAACCGAGAGCCATACAATATTATGCCGAATTGGATTTTGAACCCAAGACATTGACACATTTACCTCGTGCGTACTTACTAGTCAGAAATCAATTCTTCTCAACCGAGAGCCATACAATATTATGCCAAATTGGATTTTGAACCCAAGACATTGACACATTTACCTCGTGCCTTAAGCATGAAATGGTATTTGTCCAACTATAAGGTTGGTCCAGGGAGGGATACTGAGTCCATACATGATTCATAAGAAAAATCATTTTTAGTTAAAAGAAAGGTCATTTGAAAGGGCTCCAACCGCCACTCTTGCCATCCGATTTGATACTCTTCATACTTTCTTGTATTGCAATGAAATGATGATGACTTAGGTGAGGTTTAGTTGCCTAATCGATCTGCCCAATGGCAAGTCAATCCAATTTGGACAAGGACATTTAACAAGGTAATCCATTATTAGTTTAGGTGTCGAGCTAGGAACCTTTTTGGCCACTCGCTAATTAAAGCAACATCACCGCCATGACCCTTGCAACTCCCCCTCGCTCGAGTAATTGTCTACTTTATCCCCATCCTTCTACTTTTCCATTGTATAACAAAAGAAATTTATCTTACCTAGAAAAATTGTTAAGAGCACGCAATAGAAGCCTAATACTATTATCAAGGGAGACTGCCAAGAGGAAGCCCAAGTGCAAGCCCGTCAATATATCTCTTTGGATCCATTTTCACTCAAAAGCTTAAATTGATAGGTTATAGGCTAATTATGATATATTAACTTATTTATACCATACCAATGTGGGATTTCTCTAATACAACTCACTTATACATGAGTCCTAACAATCTTCCCATTGCATGTGAGCTCAATATAAGGTCTGCTCCCATTTAATTCAAGTATACTTCTACATTAACTTATCTCAAAATGAATCTCCATCAATGCCCAACTTCATCCCTATAGGCCATCGTTGCTACACCACAATGCTCACTTACCTGGAAATCACAATCAATGGCTTGGATACTATTGGTTGGGAGTACGTGGCAAAAGCCCAATACCTTCGCTTGAGAAGATCACTAAGAGAAAGCCCAAGTCCAAGCATGTTAATATATCTAATTTGACCCATTTTTATTCAAAAGCTTAAGCCATTAAGTTATGCGCTAGTTATATATAAACTATTTTGCCCCATATCAATTTTCCTAAGTGTAATATCTCTAACATAACTCATTCACATGTGCACTCTAATAAAACAAGGTGCATACGTTCTAACAAAACAAGGTGCGTACGTACGCACCATTACAAAGTTTTGTAAGTGTCCCCTTTAAAGTATACTGTTCGTAATTCTTTTTTCCGAAGAAGTAGAGAATTATCTTCTTTCAGGACCAGAAAGTGAATATCGGGAGAACATGGGTGACTTTGTTGGACATTTTTGGACAGTAGCTAAGCGCTTCAAAGCATATTAATGCGGGTAAAGTTCTTGTCACATCGAGCCATGTTGCCCGTTCCCACGCGAGCTTTAGTTTGCAATTTATATCATTTTAGCAAATCTGTAATCCTAGTACTCTCTAATTTAGCATCTCTTCTTCTTCCACATGTTTTGTTTATAAGTGTCTGCATATTTTTGGATGTCTATTATGACATACATGACAGATAATGATTTTCAAAAATCAATATCACATTTGACAAATTAAGATCAATAAACCCTCATCGCGAAAAATAAATTATATCGGTTAAATTGACAAATTAAGATTATATATATATCGTTGCCACGGGTCTCCGAGTCCTTGTTGCGACAGTGACGCCATTGGACGACGTGATGGCCTTCGAACTTGCTGGGTGGGGAATTACAGCGCAAGATTGGGATTGAAAGGGCTCCTTTGATCTGTCGTGAGGAGCTCTGAGCCGAGTCTATGGCCGCTCGGACGCATTGGGAGCATGTCTTCCATGCATAGTGCATAGGCAAGTGACCGGAGAGGAGGGAGTCATGTCCTCTTTGTCGCTCCGCCAGGTATCAGTAGCTTGTTTACCCATGCTTATGAACGGATTAGGAATAAAGCTTGTTTTGCTTTTTCTGATTACGCAATTATATATATTGCAAAGATTACCCACGTTGTCACCCTACCTGATTCTAAATTCGCGCGTGACAAGCATAAAGGTTTTAATTTCATTTATTCCCCTTGTTTTTAAGATATTCTATATCACGTGGATTTATTCCTTATTTTCTTTGCGTTAGGCTCCGTTTATTTTACGGAAAAGAAAAAAAGAAATTCTAAAAAATGATCGCTTGTATTGCTACAAATATGAATGAACGAAAATATTTTCCCAACAATCATCCACATCAACACCGACCATGCCATGTTGGCCATCCCACGTCAATGTTTTTCGGATAGACTTAGGGCATGTTTGTTAAAAAGTGTTTCTGTTCCCCAGAACAAAAATTTCTATTCTTTTGTTCTAGGGAACAAAAAAATAATAGAAACGTGTTTGGTAAAACTTTTGTTTCCGGAACAAATTTGGAACAGAAACAAGAAGTAGAAAAAGTAGCTTCTTATTTTCAGGAACAATTTTTCTTCTCTTTTTCTTCTTCTCTTTTTTCTTTCTTTCTTCTTCCTTTTGGCCGGTCACCGACCTCAGCCATGGCCAACGACGCCGAGCCCAAATCTGGTGAAGCTCGCCTAGCCATCAAAGAGGCTTGGCCTCGTCGAGCCACCGCCGGATCGGCGTCGCCCGGCCAATGGCCCGTCGCCGAGGCCGGGGTGAGGCCGACTTCACACCGCCCGGGCAAGGTTGAGCCTCGTCGGTGGCCTAGTGAGGCTCGTCTAGCCATCGAGGCCACCGGCAAGGCTCGGCCTTGCCTAGATCTAGCGAGGCCAGCCTCATGGTGGCCTCGGTGAGGCTTCGGCAAGCTCACCGGCCCTCACGGTGGCTTGTCGAGGCTCCGCAAGCTCGTCGGCCCTCGCGGTGGCCTAGCGAGGCTCGGGTGAGCTCACCGAACCTCGCCCATCAGGTCGCCGGTCGCCGCCGTGGCCAGCGACCGGCCACAAAGGAGGAAGAAGGAAAAAAAAAAAGAAGAAAAAAAGGAAAAAATATAATAGAAATATTGAAAAATTAAAAGAAACAACAAAATTATACCGGTTTACCAAACGTATTTCTATTTCGGAATATAATTTTTTTGCAGTTACCAAGCGCATTTTTATACTCAGAAATTGTTCCCGGAACAGAAATAGAAAAAACTATTTCTATTCAAAAATTGTTCCCCAAAACAAAATAGTTACCAAACGCGCCCTTAAATAGCAAAACTTGAGAAGATTTAGGATTCAATTGGCAAAATGTGAGAAAATTTAGGATTAAATTGATAGACGTGCAATAAATTTATGATTTTTTGGGCAATTTTTCTCTAGGTATGGATCTTTGCAATGAAATTTACTTATAATATATATGTACACATGCAACTTTAAAGAATAGTGTTCTCATCTCTTTCTTCCCGAAGAAATAGAGAATAATCTTCTTCCTGCGGGGGAAACTATGCTAGCTTTTCTTATAAAGGTAGGATTTAGTATTTAAATACTTTAATAGGTCCATTAAACAGTAATTGATTGCAGCACAAGCAACTCATTGCACATACATTTACATTAATTATTACATTGGAATTTGAAAATAAGATAGAAACCTTAGAGACAAGCTTCGTCTCCATTCCTTTTATTTCCTCAAAAGACACAATACCCTAAACTAAACCATTCTTCCATTGCCTTATTGTCTTCTACCTTGAAATGCATCATACATAATATTCATCCTTGATATGTTTTGGGCGTGGAGACTCTCCATCAAGTAACTGACTTCACTCCGCTTCTTTATTCGTTCACGACGACGGTGCCCCAAAATATACTTCATACTATAATGCGATTTGGCCATCATGAGCGGCTTAATTTAGCTTCCTGGTCTCATGTTGAGAAGATAAAGAAAAATGAACTGAAAGCTGAAGAATAAGCAGGAAGCTTTTGAATCTCTCTAATTCAATGTATTTGTAGTACAAAGCTGTACATCTCAGAACATCAATGAATAAAATGCTCAATTCTATCTCTCAGTATCTTCATAGTACAGGCTATTCAACACAGAGCTTTCATCAATCGGCGTGCTCTATGTTTTTACTCTCTCTTATGAACTCAGCGAGGCTGCTAAGAAGACTCCTCGAAGAAGAAGAAAGGAAAACTGAACTTAAAAACAGAAAAGAAGAAAACGGTTTCTAATATGTTTCATCCTAAACTGAATAACCGCACACGTGTAAATTGAGGTCTTCATCACCAACTCACTTCATGACGTGGCTTTCCCAGTCAAATAGTCTCCCCTGACTTGTGTGCTTCGCTTTGTGCTATACTTCCTCTGATCTTTACAATAGCCGCAGCCCTTTCACTTTCATTATCTTCCTTTGTTGAAGTTGTGACAGCAGAGTAGTCACTCTGCGTTGGCTGAGTTGTTCTTATTTCCTTAACACATGGCTCCGTAGGGCCAACTTAGCGGAGGGTAAGGTCCACGTTCAAAAACACCACATGGCGGACATGGCGATGGTCTGCACCCGTGTATATATGCTCCCTCCTTTGCACGTTGGCAACTTTGCCGGTCTTGCTTAGATTATCAGATAGAAGATTCATCGTATTTCTTCAACCAAAATTTGTGGGGGGTGTTGAAGAGAGAGTTCACCTTCCTGAAGGAGTTCTGGAGCTTCAGTGGAAGGAAGGAAGAGAAGAGCAAACGAGATGAAGAAAGCGCAAACAAGAAGAAAGGCATTCCTCATTATTAATATTGGAGAGGTATTTGGTAGCTCTAACTTGGCACTTTGAGCTTTCCATTAGATTTTTTTCTCCAGTTGGAGTGACGAATTATGAATTTGATTATGTTCTATCTGTAAGAGTTTTCTTAATATGGACTACATTAATTGAATTGTAATTTACCATTTAATGGTTACCATTTTACAGGGGTTGGTCTAAGGTGAGATAGAAGGTTTCTTAATTAGTCTAATATGGGGCTGGCTAGTGTGAGCCGAGTTGAGCCTGGCCCGTAATGAGGGGGCCTGGCTGGAAACTCTATAAATAGTGCTCAAGTCTCTCATCTAACCCTAATTCTCACATGTATCCTCACCTAAGGAGCGTTTACCTAACACAAAACGTGAGGGGGTCGCCTCATTAAGCCAATGATACGGAGGGCAATAGAAGAGAAGGACTTGCGCGTGGAACATCGTGTTTCCGCTTCCACTTCAAGAACGATGGATCCCAAAATAGGTGTGTTAATCTTTCTTCTCAATTATGCATGTTCTTGTGCTGGTTATGGTGATCTAGGGATTACATAATTTGCATCCAGTATGTGGTATCAGAGCCTACATAACTCTAGAACTCGAACGCATAAAATTTTTGCCCTAATTTGTGATTTTCGAGATTTTTTGTTAAATAAAAATTAAATTAAATCACAAATTCAAACTGGGCTCGACGAGACGACAAGATCCGTGGGCGACGCGTCGCCAGGGGAGGCCGCACACGCCCCCACGCGCCGCTGGCTAGGTAGCACCGACACGCGACACGCGACACGCCATTTCTCAAAAAGTAGAGAATTCCGACATGTTCCAACACGTTAAATATTAAATAAATATTTTTATATATAAATGCATAAATAACTAAATAATAATAATAATAAGAGCCTAGAATTAATCTATATTAAAAATATTAATCCTACATTTGTTAATACCATTCATTTTTTTAATTTGACAAATTCAACTACATTTCAATGTAAATAATCCATAAAACTTGAAGGAAAAAACAAGAAATCCACATTCCACTATTAAATTTAAAATTTAACAATAAGCAAAAAAACAATCAATATTCCATCAAGTAATATAACAAAAGTCATTCATCCACATTATCCACTTCTTCTGAAAAAAAAACAGACTCCATCTCCGCCTCATCAAGTGAAAGATTTGCAACTTCAAGCATTCCAACATCTTCAAATGAGTTAAATGCATCTCCGCCAATATCCCACATCTTAGTCTCTCCTTCTACATATTGTGAGCTTTTTCTTGATAGAAGACGAAGATTGCTATGAATAAAAACCAAATCTTCTGCACGTTTTGGGGTCATCTTATTTCTACTCACCGAATGCACAAATGAGTAAGTACTCCAATTTCTCTCAGCACATGATGAAGAAGAAGGTTGTGCAAGAAGCTTTAAGGCTATGCTTTGAAGCATCGGTGAACATGCACCATGATTAACCCACCAAGCCTTATGATCCATAGAATATCGATTTTGAATGGAATCAAAATCTCTAAAATCCCCATTTTTACTCACAAAATCTATATACTCCAAATTCACCTTGTTGCGCTCATCCAAGTTAGGAAAGTATTTCTTAAAGCATTTCAGTCTTTCTTGGTTGATCTCCTTATTCTTATATGGAGAAACTCGAGTAGGATCTTCGTCAAGCCATTGATCACTATAGTACCTTTATTTAATAAAATAAAATAAAATTAGAAAACAATAATAAAGAAGAAGAGTATTATATTATCATGTTAAAGAAATAATAACTATTAAAGTAATAATCTCATACAATTTTAGAACTTACCTGGGATTTAAGGCATGTGCCAAGCAATGAAGTGGAGTATTGTTCTTTGTCCAACGATCTACAAGAATTGTGTGAATCACCTCATAAAATGTGGACTTCTCATCTAGCCTCTTCACTTCATGTGCATATATAGTTTTCTTCACTTTTTCGATCATTGAACCCCACATATCATAAACTAAGTGAAGACAAGGCTTATTAGTGTCACAAGTTCTAAGCATATCATAAATAGGAGCCGTGAAGGAAAGTATATAATCAATCAAATCCCACCAAAAATCATCCAACACCTTCTCCTTGACAAACTTAGCTTTCTCTTGATTAACATCTCGATAGATATTCCATTTGTCACAAATCACCATGCTTTGAAGGCCACTTTTTATCAACTTGAATCTTCTAAGCATCACAATCATCGAAGCAAAACGTGTATCCGCTACAGAAAGCAACTTCAAGCTAATAAACTCATGGTATATTGCTAATCTCATGGAATGGTTCATGATGAAATGTTTGATTTGCATAACTTCCTTAACAATATTTGAAATCCAACTACATTCCTCATAAACCATTTGATTGCTCTCCATATTTTTCGCGGCACAAATGTTCTTCAAAGCTAGATTAAGAGTGTGCACCACACAAGGCGTCCACATAATGGATGGAAATTCTTGCTCAATGAGTTGTCCCGCACCCTTACAATTTGAAGCATTATCCGTAATTACTTGGACCACATTCTCATGCCCAATTTCATTGATAACTCATTTCAGCAAGTTAAAAATGAAATGCATATCTTTTGTTTCTCCCGAGCAATCAACTGATTTTATAAACATCGGTTCTCCATCCGATACCGCCATGAAATTAATAAGCGGTCTTCCTTGTGAGTCGCTCCATCCATCACTCACAATACTTACACCCTTCTCCTTCCACATGATTTTGATAGGTGCACATAACTTATCAATATTTGCCTTCTCTTTTTGCAACAAAGTGGTCCTCAACAAATTATATTTCGGTGGTACATAACCCGCAATATTATGATTAGCGGCATAAGTGAAAGCGGATTGAAAATAAGGATTCCTTGTTAGGTTAAACGACAAGCCCGTCGAATAAAACATCCTAGCAATCTCACAATCCAGACGTTCCTGTTGAGTCATATTAAATGCATTTTCAAGTGATTTTCCACTCCCACTTCTACCTTTCCTTTTTTTGGAGTTCAATGATTAATCCATTTCGTCACCACCACCACCACTAAGTGAATAACTAGCAAGAGGCAAAGGTACATTTCTAGTTGCAATACTCATTAATTGAGTATGGACCTCTTCCTCTAATTTTTCCATCTCCAAAAGATCTTTTTTTTTTTCTACTCTTGTGCACTTTCCAATTCCTTTTCCACTTATCATCATCAAATGGCCTCTCACTCTTGTGTATGAACTCTTATAATCTTTTTGACAAAAGTTGCATCTCCAAGACAAATTTCCCCCCGCATCAGTATGATTAACTAACTTAGTAACATACCTCCATAATGGTTGTTTTACAACTTCATTGCTAGAGGTAGGTTGTTGTGTGCTTGAAGTACTACTAGCCATGTTTGAACTTGAAGACATTCTGCAAAAAATAAAAAATAAAATAAACATGTTATTATCAATTGCTATAAAGTTTCTTAGTAATACAACAGCTAACAACAGCGAACAACAACAATATAGCAGCAATACAGCAACTATACAATAGCAAATGGCAGAGAACAGCAGCAAGAATGAGCAGATTATCATTTATCAATTCAGTGTGCAAAGAACAGCAGCTATACAGTAGCAAATGGCAAAGAACAGCAGCAAGAATGAGCAGATTATCAATTCAGTTTGCTCTGGTTCTACAGCTGTAAACTGGTGAAAAACTTCAATTTTAGGCATTCCACAAGTTAAGGGCCAGAGTGCTCATGCAGGGGCAAGCAAAGTTCAACACTCTAATAATGGAGAGATCCAAGAGGATCGAAAGCCTAAACCGGGTGCATTATATTGCTCCTTTTTCACTTCAAGCATCTTGTGCGAAACTGTTCTCTGCATTCACATCTCACACGTGCACTTAACACATATAAACACAGTCGATTGTGATGATAGAAAGGGAACTCTCTCGTGTCTGATTCATGGGCAGCACATTAAATTCAAAGCATCCCAACTAGAAACAAGAAGTGAAGTCAAACCATCAAAGCAGTAAATTATGAGTTGGTCCCATAATTGGACCCAATCCAATTCTATTGCTCTCACATGACTAAACACTTAGCTACATGCCAGTACACAATGATCCGCATATCTGTTTAAACCAACCTGAACAATATTATAGAAAAAATGTGGAAAATATTCATTTAACTTCTTCATAAGGACACTTCCTTTTCAACAGGAAGAAAAAAAACTTTCGACAGCAGTTAATCAATCAACAGGAAAGCATGAACAACCAAGAAAAAGGATTACCCGAAACAATGACAGTAAATTGTTAAAATAGTAAAAGGAATTATTTGGAGAATAAAAGTTGATAAAATGCAAAAATGAAATAACCAAGGTCCAAGCAGGGGAAACATCATTAACTATTGAGGTAACCAAACCTAGAAAATTTACTTAGCTAGCGGATTGTCCTCCCTCAGGATATTCTGAAGATAATTCTAGTGATATGATAGGCGCAAAACAAATAGATGAAGAACTTCAGAAGCTATTCTTGCTAGTAATAGATGAGATCAAAGCGTCATAGCAGTTTTAGGCTTTTAGCCATCATTATGAAGGACCCACTTGCTATACGTAGAAACACCAAAACGAAAGGTCTTATTGTAGTATACTACTAGTATCCGCCTATATATCTACTCAAATGGTGCCACAGCAAACTCAAGGTGACCCAACTTGAGAGCCAATTCTGTTCTCAAGACAACTTTTTTAAAAGGAAAAGTTGTTTATCCCAGATTTATTAGAAGCCACAAAAACTAGAGCCATTAACTCCATCACCAGCAGGTCATCGTTGGTAACCAATTATAGTCAGCTCCATTGATTCACAGCCTCAATTTAGGCAAAGAACTCGCTACACATCCCAAAACCAACAAAAATCTCCACAACGGTCAATCAAGTCAAGATAACCGAATCAACCCACAATCACATCTCTAATCATCACTCACCTGAAACCGACAAATGTAGTAATCGTCACCAAACAACGCCCTCAACGAATCAAAGGGCTTCCTCTTCGGAAAAGAAAAGAAAAAATATTAGACAGAGGGTTCTTGCTCCAATTTTTTGACATCAACAAGCACAGCCAACAATGAGCTCCATCTATTTCATTCAATTTTGGAACTTTCAAGTTGAGAAGTATCTAACAAAACATTCACTAATCCCCCTTTCCCCGAACTAACTCTAGGGTTTGCCGAAAAATCCCAAATCGCATTATAAAGAAATCCAAGATGCTAACCTGAGATGAGCGAATCGCAAGATGAAGAAGAGCAACGCCTGTGAGAGGCAGAGGCGATGGCTCGCCATCGGGGCGACGGCTCGATGCTTGCGAGAGAGACGAAGGCGGGGTCGGAGGCGACTGTGGCGACGGGTGGGGCTGAGGCGCGGGGGGCTACGGTGAGTCGGCGACGCCGATTGGTGGCAGTGGGATGGCCTACGTGGCCGGCAAAGCAATACCGGCAACACTCACAGCAAAAGAAGAGAACTAGAGTGCTCTGCTCAGGTGCGTGCGAGTCTGACTGAAGAGGGAAGAGAAGAGTTCAAGAGTCCAGAAGGAAAGGAACCCTGCGTCGACTGAAGTTTTACCTTTTTTTTTTTTTCATATATTTATATTTAGACCCCAAAAGTTTTGAAAATTTATAAAAATAACCCCGTGCGTGTCGGAGTCACGTGTCGGAATTTTCGACTCGCGTGTCGAAGCGTGTCGGAGGCAGTTGACCGCGTGTCGGACACGTGTCGGAGTGTCGGACACGACACGAAGGGTCTCGGAGAGTGTCCGTGCTACCTAGGCCGCTGGGGTGTCGGAGACACGCCCCACGCGCGCTCACGCGCCCCCACGCGCGAGGCGCGGCTCGTGCGTGCATCGCACACGCGGAGGCTGACGTCATCATGACGTTAGCGACCGGACCCAACCGATCGACCCGTTGACCCGACCTGACTCGACAACCGTTGACCTTGACCAGACCCATTGATAGCTGACCCAACCCGAAAGTTGACCGTTGACCTGACCGACTCGGTCAACGGTTGACCGGTCCGGCACCCGGCCGGATCGGGCGGTCGAGCCGAGGCCGGTCAGACTGCTACCGGTCGAACCGGTTTTAACCAGTCAGTTATGTACGTGTGTGGACTCCACACGCCGCGCACTCAGGCGGCGTGTGCGGGCACGTGGGGCTTTCGATCGGCGCGTGGTTGGTGGCTTTAGGTTTGTATGATCTTCCTCTACGTTGTGGTGTATTTATTTTACATGTTTGATAATTTTATGGATGTGAAAATACATATGGAACCCTAAATACGCGTATTTTTAGTGTATTTTTGTGTATTTTTCTTGTATTTTAATGTGATTTTAGATATACAAGTGTTGGGTTACAAATATGTTATCACATAGACATTATAAATGTGTGATTCATTAATAAAATTAAACTTTATTGTGAACTGAATGTGGCTTAATGAGATACAACTATTATGAGATAGTAATTGAACTATGTATTGAGGTGATGAGAAACACTAAAAGGTTATGAAACTTATATTACTCATGTATACTCATTTACCTGCATCTTGATGCATTTTTATTTCTTTGTGATAACCTTTTATGATGGACGTCTTAAGAACTTGTGACCAAATTGATTATGCTACTTAACACATCTGTGAATGTGGGTAATGCATGTTAATTAAATTATTAGATGATGTTCCTAAATCATCTGGTCACCGGTTAATGTCCATTATCGAGTTGAACTTTTTTTTTTAAAGTTAATGGTTTCTGGTTTGACTCAATTAATAGGCCACTGGTTGATAACAATGATAATTTGTTACTTAAAAAATTGGCTAATAAATTAGCTGTTGGCCTTAGAGTCATGTTTTGCCTTATGAAACTCAAGAGCAATAATGGATTAGCTATCAGGCTTATCGATCTGCGATATCCTGTATTGCCATTGATGTTTATTTGTGATAGATCCTCTAGATCAACATTCTTTTTATGTTGTTATGGTAATTTGTAATCGGGGTGCACAAGAGATGTTTTCTTCTATGTTATGAGAAGTTTCTTGTGTTTCTATGATTGGTGATCTCATTGAGTCTCGTCTTTCGATCATTTATATATATATTCTTTATATATATATATATGATTTATTTTTTTATTAATGAATAAAGTAATGTAATTAGCATGATATGTGATTTTAGTGATTTACTGCCCCTGTCACTAAAGTCAAAATCACATGTATATGGTATATGTGAGAAGTAAAGTTTATATCCTTGGTATGAGAGAGTTTCAATGATTCAATTGAGTAGTGACCGCCAAAGTGGTATGCTTGATTGGGTTTGAGAAATATTGGTCTCATATAATGATTGGGATATCTCCTGGTCTAATGCGTAGTCATACTCCCAAAGGAGGTGATTGTGTATTAGTTCATGGAGGGATACATGATGGTGTGGTGGAGGAGTGACTGATCCTAGTGATTCATATGCCCAAAGGTGATGAATTCACGAAAATTGGAATATATTCTCATAACTGCTATCATGTGGGGAGTGTACAATTGCATATCATGTATTCTGCCCAAAAGTGATTATTTGATTATGCGTGTAACTCTCTAGATGTGTACTTGTACTTCAAGTTACACAGTTCTCACATGATGCTAATTATATACATTGTTTGTTTTTCAGTCGCCTTTTCTGTAATTAATAACTCTACTGTTATTGAGGTTTTTTTTACTGCTTCAAATTTTAAGTTGTGGACATGTGTTTTGTTACTTGATAAAAGAGCAATAGAATTTGCTTACTGTCCATAAAGCATTTCATTTTAGAGCATTTGAAAAGTGGTTTGCCTGCAAACTGCACTGCTATAAGATGATGGAAGCCTTAGTGGCTTGTAATTATGTCTTGTCTAATATCGAAATTAGAACACATCTGTAAAGATTGTGTTTAAGTCCTAATGACATATACATCTCGTATATGGTTGAAAATGTTGTTTCCAAAAGTTTTATATTTAAGGAATAATCTCACACATGTTTAAGGAAAGAGTGAAAATGTGATAATGTTGATATTCTAAAGACTTTCTATTGATTATTGTGGAAGTAAATTGACCGAGGTAAATAATAAATCGGTTAGAATTAGTCTTAAAGGTTGTCGAGCTTAATAGTGACCTTGACTATTTTGGCAACTATGACAATGTTTAGCTTAAAGGATCATTTGTCAAATACTTAGTAAATTCTGAGGTGGTAATGTAATTTACTATGCCTGAAAATCTTGACAAAATGATTTTTGCCAAAAGGCATAATTGCACCATAATTAACATAGTGATGAGTAAGACTAATTTATCGGTCTACTGTGGGTTGATATTTTGAAAACAATTTTTTCACATACAAAACATGTTTCTTATCAAAGTTGTTTCATAAACCTCTTTTGAGTTATGGACTTGACATAAATTACTTAAATCATATTAAATTTAGAGGTGTCATGCAAAAGTGAGGTTATCTAATCCAATATTAAGTGCATTATTTTGTTATTTTGTATCTTACCCAGATTGTTCAAAAATGGTCTTTTTCTGACCCTAAAAAAGGTACAAGTTTTATGGAATCGGTTTCTACAGTTCGACGTAATTGTAGAGGATAGCTGCTTTCAGACTATTAAGGATAATAGTACGATGGAAAATCATTGTGTCTTTGTCTTTGCCTATACAGATAATTGTGGTATAAACAATTATGGAATCTCCTATACCATAGACTAAACTTGTTGAGGTTTAAGGTATTATTCTTAATATAGTTTATGATTGAACTTTTTCAAACCTCTCAAGTATAGAATAAAGTGGTTGTAGCTTTACTCGGGAGATTTGTTAGGGAAAGATAATAAGTTATTCCATTTGACTATATAGTCTATTTGTGAGAGTATGACTGCAATATCCACTACATGGTTGATTTAGCGACATAAATAAATGTTATTTTTTATCCTCAATCAAGTATGTGATTAGATGCCATAAAAGACGATATACAATATACGAAACATCATAGTGTTTGGAAACTTACTGATTTACCTAAAGTTCGCAAGTTCATTAATTGCTAATTGGCGTACAAAACTAAAAGGATTTCAAAGAAAGATTGTGGAATTTAAAACCAAATTGGTATTAAAGTTTTCACTCTGAAAGAGGGGTGGATAGTTAGTAAAAAATAATTGTTTCTTTATAGTATTTTTTAGAGATTCTTTCAGAGTGAACGTGGTATTAATAGTTTATTTTTTATATGGAGTTACGTCAAAGAGATACAAAATCTATATAGTACAACTGGAGGATTTTGCAGCAGATGATTCAAGTAAACTTATGTGTAGACTGAAAAGTCTTATTCATGATTTTAAGCAAATTTCCAAATAATATTATTAAAGTTTCATAGTGTTGTTATTTTGTTCAATTGAGAACAAAGTAATTCAATATACTAAAGATCAATGGGAGGAAATTTATTTTTCTCATACACTATGTAGATGATATTTTGTTTACAAGTAATGACCTTGAGGCATCTTTTATCTTTGTACTGAGGTCCCTAAGGATTGTTTTTGTCATTCTTATATTATATTTTCTCGGAAGACATTTGCTGATCGTATTTTGGAATTATTCAATATACATCATTGCAAGCTAAGAATTGCTCCTATTGTTAAGGGTGATGGACTCAATCTATTATATTGTCCTTATTTAGATATTGAGAAAATCTAATTAAAGTGTGTACCTTGTGTCAGTGCACTTAAAAGTATAATGTATGCTCAAATTTGCATTAAACTAAATATCATCCTTGCGACGGAACTTTTAGGCAGATATCAATCAAATTCAGGACTGCCAAGAAAGTTTTAAGGTACTTAAAGATGACAAGAGATTATATGCTAATTTACAGACATGTTCAATTATTGCAACTAGTAAGGTATTCAAATGTAAACTTTGATGGCTGTTAGGATGACATGTGATAAATAACGGAATATATATTTATGTTAGCAGTAAGTGCAGTAAATAAAGTTCTATGTAAGCATAGTTTGTAACAATCTTTTAGACTGTTACTTGGGCTATTAGGCTCCGAAACCTCATTAAGGAGTTGACCGTTTTTATATTTTATGAATTGACCCATACAGTTGTTTTGAGACAATAAATTTGTAGTATTTATTAACAATAGAGGTCTCAAGGAGTCTAAATATATGGCGGTCAAATTTTTTGACCATAAAGAAATGGTATAGAAAGGTAACGTTATAATATAACGTATTTTCATAGATGATATGGTTATAGATCCACTAACTAAAGGCCTACGCCCATGTGTATTTGAACGACATGTCATTAGCATGGGCTTAGGAGCATTATGAGATGCTATTGTTTAGTGGGAGCTATTTTGGCTTTACTATATGTATCAACTTTTGCATTCAATAAATATTTTTGGTTTCATTATGTTGAATACATATTGATAAAGTCTCAAGGTACTGTATAAATCTTGTGAAGGATAGACCTAATTTTTTCAGGTTTGTTGTCACCGCCTAAAACTAAGTTAATGGACTGCTAAGTTTTTTAAACTTAGCTAGGGCTCTCCCAAGCCCATACCAAATCACGACTTGAGTCTAAACTTTTAAACATGCAAAATACTATCTAGGAGTCGCCACTAATCTATTTTTGGTAGGTCGATTAGACACCTAAGCAAAATAATGGGAGAATTATTTTACTCCTACGAACCAGAGACTAAGGGTACGAGAACTTGGTTACACTAGACTATCCTAGTGCCATTTCGGTACCATTTCTTTTTAATTTTCAAAAATGTTTTGCAGGCAGCTTGATTTGATTTTAATTCATTTTCCTAACGTGTGAGGCGATCATGCGAGTGCACAAACCACCAATTTAACACCCGAGTAAAGCGAATAAAATAATGCAGGACTTACCTCAAAGCAACGAAAGCAAATGCGTTGTTAGGTCAGAAATCATATCAATAATCCTATATATAATTTCTAATTAATAAGCAATCACTCAATTTTTTGTTTTCACTTTATTTAATGAAAGTCGTACAATGCATGCTACTAATTTAACATGAAATGATATGATGTGGCAATATGACCTAAACTATATAACATGAATAAGCATGCAATCCATCTTAAAGCATGAAATGAATTTATTCTAATTTTTTGTATTTTCTATGAAATTCGAAATTAAAGAAATGCAACAATTAAATATGCAATTTAATCAAATGACCTAGTTCTAATGATGAGCAATGAACTTAGCAACAATCACTAGATGACGAAAATTTCATAAACCTAATCCTACATGTATGATTTACTAAACCTATATCCTCGGGCAGAATTTTGATTTTTTTAAAAATAATTAATTATTAAATAAATATTAAATCTAAACTATCAACAAAATAAAGCAAGAAATGATTAAAATAATCGAAAAAATAACCTATTGTCTCACAGGTCAAATTAACGGTTATTCTAACCCTAATTATCACAACAAGGAGATCAAAACAATTACAAATCTGATCCGAAGTCCTACGGACCAAATTAAATAATTATTGTGATTTAACAATTAAAATTTCACCAAAAAGTCCAAAAATTAATATAATAAAAAAATGATCCGATGTCTCTCGGATCAAATTAATAATTACATTAATTTCGGACAAAATCCCTACGGATAATGCATACAAAATGCACAAATATTAACATTGACAAACCATATTCTAACTTAAACAATAATAACAAAATTTAAAACACAATAATATAACATAAAATAAGCAAAAGAAAGAAATAAAAATAAAACTAAAGGAGGGGAATTGCAGCAGCGTTGGTGGGCATATGGCTAGTTCTTGATTTGATCATTTGCTAGTCTCCTCCGAGAACTTTTTGAGTGGACGCCCCCCCTTCTCTTGTCGTCTCTCTCTTGTCAATTATGGTGGAATATGGAATTGTGTGGCCTTTTGTTCGGCATTGAATTGCCTGTGACCACAACATCAGAACAAAACAAAGTAAATTAGGTGAAAATATGGGGTGAACAATTTTAATAGGGAGAGAAACAACCCGGTTTTATCATAGTGAAATCATTGGATGGCAATCAGCGCTTAGGTACGTTGGCCACTTCGATGTCTCGCTGCTGGAATTATCGTCGGAGATGTAGGAGTTTAATCTAGGCAAGAAAAAAATAAAATCACCTTAGTGCGAATAGCAAATTGGAATTGCACACAATCAAACTTAAAAAAAAAAAAAAGAAGCTCGACTTAGCTTTATGATTGTCGTCAATATCCATGAAGCATGATGAACATGAGGCATCGTCAAGAAGATTACACCATAGACCAATCGAAGAATCCCTAAGGGTGTGTGCCTCCCCCTAAAGAAAATTGAACTCAAAGGAAACCAAGGAGAAAACCTTCCTCACATTTGCTTTGAATTTTTTGAAAATCGCCCCCTCTCTAGCTCCGCTCTCCTTTTCCCCATTTTTTCCCAAAATTTGGTCTCCTTTTCATAGTGGTTCCGATAGTGATTCTACTTTGTATGGCATATTTCAAACTTCCATCTTTTGTTGCATCAAATCAAGCCTGCAAATCGAAACTTGATTTCGCAATCAGCTCGATTTTACTTGATTCCTTCCATTTTATCAAAATCCCTGCCCTTTGTTCACCCGATTTTTAATTTGTTTTATGCATTTATCAAAATCTAAATATTCATCAGCAAATTTCCATGCATAATCAATCAAATCAATTCCACATTCCATTTTTTCATTTGTTCAAAATGCAAATTTTTCCAAATTAGATCTTCCCCTTATTTTATGTATCCTTTTGCATTCAAAAAATATTTTTGAATTTTAATTTTGATAAAGTCCAAAATTAGGTGTCAAGGGCATCCGATTATTAGTTATATGCATTGTTATAAGAAATGTTAACCATAAGGACAAGGCATATATGGGTTCATTGGAACCATAAAGATATTCTCTAGTGACAAGTTTTTATTACGCTTAAGGTATGAGAATGGTGACTGACAAATGGGATCTCTCTATGAGAGATGTTATCCATTTGACACACTACCATATTGAATCCATATCAATAAAGTTAAAAGCACTTGTGACCATGGAAGGCTCTGTGTTTATACATGCAGTTACCGCCATGATTCAATGTTTGAGACTTTATAGGATAGGATTGACTATTAAGAATTATCTTAGGACCAATGTGCGCACATACAATATGATTTCAATTAATATAGTTCAAGTGGGAGAATGTAAGAGTTTTCCTAATGTGGACTACATTAATTGAATATTGTAATTTACCGTTTTACAGGGTTTGGTCTAAGATGAGATAGAAAATTTCTTAATTAGTCTAATATGGGACTGGCTAGTATGGGCCAAGTTGAGCCTAGCCCGTAATGAGGGGCCTGACTAGAAACTCTATAAATAGTGCTCAAGTCTCTCTTCTAACCCTAATTCTCACATGTATCCTCACCTAAGGGACGTTTACCTAACACTAAACGTGAGGGGGGGCCGCCTCATTAAGCCAGTGATACGGAGGGCAATAGAGGAGAAGGACTTGCGCGTGGAACATTGTATTTTCGCTTCCGCTTTAAAGAACGATGGATCCCAAAATAGATGCATTAATCTTTCTACTCAATTATGTATATTCTTGTTCTGGTTATGGAGGTCTTGGGATTGTGTAATTTGCATCCAACACTATCATCCCGTGAAAATTGCCTTTTGAATAAACAAGTCTGGTTGATCTCACGAACCACATAAGATGTGTCATTGTGAGACCAACAAGTTTCATATCAGGAAAATAATCAAAAAAATTCCAAAACCTTTTCCACTTATGCTAGTTCGGTCCTAAATTTTTTAGTTGTGCCAATCGTGTCCTAAACCGTTTTCACTTTTTGCCAATTTAGTTATTCTGGTCTATTTTGGCAAGGAATTATTGATGTAGATGTCGGCCATCTTACGTGACATGACCAGCGTTAATGTAAATAATTTTAGCAATTTCTTTGAAAAATCCAAATTTCTTAATCATTTTTTTTCTTTTTCTTTTCTTTTTCCTTTTTTATCTTTCTTTTTTTCTCCTTTCTCCACTTGTCCCATGGCCGACCAGCCAAAGGCTAGGGCCGCCCTTGCCGAATCTTATGATTTTACCGTCGACCTATCAAATGATTTCTATTAAAGTATAGGGAGAGGAAGGAGGAGAAAAGAGAAACTAGGGAGACATATACAAATCTTTATCACTTGTAAATTATAATGGGCATGTAATAGGTATTACGAAGACCAACTACATATGATAGTTATAACCACGAGGACCAAATATAGCACAATAACAATTTTGTGATAGGATTATGATGCAAATAATAGACATTGCTATAACTAATGGCACTATTAGCATTATCACATGATTGTGGGGTGCACAGACCTCATTAGCATATTGACCCCTAAGTCGTTACTAGTCAATAGAGAAAGAAAAATAGTTCTAAATCCAATATGTTATAGGCCACACGTGTCACGATCGGATTGATACATCATCTACAAATGCCAAATTCAATTGACTCCAAAGTCATTGTGAGTTGTCGCTATTGCGGGACGCAAGAGTCCAAGCATCAAGTGACCAGCGTTATACCTCACTAGTCACCATGATTGGTCATGCTCTTGAAAGCAAACTCTGAATAGACAGGCTCGCGATATTTTCATTGGGTACGCCCAAGGAGTAAGAGATTTTTAATGAGGCGGAGAAGGCGATATCGTCATCAAGCTGCGCAACTTGCTATAGAAAAAGACAAACGTTGCCCAACTTTAGAATTATTATTCATATTTCTGATAGTTGCCAAAAAAAAATATATGTATATTTACACATCAATATTTGAGTGTTACGAAAGTTTCAAAAGTTATATCTTAAGAAGATCAAAGTGTATGAGCCGCAAAATTTATATTAAAGTATGAATTAAAAGATGAAAGTAACATGGAGTTGATTCTTCTTCTTTTTCTTCTTTTTTACAATACGGAGTTTTCATTTTGACCCCAATCCCTTTCCTAATTCCAACCCAATTGACCAAAAAAGACTACTAGTCCAATATAATTCCATGATGGCTCTCTCTCTCTCTCATTATAGACTTAAGCATTGTAGAGCCAACACGTTAACTTGTTATTGATGGCGCAGGTTGAATTCTTGATATGCTATCCGAATGATTCTACAGCATCAGTTTGCATGCCAATAAGATGTTTCATCATGTTGGGATTTCCCCAACTAGATGCATCTTTTAAAAAATTTGTCTAGCTAGATGTTAGAAATACAAATTTGAAGTTGCAAAACTGTCGGAACGTCAGTGGGTGACTTTGTTGGACATTATTTGATTGCAGCAAAGCACTTCATTTCATATTAATGTGGGTAAAGTTCTTTGTCACATTGAGCCACGTGATCTGTTCTCACACAAGCTTTACCACGCAATCTACTTTTGATAGTCATTTTAGCAAATCGCTAATCCTAGCACTCTCCAATTTTGCACCTCTACATTTTCTACATGTTTTGGTTATAAGTATCTGCATATTTTTGGACACCTATTATGACATACATGACAAATAATGATTTTAAAAAATAAATATCATATTTGACAAATTAAGATTGATAAAAAAAATCTCGTGTTGAACATGAATCCATCCAAAACCAATTGACAAATATATACGGCCGAGTATACATGATTGTGAACGATTGTCAATTGTCAACAAATACACTTTTATGGAGTAAAATAGATAATTCCACATGTTCGGACAATGCCTCTTGATTGATTATTATAATGTACATAATAAGGTTAAATCTTAATAGTGGCTTTCTAATGATCTCAATGCTATTTTCTCTCCATAGAAGAATGTTGGGGACAAACACAACCGATCCCAAAAGTTAAAACCAAACGTTCTTTAAACCCGTAGTTGATGACGAATATGTTTTGACACCGTTGAGCAGTGTTTTAACAAGTAGAACATCCCAAACAAATACACGAGCATACAAATGATTCACGAGTGGGCACAGGCAGTTATTCGTCTAAGACATGAGTACGTTTCAAGTGCCAGGCCAATCACCAAGAGGTCTGAGAAGATTTAGGACTTAATTAGCAAAATGTGAGAAAATTTAAGATTAAATTGGTAAAAAGTGCAATAAGTTTATGATTTTTTGGATAATTTTTCTCTAGGTATGGACTTTGCAATGAAATTATTTTACTTATAATATATATGTGCACATGCATCTTTAAAGAATAGAGTTCTCATCTCTTTCTTCCTGGAGAAGTAGAGAATAATCTTCTTCTTGTAAGGAAACTATGCAGGCATTTCTAATGAAGGTAGGATATAGCATTTAAATACTCTAATAAGTTAATTAAACAATAATTGATTGCAGCCAAGCACCTCATTGCACATACACTTCGATTACCTATTACATTGGTATTTGAAAAGAAGATAGAAACCTGAGAGACAGACTTCGTCTCCATTCCTTTTATTTCCTTAAAAGACACAATACCTTAAACTAAACGATTCTCACATTGCTTCATTGTCTTCTACCTTGAAATGCATCCTACATAATATATATCCCTAATATGTTTCGGGCGTGAAGACGAGGCTCCATCATGTAACTGATTTCACTCCGCTTATTTATTCCTTTGTGACGACGGTGCCATGAAATATACTTCATACTATGATGCAATTTGTCCATCATGAGCGGCTTAATTTAGCTCCCTGGTCTCATGGCTCCGTAGGGCTAACTAGCGGAGGGCAAGGTCCACGTACATAAACACTACATCGTGGATTTGGTGGATTTGTTAACGGTGCGCACGGTGTAGGTCCCCCTTTTCTGTCTTGAGCACGGTAGCGTCCCTACAGGTCCTGCTTCTGAAGGAGTGCTCGAGCTTCAGTGGAAGGAAGGAAGAGAAGAGCGAACGAGATGAAGAAAGCGCAAATAAGAAGAAAGGCCTTCCTCATTGTTAATATTGGAGAGGTATTAGGTAGCTCTGACTTGGCACTCTGAGCTTTCCATTAGGTGGCTATTTATAGAGGTTTTGTTTTTACCAGTTGAATTGACAAATTATGAATTTGATTATGTTTTGTCATCTCGTGGAAATAACTTTTGAATAGAAAAGTCTAGTTGATCTCATGGACCAAATAGGATGCGCCATCGTAGAAAAAGTACCAAAAAAGTCATAAACCTATTACATTAGTACCAATTAAGTCCTAAACTTTTCAATTAGACCAATTTTGTCATAAATTTTTCACATTGGTACTAATTCAATCCATTAAAACAATTTTGTCCAGCTGGTGCTGACATGGACGTTGGCCGATGGTGAGGCGCAATGTGACAAATTTTAAATATTTTCATTTTTTTTCAAAATTTTTATTATTTTTTCTTTTCTTTTTTTTTTTTTTTTCCTTTTTCTTTCTTTTTCCTTTTCTTTTCTCACTTCTTCCTTCTCGGACTTTCAACGGCCGTGAGCCTTGTCGCGACCTGATTTTTCGAGGGTGAATCACCTAAAACTAGGTTAATGGATTGCTAAGTCCGAAGACTTGGCACGGACTCTCCCAAGCCCTACTAATCGCGACTTGATACTAAGAAAATGACCTATTAAAACGTGCAATTATATTTAAATCGGAGCCGCCACTAATCATATAGGGTCGATTAGAAACCCAAATAAAGTATGGGAGAATACTTTATTTTTGCTAACCAGAGATTTAATGGATTCGGGGACATGGTTACGCTAGATTAGTCTAACGCCCTTTCGGTACCTTTTATTTTAAAAACATTTTTTGCAGGCAGTCTTGATCAATTTTAACCTAAGATACTAACATGCAAATGGTGGTCATGCGGGTGCACAACCAATTAAATAACATTCAATAAATCAAAATGCTAAGAAATTATAAACCACAACTTTATTAAAGTCCACTCTCTAAGAAAACATTTTAAAAATGCTAATAAAAATGCATGCCCTAAACATGATTTCTAAATGACATGGCACCTAACTTTATTATTATGCAATCTTAATCTAAAATTAATATGCATGAATTTTACTTTAATGATATGTGAAATGCAATTTATATGGCCTAATTTGAACTATATGTATGCAATCTAATTTATACAATCCTAAATGTGTATATACTACATGACATGAGATGCATCACATAACAATTCTATATGCATGTTCTTTTTTTTTTTTTTAATGATTCTTTTAATGTATGCAACCTACACTAAACAATGATGATATGAAATGGGATTAATTATGTACTAACCTATTAATTAACCAAGTAAATGACTTTTGTATTTTCTCTTTTTTTTTTTTTTTTTAAAGACCTAATAATTTTCATCAAAGATTAGTAACGTAACGATGCAATGCTAATTTTTACTTTTTTTTTATCTTTTATTTTATATTTAAAAAGACTATAAAAAATTAAACTATGACCAACTAATTAAAATGCAACATGTAACGTGAATATTATAAAATCTATATAACCTAAATAACATTATTATTTTTTAGTTTATTAAAGGAAAATTAACCTAATCCTATATGAATCTAAAAGATAAAATGTGTTGCTTAAAATGTAAAATGTTTATGGACCTAAATATCTAAGTTCTAATATATGACATATAATGCATGATATGTGATAAACAAATAACCATAATGCACCAAAATATGTATCATACTTAAAAAAAAAATAAAAAAAATCCATGTAACTCGACAATCTATGGGCATCAATAATGCAAAGTAATTTATGAATTTTGACATAAAAAGTCAAAATAATCAAAAATCTAACCCGACATCTCGCGGCTCAAAATTTTTTATTATTATGACTTAGCATGGCAAATTTCCTAATCAAATACTAATAAATCATAACAAATCAAGTTAAAAAGCAGCAAAATTGTGAGTTCGAATACTCAAACTAAATTTTCCAAAAAATTTACCTAGTTTAACTCAAAACCACCTTGAGGAATGGTGAGAAATCAAAGTGACCGAGCTGTGATGGTGGTTCGGTGATGGGTCGCCGCTCGGAACAAGGGTTGTTCGTCGGAGCTCCGGCGAGGCTCGGGTGATAACGGACCTACAACCGAAAGAGGAAAGCAACAAGTGGGTCGTGGGCACGGGAGCAACGTCGTGAGAGGGGCCGTCGACGTGGAGGTGCGGGCGTCGGTCCGCCGGGCCGGAGCGTGCGAAGCAGCGGCTGCGGGCACCGGATGTGGGCAGCAAGCTCGGTGGCGCGGCGAGATGGCAACGGCTTGGTGGCGCAACGAGATGGCGGCGTTTGGAGGCAGAGCGGCAGCGCGTCCGGCGGACTGGTGTGTCGGAGGTGGAGCGGCGTCCAATGGGAGGTGACCGGCAAGCAAGCAAAGTGTCGTGGGTCTGATTGGCTCGGCGAGTGGAGGAGGTAGGCGCCGACAAGAACTCCACAAAGAAGATGAACAGTTGTTGCTGCTTTTCTTTTCTTTTTTTTTTTCTTTTTCTTTTGCTTTCTCTGAACTGATTTTTTCCTTTTTGCTGCAGTGTTCTTTCTTTTCCTTTTGCTGCACATCCCTCCACGCGACCTGTCTCTTTCCGTGCGAAATCCCTACTCCGCTTTTCAGTAGAAGGAAAAAACTTTGTTGACTTCTCTCTCACAAAAAACTCCATTCCCCTTGAGTGTTTCAAAATTGAGTCAAGAAGCCCCCCAAACGACATAATTTTTATTTGCTCTGAATTTTTTGAATTCCACCCCCATCGGTTCCGAAGCTCGCTTTCTTTATATAGAGGGAATACTCGAATTTGTTTCTGCCGGTAGAGATTTTTTCTCAACTTCTCAACAAACAAATGGCTCCAAAATCACACGGTTGTTGCATTTGTTTTTGAATTCAAAATTTCCCTCTATAATCAAAGATTATCTTTTATTTCTAAAAACTAATTTTAAATTAGGTGTCAACAAGTGGAAAAGAAAAATAAAAAATAAAAACAAAAATAAAATAAAAACTGATTTTTTTTTTTTTTGAATTTTGAAATGAAAATATATTTTCAACAACAAAGATTTTAAAAACCAAATTTAATTTATTATTTTTTTGAAATATTAGGTGTCAACAGCTGCCCCTCTTTGAAGGGAAGCTCGTAGAGGTTTCCTTCAAAGATGTATGACACCTAAATTTAAACCATGCAAGATGAAATATGAAATGCATGTGCAAAATGTTAATGACTTGACTTTTTTTTTTTTTTTTTTTTTTAAATAAAAAAATAAAATAATAATAATAATAAAGGATGCAATGTAAATGCAATGATTCGGTAATGCAAAGAAGAGCACATACTTGTCATACATATTTGGGGATTTAGGTGTGAAATGATTCCGATGAGACCTGTCAATAATCTGGAACTCCCTTCAGAGAGTTGAAAGGCTCAAAGTCTTTAGGGATCTGGAATTCTCATCTGATTCTAAGCACCTGGAAATAGCATCAAGTACTTGAAACTTCAAAAATCTGATTCTTATGTCAGGCATTTGAAAACATTTACTAAACGTCTGGAAATCACATCAGATGTTTAGAAAGACAAACACTTGGAAATCACATCAAGCGTTTAAAGGTTCAAATATCTGGAATTCACATTAGATATTTGGAAACATTTTATAAATAGGTACTTGGAATTCTCATCAAGTACAAAGATGAATGAACAAATTCAGGGTTTCAAAGACCATTCTTTTTGGTCGTTGAGGAAAAATTCAATAAAAGTCCATGCATGATGGCTTTATCAAACTTTTATCAGAAAAATTATCATTATGACAATTTTCAGGTATAATGTGAGTCTCTTGGACATGCTAAATGAGATACTTTTGGTGTGAAAAGGCTTTTTCACTTGCTCTCATTTAAGAAAGGTTATTTGTCCCGACCATTGATGCGGGAATATATCACTCGATCTTATCATCATCTTGTTGACAAGAATTCAAATTTTCTTGCAAGCAGTACGACCTTACCAATCTGAGAGGTCTTTAACAATGACTATAATGCAGGCTTAGTCAATGGCTTAACAAAGGGACTCTTCGAGTCAAAGCAATTGAAAGAACAATTCTGTAATCATCTTTGGGTTTACAAGTCAAGAAGCCTGCAAAATGAGAAAGAAATAATCTTGCTCGCACTTCTTCGAGCAATGCTTAAAACATGTGAATTCCTATGTTAATTCAAGTGCCATAATATGAAGAGACTTTGTAAGGGACGTAACATAGGCTGGGTTCATGGGTTGAGAAACGAAAGGATCGTTAGGCTCAAAGATGTGTATATGGGTCAAAGTTGGTGATCATCATGACATTGCCACCAGTTTTCTTCGCCACAAATTGTCTTCTTGACATATTTCTTTATTGGCTCAAAAGTTTATCACCTAATGCCAATGATTATTCAACTGGAGATCTTTTCTCAACATTTTTTTCAAAGTCATTTTCTTTGATGATGGACATTGGTCAAGCACACTGCTTTTTTTATGCCTCCAATTCATCAGTCATTTCTTTCTTTTTTCACGGGCATTGGCCTTGCTTTTACTAGGCGCACTGCTTTTTCATGCCCATTAATTCTATTTTGATTTCAGTTCTTGCACACAATGTGTGTGTCAAGTATACTTTAAATGACACTCGAACCTTCAAGGGTCTTCATCTGTCTCTTGCCTTGCCCTAGTGTGGGGGGTAATCATCAACTGGGCTTAAAAGAAACGAAATCACAGGCTCAAGTGGGCTATGCAAAGGATATAAGTGTGTAGGATAGTGAAAGAAATGCTCTTCGTCATCCTAAGGCACTTAAATTACCATATGAATTCAATGTAATAGCACGACTTGAAGATTGATGCAAGTGAGAGCAAGAAAATTTCAATTTATTTTCCTCACTTCATGATGTCATTTTTATCTCCCAGTTGCCCCGATGTGGGGTGATTCTTGACAAGGGTAATTTGAAAAGAACATCCATAAGTGTATGGTTTCAAAATGATTAAACAATGGAACACCTGTAGTGTTTGGGATAGAGAAATGAACTGCCTCTCGTCATTTCAGCTGTCGTACTTTTCGCAAGAAAATTCTTCACCTTGAAATACAAAATGTTTCCATACTCACCTCACAATATAGACAGGGGACGGTGTATGGGATTAGGCTTGCCTTTCACACCTCATTTAGCATGTTCAAGTAACTCGACATTTTTCACTGAATTATCCATTTTGATAAATTTCAAGTGGAATTGACGAATTGCACAATATCATGTGAAAGCATTCTATAATGATAAAGAAGGCATGCTCATAAAGTCAAAACTATTAGGTGTCCATGTCTTGCCCTCTCTTTGTAAGAGAGCTCAATAAGACACCATCGTTCACATCCATTCTTTGTCCCTGCATCAAAGTTCACAAGATTCATATATTCACGCCCATCCATTTCTGCTAAGATCAAAGCACCTGAAACATGGAGTAGATAATTAAAACAAACAAGGTTAATTAGATGCATGCTAAAAATTTATTTTATTTTGAAATTTTTTTTAAAGGGAATATGAAGAAGCCCAGCCTTCAGAATTAGCTCTTTGCCGTTTTCTTTTGGTAGGATTTCATCACAGGGCTAGTTTGGTGTACTTCAACGTGCCCTTAAAACATGAAAATCTCCATGTATTTTATTGGATGAAAAGCAAATTACATTATTGAAATCAGGGAAATCTAGAATTGAAAATGCAAATATGCAAATACGGAAAGTGATAAAGACTCCCGCGCAAAGGAGTGTGCAAATAATTAAAATTCTCCTACTCTCGAGCTTCATCGATGGCAAACACTGAACACTTCAGTCATTCCTTTGAGTGCGTCATCAGAGCTCTCAATCTTTGGAGGTGCGGGACCATCTATGCCACCCCATCCATCTGGGATGATATCCCGTGGGTCGATGTAGGAGCTGGGAGGAGCCGAATACTTTACATAGTAATCGAACTTGCCACTTGGTTGCCCAAGGGTATCCATCACTTCTGTTTCCTCATGCATCATTTGAAACACGGTGGGCTCAGCATCAAAATTGAAAATGGCATTCACAACTTCTGGGTGGTCAGGGAGTGGGTTATTCTGGATGTTCGGCTGTGCATCGCGGAATGAGATCACCTTGGCATCCAAAAGATTTTGGATTTTGTGTTGCAGTGTATAGCAATCGTCAACAGAATGCCCTACCTCCTCCATATGATAAGCACATGTCATGGACGGATCATAGTTGGAGAAACGCTTGGGATTAGGTCGCTTAGGCTCCTTAGCGAGTAATCCATTTTTTTGAAGAGTCGGCAAGATATTGGACAATGGCTTAGGAAGAGGCGTAAATTGACGCCTGGAAGAGTTCTTCTGCTGGCCAAGGAATGGTCGTGCTCCTCCCTGTTGAGTGTTCGAAGTTGGGCGAGGTGCCTGAACATAAGCTACATTAACCTTTGCTATATGTTCCTTATCCTTCTTGGCAAAGACTCCCCTATATGAGCTGGTTTGATCAGACGCCTATCCATCACGCAAGGCTACTTCAATTCGCTCGCCAACGGGGACTAGGCGATTGAACGACTCGGCAGTCGATCCTAACATCCGATTTCGATATTCAGGTGGGAGCGTCTTCATGAACAAATCCATCAGCTCCTTTTCAGTTGGCTACGGAGTAATTTGAGCAGCTACAGTCCTCCATCTCGTGACATAGGCCTTGAAAGATTCTATCTTCTTCTTCTCAGTGCGAAGTAATTCCTCTCGAGATGGAGTGACATCAATATTATACATGTACTGCTTGAAGAAAGCATCAGTCAAATCCTCCCAAGTCTCTAGGAGATTAATCTTCTTCATAATATACCACTGGAGTGCTGATCCTGTCAGGCTTGCTTGAAATTGCTGAATCATCAGGGGTATGTCATCAACATATGGGGTCATCCTAACCACATAAGTCTGCAAATGGATCTTTGGGCAAGAAGTGCCATTATACTTTTCAAAGTCTGGCATTTTAAACTTCTTTAGTATCTTGATCTTTGCATAATGGGAAATATCTGTTGGGTCTTGGCTAAATGCACCCTGTAGCTGCTTAAGTTTCTCCTCGATTTTCGCCAAGCGTTTTTCTTGCTTAGTCTTCGGTATACCGGCTGTATCACTTGTATCTCCTCATCAACAACAATTTGAGGCGTGTCAGTAGTTTTCTCCCTGGAGACATCATTAGAGATTGATGGGCCACTTGTGGATACATTCTTTCCTTTATCTTTCGGATCAGCCATAGGATCATGTTGTGGTAACACCACTTCGACTTGCGGAGCTGATGGGATAGTATTTGCTTGGAGAGAATCTATTTGTTTAGAGAGCTGCTCCAGGACATTCAAGACCTGCTTCATTTCTGTTTCGAGAGCGGCGACGCGAGCTTGTTCAGCACCACGCATTGGTTCGGCGTCATCAGCCATTGTTACTCTAGAACGAGTACGGATTGGTGATCTTGGGTGAGCCGTGTTGTTACCTATCAATGTAAAATAATACAGTAAGCATCATAACAAATGAGATTGGTCCATGACAATGGTCGATTGTTTATTTTATTAAGTGAAATCAAATTCCAAAGACATCAACTTAAAACATTAAAATAACTTTCTAGGAAATTAAATTCCTAAAACATCAATCTAAGAAATTGAAATAACATTCTAAAGCTAGAATTAAACTCCTAAATCTAGCGACTCTTTTCTATATACAATTGGGAGATCACGGTCTTTCGAAGCTTCTTATTCTGTTGAACCAACTCGGAAATACGAGCTTCCTTCCTTTCCACCGTTTCTTCAAGATTTTCAATTTGTGCTTTACGAGTGGGCTTCATGGTCACTTCAGGTATCACAGGAAGTAGAGCTTGAGGGATCTCGTGATGGTGGATATAATAATCCGAGGCATGAAAAATCTTCTCCTTTCCTTTCAATCTTCTAGGCATCATTATCTTTTCCGGATGGCATTCCTTCCATGCATTTTCAAGGCATTCGATCTCATCGAGGTACTTGTGATCCTTGCGCACAAAGCGAGCTTGAAACAGGTCCATTTGGAGAGGAGGCGGGATATCTTGGAGCACTCGATACTGGCGAGCCACTCTATAAGGATAGTAAGATGTTGCACCAGTGATTCCCATAAGTGGAATTGAATTATCTGTCTTGTGAGAAAAACGAGCCACGCTAACATGGAACCATTTAGCATACCATAGGAAGCCCTTGAGATCTGGATCTTTTAGAAAAATTACCCAATCGGAAAATGACCTTCCAGTATACTTTTTCTCTAAGATTGAAAATCTCTTTATCGGGTGATTAGAATCATCAATTTCACCTAGACGCATGAAATGACCAAACTCCTTCATGTGAGAAAGAAACCAAATTTGTAAAAGTTCAGGAGAGGTATTCATGATTTTTCCTCCATTTTGTTTAAAACAGTTGAGGGACAAAAATGTCTCGGCCAAAATCATATTTATAAAGTTCATGCCGGCGCATGCTTGTCTAACCACCAATGCAATTGATGGATTAATGGCATGTTGTCGATGAGGAAAGATTATAAATCCAAAGAATGCTAAGATGAATATCCTACCCTTTTGGCGCATTGAAGATTGATTTAAAAAATGATCGGCCAAAAAGGAGAATGGGCATGCATTACAGTTAGCTTTCAAAACTTTCTTAACCTCATCAGTTTTAATTCTTAGAAATTGAGATAAAATCGATGTGGGCTCCATACCAAGAGGTGGCCTAATAAGTTCAATCTCAAGGGGCATTCCTATGATAACGCTATACTCTTCCAGTGTCGGAGTTAGCTCATTCTTACCAAAAATAAAGGTAGCCGTCTCGGGACACCAAAACTGTGAGATAGCTTGCAAAACACCACTATGGACTCCAATATCCAAAAGGGGGATGAGCCGTCCCAATATTGACTCCACATAGTCTTGGCCTTCCTTACTTAATTTATTCCACCACCCTTTGAGCTCGATCTTAGGAGTTGGAACGAATTGAATATCGGATCTCCTCATTGTATATAGATTAAGGCTTACGATCAACCTAGTGTCATGGACCAAAAGAAAGTGCAATAAAGTAAATAGATTGCATAGTATAAGATAAGAATACTTACTTCACAAAGAAAAATAGCAACCACATAGACAGACGCATGAGATGTGAGGCTTAACACCTAAACTACAAGGCTTAGCAAGTTAGAACTAAAAGGATGGACCAACTTGTCGCAGTCTCGCGTACAAATGTCGGGTCCTCTTAGCTCTGGCTCAGTCAAAAGAAAATCCCATGGTCACGCAGTTTCGTGAGCAAGGATAAACGTTTTGACATCAAGAAAAATTTTCGGGGTTGAGAAAGGCAACCTCTACATCGCGGTCTCGCATTCGAGGTTGGTTCATTTCTCAACACCATCCTAGAATTCTTAAATGCGGTCCAGGTCTGACGGCAGGTTGTGTGTGCAATGTGTAGTGCTAAAGCAATTTGAAAATCATGCACAACAATTTATAATACAAACAACACTTCAATGATAAGGAAAAATAAATCATTCATCTTTACACCCTCTTGTAAGACAAGGATTAGCAAAGACTACTCCCCTTATACCTCCCATCTACAAGAACATTTAACACCTTAGAAATATTAGTGACATACCTGGTGTCTTTGCTGCCAAACAAAAAAAAAAAAAAAATTAAAAGAAACAGGCCTATGTTCACTATGAGTTTTAACTCTAAGTCCCCAGCGAGTCGCCAAGCTGTCGCGACCTGATTTTTTCGAGGGTGAATCACCTAAAACTAGGTTAATGGATTGCTAAGTCCGAAGACTTGGCACGGACTCTCCCAAGCCCTACCAATCGCGACTTGATACTAAGAAAATGACCTATTAAAACGTGCAATTATATTTAAATCGGAGCCGCCACTAATCAAATAAGGTCGATTAGAAACCCAAATAAAGTATAGATAATACTTTATTTTTGCAAACCAGAGATTTAATGAATTCGGGGACATGGTTACGCTAGATTAGTCTAACGCCCTTTCGGTACCTTTTATTTTAAAAACATTTTTTGCAGGCAGTCTTGATCAATTTTAACCTAAGATACTAACATGCAAATGGTGGTCATGCGGGTGCACAATCAATTAAATAACATTCAATAAATCAAAATGCTAAGAAATTATAAACCACAACTTTATTAAAGTCCACTCTCTAAGAAAACATTTTAAAAAATGCTAATAAAAATGCATGTCCTAAACATGATTTCTAAATGACATGGCACCTAACTTTATTATTATGCAATCTTAATCTAAAATTAATATGCATGAATTTTACTTTAATGATATGTGAAATGCAATTTATATGGCCTAATTTGAACTATATGTATGCAATCTAATTTATACAATCCTAAATGTGTATATACTACATGACATGAGATGCATCACATAACAATTCTATATGCATGTTCTTTTTTTTATTTTTTTAATGATTCTTTTAATGTATGCAACCTACACTAAACAATGATGATATGAAATGGGATTAATTATGAACTAACCTATTAATTAACCAAGTAAATGACTTTTGTATTTTCTCTTTTTATTATTATTTTTTTTAAAAGACCAAATAATTTTCATCAAAGATTAGTAATGTAACGATGCAATGCTAATTTTTACTTTTTTTATCTTTTATTTTATATTTAAAAAGACTATAAAAAAATTAAACTATGACCAACTAATTAAAATGCAATATGTAACGTGCACATTATGAAATCTATATAACCTAAATAACATTATTATTTTTTATTCTTTTTTAGTTTATTAAAGGAAAATTAACCTAATCCTATATGAATCTAAAAAGATAAAATGTGTTGCTTAAAATGTAAAATGTTTATGGACTTAAATATCTAAGTTCTAATATATGACATATAATGCATGATATGTGATAAACAAATAACCATAATGCACCAAAATATGTATCATACTTAAAAAAAAAAAAAAAAAATCCATGTAACTCGACAATCTATGGGCATCAATAATGCAAAGTAATTTATGAATATTGACATAAAAAGTCAAAATAATCAAAAATCTAACCTGACGTCTCGCGGCTCAAAATTTTTGATTATTATGACTTAGCATGGCAAATTTCCTAATCAAATACTAATAAATCATAACAAATCAAGTTAAAAAGCAGCAAAATTGTGAGTTCAAATACTCAAACTAAATTTTCCAAAAAATTGACCTAGTTTAACTCAAAAACCACCTTGAGGAATGGTGAGAAATCAAAGTGACCGAGCTGTGATGGTGGTTCGGTGATGGGTCGCCGCTCGGAACAAGGGTTGTTCGTCGGAGCTCCGACGAGGCTCGGGTGATAACGGACCTACAACCAAAAAGAGGAAAGCAACAAGTGGGTCGTGGGCACGGGAGCAACGTCGTGAGAGGGGCCGTCTGGCGTGGAGGTGCGGGCGTCGGTCTGCTTCGGGCCAGAGCAGAAGCAGCGGCTGCGGGCACTGGATGTGGGCAGCAAGCTCGGTGGCGTGGAGAGATGGCGACGGCTTGGTGGCGCGGCGAGATGGCGGCGTTCGGAGGCGAGAGCGGCAGCGCGTCCGGCGGGTTGGTGCGTCGGAGGTGATCGGCAAGCAAGCAAAGTGTCGTGGGTCCGATTGGCTCGGCGAGTGGAGGAGGTAGGCGCTGGCAAGAACTCCACAAAGAAGATGAACAGTTGTTGCTGCTTTTTTTTTTTTTTTTTTTTTTGCTTTCTCTGAACTGATTTTTTCCTTTTTGCTGCAGTGTTCTTTCGTTTCCTTCTGCTGCACGTCCCTCCACGCGACCTGTCTCTTTCCGTGCGAACTCCCTACTCTGCTTTTCAGTAGAAGGAAAAAACTTTGTTGATTTCTCTCTCACAAAAACTCCATTCCCCTTTGAGTGTTTCGAAAATTGAGTCAAGAAGCCCCCCAAACGACATAATTTTTATTTGCTCTGAATTTTTTGAATTCCACCCCCCATCGGTTTCAAAGCTCGCTTTCTTTATATAGAGGGAATACTCGAATTTGTTTCTGCCGGTAGAGATTTTCTCTCAACTTCTCAACAAACAAATGGCTCCAAAATCACACGGTTGTTGCATTTGTTTTTGAATTCAAAATTTCCCTCTATAATCAAAGATTATCTTTTATTTCTAAAAAATAATTTTAAATTAGGTGTCAACAAGTGGAAAAGAAAAAATAAAAAATAAAAACAAAAATAAAATAAAAACTGATTTTTTTTTTTTTGAATTTTGAAATGAAAATATATTTTCAACAACAAAGATTTTAAAAACCAAATTTAATTTATTATTTTTAGAAATATTAGGTGTTAACAAGCCTCTAGCTAGGCTTGTCGGTGGTGAGGGTCGCGGCCCTCGCCCACAACCTCGCAGCCCTCACTCGACCTCACCTAGGGCTGCGAGTAAGGCGATTTCATCTAGATCTTGGGGAGGCCAGCCTCACCCTAACCTTGCCACAGGCGAAGGTGGCCTTGCCTGTGGCTGGGGATGCCATGGCTACCTTTGCCTAGGTCGTGGCGATGGTAGCCATGGCCTCACTAGTCGCGGGTGAAGGCACATTCACCCATGGCAAGGCCAAGGCGAGGCTGGCCTCACCCAAATCTGGGCAAAGCTACCTCACCCCTGGCCTTGGGGGAGGCTAGGCAAGGGCTATGAAGCCCTCAACCCCTCACCAAGGGCCATTGAGAGTTCAAGGAGGAAGAAGGGAGAAAAAGAAAGGAAAAGAAAAAGAAAAAAATTCAAAAAAAAAATATTTAAAAAATTGCCATGTCATTGGTCGGCCATTAGTCGACGTCCACGTCATCGCCAACCGGCCAAAATTGGCCAGATGGACTAAATTGATATAAATGTGAAAACATTTATGACTAAATTGGTCCAATTGTAAGTTTGTGACTGAATTAGTACTAATGCAATAAGTTTAAAAAAAATTTAGTATTTTTTCCGGTCATCGTGAGACCAATAAGTTTCATATCAAGAAAATAATCAAAAAATTCCTAAATCTTTTGCACTTATGCTAGTTCGGTCCTAAATTTTTTAGTTAGTTGTGCCAATCGTGTCCTAAACATTTTCACTTTTTACCAATTTAATTATTTTTGTCAATTTTGACCAAGAATTGCTAAAGTGGATATTAACCGCCTTACGTGACATGACCAATTTTAACGTATACAATTTTAATAGTTTCATTGAAATATCTGAATTTCTTAAAAAAAATATATTTTTTCTTTTCTTTTCTTTTCTTTCTTTTTTTCTCCTTCTTTCTCCACTGGTCCCATTGCCGACTAGCCAAAGGCAAGGGTCGCCCTCTCCAAAGCTTATGCTTTTACTATCAACCTATCAAATGATTTCTATTAAAGTGGAGGTAGAGGAAGGAGGAGAAAAGAGAAACTAGGGAGATTTATACAAATCTTTATCACACATAAATTATAATGGGCATATAATAGGTATTATGAAGACCAACTACATACGATAGCTATAACTACGAGGACCAAATATAGCACAATAACGATTTTGTGACAGGATTATGATGCAAATAATAGACATTGCTATAACTAATGGCACCATTAGCATTATTGCATGATTGTGGGGTGCACAGGCCTTGTTAGCAAGTTGACCCCAAGTCGTTACTAGTAAATATAGAAACAAAAATAGTTCCAAATCCAATACATTATAGGCCACACATGTCACGATCAGATCGATACATCACCTACAAATGCCAAATTCAATAGACTCCAAAGTAACTGCAAGTTGTCTATATTGCGGGACACAAGAGTCCAAGCATCAAGTCACCAAAATTATACCTCACGAGTCACCATACGATCGGTCATGGTCTTAAAAGCAAGCTTTGAATAGACAGGCTCGCATATTTTCATTGGATACGCCCAAGGAGTAAGGGATTTTTAATGAGGCGGAGAAGGCGATATCTTCACCAAGCTACACGACTTGCTATAGAAAAAGACAAACATTGGCCAGCTTTAGAATTATTACTCATATTTATAATAGTTGCTGAAAAAAAATTATATGTACACTTACACATCAATATTTGAATCTTGTGAAAATTTCAAAAGTTATTTTTTAAGAAGATCAAAATGCGTGAGCCGCAAAATTTATGTTAAAGTATGAATTCAAATATGAAAGTCACAAGGAGTTATTTCTTCTTCTTTTTTACAGTAGGGAGTTTTTGAATTTTTACACAATTAATCCTCATAAATCAACGTGATATGGCGACCCATGTTAAAAACATGGTAGAAAGAAAAATGGACCATGTATCATTTTCTCTTAAAATTTTCCACATTTTGTCATTACAAGACCTTCAGTTTTGACCCCAATCCCTTTCCTAATTCCAACCCAATTGACAAAAAAGAATAGTAGTCCAACATAATTCCATAATTGCATATGACATCCTTGCCCTTTCAAATGCCATCTCTCTCTCTCTCTCTCTCTCTCTCTCTCTCTCTCTCTCTCTCTCTCTCTCTCTCTCTCTCTCTCTCTCTCTCTCTCTCTCTCTCTCTCTCTCTCTCTCTCATATTACAGACTTAAGCATTATAGAACCAAACATGTTAACTTGTTATTGATGGTGTAGGTTGAATCCTTGATATGCAATCCGAATGACTCTGTAGGATCGGTTTGCATGCCAATAGATGTTTCATCATGTTGGGATTTCCACAATTGGATGCATCTATTAAAATACTTGCCCAGCTAGATGTTAGAAATACAAATTTGGAGTTGCAAATTGATGGCGTAGGTTGAATCCTTGATATGCAATCCAAATGACTCTGCAGGTTCAGTTTGCATGCCAATAGGATGTTTCATCATGTTGGGATTTCCACAATTAGATGCATCTATTAAAAAACTTGTCCAACTAGATGTTAGTAATACAAATTTGGAGTTGCAAATTGATGGCATAGGTTGAATCCTTGATATGCGATCCGAATGACTCTACAGGATCAATTTGCATGCCAATAGGATGTTTCATCATGTTGGGATTTCGACAAGTAGATGCATCTATTAAAAAACTTGTCCAGCTAGATGTTAGAAATACAAATTTAGAGTTGGAAAGCTGTCGGAACATCAATGATGATGTAGTGAGATGATATTTAGAGCAGTTCACTCGGATCTAGTCAAATAAAAGTTTTCTTCACTTACTGGCTAGGAATAATTTCTTCTAACCAAGAGTCCTGCAATATTATGCCGAATTGGGTTTTGAACCCGAGACATTAACACATTTTACTCGTGCCTTAAGCATGAAATTGTATATGTTCAACTATAGTGTTGGTCTTGGGAGGGTGTTGAGATTATGCCACATCAACTATGGAATGGGCTAATGGTTGGTTTATAAGTGTAAGGGAGAGCCTCAACCCCTGAGATAGCTTTTGGCATGAGGAAGGCCCACGACCACCCAACACTAGTATCAAAGCCTAGCTTGCCAATAAGTCTGGACCCAAAAAAAGTTACACAAGAGAGTTACGAGTTGTTGCGTTTGCGACCCAGGCCTGATGTGAGAGGAGGAGATTGTTGAAGTCATCCCACATAGGTTGTGGAAAGGGCTGAGAATCAGTTTATAAGTGTGAGGAAAAGTCTCATCCCTTCTTCGACCCAAGCCTGATGTGAGAGGAGGAGATTGTTGAGGTCGTCCCACATAGGTTGTGGAAAGGGCTGGTGGTTAGTTTATAAGTGTAAGGGAAAGTCTCATCCTTGAGTTAGCTTTTAGGACAAGAGAGGCCCAATACTACCCAACAAAATATTGAGTCTATACATGATTCATAACAAAGTTCCCATAAGTCAAAAGAAAAGGTCAATGGAAAGGGCACCAACCACCACTCTTGCCATCCGATTTGATACTTTTCGCACTTTCTTGTATTGCAATGACATGATGATGATTTAGGTGAGGTTTAGTTACCTTATCGATATGCTGAAAGGGAAGTCAATCACGATTGGACGAGGACATTTAACAAAGTAATACACCATTAGTTTAGGTGCCAAGATAGGAACTTTTTTGGCCACTCGCTAATTAAAACAACATCACCTCCATGACCCCTGCAACTTCCCCTTCTCGAGTTGTTGCCTACTTTATCGTCATCCTTTTACTTTTCCATTGTATAACAAAAGAAATATATTTCATTTTAAATAATGAGTTGATTAAGGAAAATTATAGAGGACCCCTATATTATAATTGCACACCTTGATATCCATGTCCCTTTTGCGGTGGAATGGTCTTACTTAGGAAAATTGTTGAGACCGCGCAATAGAAGCCCAATGCCTTCATCCGAGGAGATGGCCAAGAGGAAGCCCAAGTCCAAACTCGTCAATATATTTTGTTAGATCCACCTTTACTCAGAAGCTTAAACCGATAAGTTATAGCCAATTAGGATATATTAACTACTTTACACCATACCAATATGAGATTTCTCTAACACAACTCACTCACATATCCTAATAATCTTTCCCTCACGTATGAGCTCAATATTAGGTCTATTCCCCCTTAATTCAGATATCTAAATACCATTTGTTGGAAGCTCACAGCAGAAACCCGATACCTTCATTCGAGGAGATCACCAAGAGAGAGCCCAAGTCTAAGCCCATTAATATATCTAGTTGGACTCACCTTCGGTCAATAACTTAAGCTAATGACTTTTGAGCCAACTAGGATATATTGACTACTTTACAACATACCAATTTTGTAATATGGGATTTTTATAACACAATTCACTTGTACATGCATCTTAACAAAATGAAGTGCACATGTGCGCATCACTACAAAGTTTTCTAAGTGCCCCCCTTTAGAGTATACTGCTCTTAATTCTTTTTTCTGAAGAAGTAGAGAATAATGTTCTTTGGGAACGGAAAGTGAATATTGGGAGAACATGGTTGACTTTGTTGGACATTATTTGATTGCAGCAAAGCGCTTCATTACGTACTAATGTGGCTAAAGTTCTTGTCACATCGGCCCATGTTACCCATTCTCTTGCGAGCTTTTACCTAATAGTCATTTTAGCAAATCTCTAATCCTAGCACTCCATAATTTTGCAGCTCTACTTCTACATGTTTTGGTTATAAGTATCTGCGCATTTAAAATACCTATTATGACATACATGACAGAGAATGATTTTAAAAAATCAATGTCATATTTGACAGAAAAGAGGATAGAGTTTATGGTAAATGCTTCCAATGTGTATATGCTGTATCATATTACATGTACATTTATAATGTAAGAGTGAAAGAGTAAAATAGGAAAGAATAAAGTTACAAGAATCAGAATTCTCTAGTTTCCTATTTACTGTTCTGATCAAATATCTACTAGTATCAAATAAAGTCAGAATCAACTCTAAGATCTTCCAACACTCCCCCTCAAGCTGGTGGCCTATATATGTCGAGGACACCTAGCTTGCTCAATAGAAACTTGTGTTGTCTTTGGCATAACGGCTTAGTGAAGATATCTGCAGTTTGATTCGTTGTTCCAATGCCCTTTGTTACGAGAACTCCTTCTTTGATCTTGTCTGAAGTGACAATCAACTTCTATGTGTTTTGTTCTTTCGTGAAAAACTGGATTTGCTGCTAGCTTAAGTGCAGCATCGTTATCACAGAACAATTCACTTGGTCCACTAACCCGTATTCCCAAGTCTGAAAGAAGTCCTCGTATCCAGACTATTTCGTAGGTAGTTTTTGCCATGGCTCGATATTATGATTCAGCCGATGACAATGATACAGAGGATTGCTTCTTTGTCTTCCACGAAATCAACGACTTTCCTAATTTAACACAAAAACCAGTGATTGATCTTCTAGTCATTGGGCAGGTAGCATAATCAATGTCACAAAAGGCTGTCATCCCCATATCACACTCATGAGATAGAAAAATGCCAAGCCCTGGACATCCCTTCAAGTATCTTACTACTTTCAAGGCTGCATTCATGTGTGACTCTTTTGGCATATGCATGAATTGGCTGAGTATTTGTACTGCATAACATATATCGAGGCCTAGTCATGGTAAGATATATCAATTTTCCAACAAGTCGTTGATACCCTGACGGATCCCTAAGTAAAAGATCCTTGTTTGATGAAGAAGAATTGAGATCATACTCATGTGTCGTCAGCTTGATATTCTGTTCAATGGGGATTACTGCGGCTTGCAACCCGATAATCCCGCTTGTAAATCATTTCCAAGACAAATTTCCTTTGACGAGGGAAATTCCTTTATCAGACCTGGCGATCTCAATGCCAAGAAAGTATTTGGGAGGCCCCAAATCCTTGATATGAAAATTGGAGTGCAGATATTCCTTGAATCTTGCAACATGAGAATCATTGTTTCCCATAACCAATATGTCATCAACATATATCAATAAGTAAATTGATGAACTTCCCTCATTTCATGTAAATAGAGCATGATCATATTTGGAATGCTGGAAACCTGCATTGGTTAATGCAGCAGTGAACTTGGCATACCATTGTCTAGATGCCTGTTTTAACCCATACAAGGATTTGCGAAGACGACATACCCGATACTCCCCCTGTCTACGTAATCCTTGAGGGAGGTCCATGTAGATTTCTTCATCCAAATCTCCATGAAGGAAGGCGTTGTGGACATCCATCTGATGTAAAGACCAATTGCGTATTACTGCGACAGAAAAAAAAAAAAAAAAAAAAAAAAAAAAAAAAAAAAAAAAGACCGGACGGTAACTTCTTTTGCAACTGGGGAGAATGTCTCGTGATAGTCGAAGCCTTCTCTTTGGGTGAAGCCTTTGGCTACTAACCTAGCCTTGTAGCGTTCTATGGAACCATCCGATTTGAACTTGATCTTGTAGACCCATTTACAGCCGATTGGTTTTCGATGCGGTGGTAAGGGAACTACATCCCAAGTATGATTGTCCATGAGGGCAGTAAGTTTAGATTCCATTGCCTGCCGCCATTTGGAATCCTTTACTGCCTCAGTGAATGAAGATGGCTCATGTGCTTCTGAAATTCGACTGATACAGCACATATGTTCTGCCGATAACTGATTGAATGAAACATATGATGAAACAGGATATTGTGTACCTGAAGAGTGTGCAACAGAACATAGATAATCTTTAGTCCATGTAGGTGGATGGGTCTGTCTTCTAGAACGAGGAGGTAGAGCAACCATATCCTCGAAAGCCATGGATGATTCAGTAGCCATATCTGTTGTGTCTATTACTGAAGTAGATGGAGGGACTTCCTCAGATGAAGTTGATAATCCCATCTCTAGGTTCGAGAATTCCACTGGTGCCAGTGTCATAGAAGATGCAGGCGTCATAAGAAAGCCAGGCACTGATGATAAATCTTCATCGGATAGTAGAAAACGATTAGTATCAAATAAATTGTCTTGTGACGAAGCTATCTTCTCTCTGAAAGGGAACGTGTCTTCATGAAAAACCACATTTCTACTAATGAAGAAACGTCCTGTAGAATATTCCATGACACAATAACCCTTATGAAGGGAAGGGTATCCCATAAAAACACATTGTGTTGCACGGGGGCTCATTTTATCTCGAGGACCCACTGTTGTTGCGTAACATAAACAACCAAATACTCTAAGATGGCTATCATCTGGCTGTTTCTTGTAAAGCATCTCAAATGGAGTTTTACCATGAAGAATTCGACTTGGCATGCGATTAATCAGATAGGCAGCTGTGACCACACAATCTCCCAAAAATTCATCAAGGACTGAAGCTTGGTATTTAATTGCACGAGTTACTTCTAAGAGATGTCTATGTTTTCTTTCTACCACTCCATTTTACTGTGGAGTATAAGTACAAGAACTTTCATGAACTATCCCAAGAGTAGATAATAAAGTTGTGCAATCAGAGGTGAAAAATTCTCTCCCATTATCTGTACGAATTCGATGCACAGAGTGATTGAATTGATTCTTAATTAGGGAAAGAAAAATTGATAAATGAGTAAATGTCTGACTCTTTGACTGCATGAGATAAAGCCAAGTGGCACGACTATAGTCATCAACGATTGTAAGAAAGTAGCGAGAGCCATCACGATGAGAAGTATGATAGGGACCCCAGATGTCCATGTGAATTAAAGAAAATGTGGTTTGAGTTCGAGATGTGCTAATAGGAAAAGATGCTCGAGTTTGTTTAGCCAAAGGACATATAAGACATTTTGGATGGGGAAATCGAGCACTATGACCCAGTCGTTGATGCAAAATGAGATTTTTATTATAACTAAGAGCATTACAATAAATGCCTTTATTCAAGAATTCTAAATCTCCTGGAGAATTGACCCAAAAATAAAGCCCTTGTGCCTCTTTACCCAAGCCCATCACTCTGCCAGTTGAAGGGTCCTGAAAGATACAATTTTTGGAATTGAATATGGCTTTACAAGAATTGTCCATACATACTTTTGCGACAAAAACAAGATTAAACTCAAAATCTAGGATGTATAGGACATTTTTAGGACAAGATTGTGAACAAGATGCACGGTACCGATTTTGGTAACATTCATAATGTTCCCATTTGGAAGTCGTACCGTAACTGGAGACTGAGTATTTTGTTGGACATGTGAAAGTAAATACTCATTACAAACTATGTGGTCACTTGCACCTGAATCGATAATCCATGCATCAATAGATAATGAATTCTTTTCATGGAAGAAAGTACCTGAGAATCCTGCACCAGTGTTACCAATCCTGAGTTGGCTCAAGGTTTGCACAATATTTTCATATTGTTCTTGAGTGATAGACTGCTGAGACGGTCCACAATTTTTCTGTGTAAAGACCTGATAGACTTATGCCTCCTTTTCCCTTTTATTATTGGGTCTCCCATGTAATTTCCAACATGTTTCAACAGTATGGTGTGGACGTTTGCAAAATTCGCAATATTTATTTTTAATTTTTGAATTTTGTCCACTAACCTTCCCAGCTGACGTGGCATTTCGTGTGCCGTAGGATCCTTTGTAAACTGGTGCTGACGTGGCAAAATGCCGACCGTCAGATTCAGCTGAATAATTCGCCAGATTGAAGCCGTCTGATCTCCCACGTCGATCCCAGCCGTCGACTCCAAAGGAGAGATCTTGTCCGTCGGATCCAGTGCACCTCCCACAACCATCAGATCCAGCACTTCTATCTGGGCCGTTCGATCCACTGCCGCGATCCCAGCCGTCCATCCGAGATGACCTAGGGTTGTCTTCTCCATGTTTCATCGCAGCAGCCGCGAAGGCCTTCCCCCCCGATTGTCCTGTGGCTCCGAAAAACCCTGCAACTCCGGTGACATTTTCTGTCGAAGCAACCCTAGATGGAAAAGCCGCGAGCCCTTCACCAACCCGAGCTTGTTCTGTCGCAGCAACCCGCTGGTTTTCTTCCTGCACAGCCAGATGGAAGATCCATCCGAGCATTGGTTGAGGTTCCATCGCAAGAATTTGCGAACGAAACACGCCGTACGACTCATTCAATGTAAGGAGAAATATGGTGGCCTTCTCTTTTTCTTTGATTGTGTAGTATTGTCGAAGAGTCGACTTTGGTCCCTCCAAGTTTTCCTCTGCCGCCTCAATTTCATTCCATAGGGCTGATAATCGGTTAAACATAGTGGTGACCGAGAAATTTCCCTGTTTTAATTCGGCTAGGGTTTGTGTTAAGGAAAAAATTCTCGCCCTATCGACTTTCCGTACATTTCTTGTATGTTTTCCCAGAAAATCTTCGAGTCTTCGCCGAGAGGAGGCCGGCGGCAACATCGGACGCCAAGCAATTCCCGATCCAGGTGCGCACTAGTTGGTTGCAGCGCCGCTAGTGTTTCTGTAGTCGCTCGTCTGTTGGGAAGGGCAGGGTTCCCTCGATGAAGCCTTCCTTGGCCTTGGTGATGAGTGCTCACCGAAGATCTCGAGCCCAAGAATGATAATTCGCCGGTCCGGTAAGTTGCTGACTGATCAAGCGTAATTCCGGTCCGTCCGCTGGTGAAGTGTAAAGCCGATCGCCAATTTCAGGTCGGCCGCCATTGAACGGAAAAGGGTAAGGCACTCCGTGTGGAAACGGGTAAGTCTCCGTTCCCTGTCTCGGTAAGAATCTAGGTCTGTGACCTGGTGCAGTTTGTCCCGATTCATCAGCCGGGTCAGTCCCATATGGGTACTGTCCAAATCCAGATCTAGTCGTCCATGGAGGAGGGTACCACTGGGCTGGAGGCCAGTAAGTCGGAATTGGAATCTGCACTAGTGCAGGGGCAGGTGCCGAGACATTGTTGGTAACCTGCCCTTCTTCAGTCGATCCAATTTGATTCTGAGATGATGAGTCTTCTTCGGGAGGACTCATAACGTTTTTATCCTTCGCCATGGTATATAGATTGAATTCCTAATTGCTTTGCTGGTTTGTTCTGCAGGAGGAAAGATGTAATGACATACCAGAAAAAAAGGCAACGGCAATTCAGAAAGTTGCGGAAGCAAGGCCAAGAACCAGAAGCTCTGATACCATGACAGAAAGGAGGATAGAGTTTCTGATAAATGCTTTCAATGTGTATATGCTGTATCATATTACATGTACATTTATAATGTAAGAGTGAAAGAGTAAAATAGGAAAGAATAAAGTTACAAGAATCAGAATTCTCTAGTTTCCTATTTACTGTTCTGATCAAATATCTACTAGTATCAAATAAAGTCATAATCAACTCTAAGATCTTCCAACAATATTTGACAAATGAAGATAAGATCGATAAAAAAATTTACCTCATCACCAAAAAGAAATTATATCAATTGAATTGAGAAATTAAGATCAATAAAGAAAAAAATAATAATCCCTCATCACCACAGGTCTCCGAGTCCTCGTTGTGACGGTGACGCCGTTGGACGACGTGACCTCGGAACTTGCGGGGTGGGGGAATTACAGTGCAAGATTGCGAATGAAAGGGCAATCTTTATCTGTCGGGAGGAGCTTTGAGTCGAGTCCATGGCCGCTCGGACGCATTGGGAGCATGCCTTCCATGCAGAGTGCACCGGCGTGTGGTCGGAGAGGAGGTGAGTCATGTCCTCTTTGTCGCTCCGCCATGCCATCTTATGGTCCTTGCTATTCCTACCTGACTTTTCCCTACTGTTCTATGTCTCAGTAGCCTTGGTTTACACATGCTTACAAACAAATTGTGAATAAACCTTGTTTCGCCTTTCTGATCATGCGATTACATATCTTGCAAAGATTACCCCATGTTATCACTCCACCAAGTGATTCTAAATTCGCCCATGATAAAGATTTTAATTTCATTCATTCTCCTTATTTTTAGGATATTCTCTGTCAAGTGCGTTTAGTCCCCCGTACTGTTACGCTAGTTTCAAAAGGATACGATCCCTGTTGATCACGAAAGTGATTTTATCGAAATGTATGTGTTATATCATGATTGACGTTTTATAAATTTCATTTTACAATCACATTGCCCAGAAATTGGAAATCATGGAATTCGTTTTCTCCTTATGAGACCTTAATTATCGTTGCCCTTAATTTATTACAAGGAAAAGCATGAGACCTTCCTACAAAGTGAAACCGTATATATTATATTATGAGCGACGTTTAATATAGGTTCTTCTTTAGGTATACAAACGAATGTTCAAGCGACCCTCCCGTTCAGACATACAGATGAATGTTCAAGTGCCTTTTTTGTAAGAGTTTTCCTAATGTGGACTACATTAATTGATATTGTAATTTACCGTTTAACGTTTACCGTTTTACGGGGATTGGTCTAAGGTGAGATAGAAGGTTTCTTAATTAGTCTAATATGGGCTGGCTAGTGTGGGCCGAGTTGAGCCTAGCCCGTAATGAGGGGGCCTAGCTGGAAACTCTATAAATAGCGCTAAGTCTCTCCTCTAACCCGAATTCTCACATGTATCCTCACCTAAGGGGCGTTTACCTAACGCTAAACGTGAGGGGGCCGCCTCATTGAGTCAGTGATACGGAGGGCAATAGAGGAGAAGGACTTGCGCATGGAACATTGTGTTTCCGCTTCCGCTTCAAGATCGATGGTTCCCAAAACAGGTGCGTTAATCTTTCTACTCAATTACGCATGTTCTTGTTCTGGTTGTGGAGATCTTGAGGTTGCACAATTTGCGTCCAACACGTGGTATCAGAGCCTTCATAACCCTAGAACTTGAACGCATTGAATTTTGCCCTAATTTGTGATTTTCGAATTTTTTAAAGACTGTAAAAGTAAAATTAAATCACATATTATTACTTGGGCTCGACGAGACGATCAAGACCGTGGGCGGCGCGTCGCCGGGGAGGCCCCACGCGCCCCACGCTCAGCCACGCGCCGCCGGGCGTCGGGACGTGCGCTCACGCGCGGTCACGCGCCCTCACGCGCGTTCACGCGCCCTCACGCGCTCCCACGCGGCGTCGGCGACCCGAATCCGGATTCGGGTCGGATTCGATCCGTGCGCCGACCCGGCCGACGTCGGCGATGCGGCGTCATGTTGGGATCCGACCCGCTGACGTCACGCTGACATCAGAGATGCACCCGACCCGACCCGGATGGCGATCGACCCGACCCGACGACCGACCCGACCGGGACCCGACCCGATCGACCCGTTGACGACCCGACCCGGTCAACCGTTGACCGGACCGATCAACTGGTCAGACCGGAAGGTGGGACCGGGAACCGGTCGGACCGCCACCGGTCGGACCGGTTTGACCAGCCTTTTGACGCCCGCGCGTGGGCTCCACGCGCCGCGCACTCAAGAGGCGCGTGCGGGCGCGTGGAGGCTCCGATCGGCGCGTGGTTGGCGGCATTGGATTCGTATGGCCGTCTTCTATTTTGTGGTATATTTATTTTATATTTTTGATGATTTTATGGATGTTAAAATACATACAAAGCCCTAAATACGCGTATTTTTAGTGTATTTTTGCGTATTTTCTTGTATTTTTCTGTGATTTTCGAAATACAAAGTCTTTGGGTTCTTGGTATGTTATAACATGAATTTTATGAGTGTTATTCATCAATAATTTACAATAAATTTTATGTTTTATTGATGAACAAAGTAATGTAATTAGCATAATATGTGATTTTGGTGATATGCTTTGCCCCTATCACTAAAGCTAAAATCACATGTATATGGTGTATGTGAGGAGTAAAATTTATATCCCTGATATGAGAGAGTTTCAAGGATTCAATTGAGTAGTGACCGCCAAAGTGGCACGCTTGATTTGGTTTGAGAAATTTTGGTCTCGTATATTGATTGGGATGTCTCCTGGTCTAATGTGTAGTCATACTCCCAAAGGGGGTGATTATATATTAGTTCATGGAGGGATACATGATTATGTGGTGGAGGAGTGACTAATCCTAGTGGTTCATCTGCCCAAAGGTGATGAATTCACGAAAAATTGGAATATATTCTCATAACCGCTATCATGTGGGGAGTGTACAACTGCATATCATGTATTCTGCCCAAAGGTGATTATATGATTATGCATGTAACTCTCGGATGTGTACTTGTGTGTCAAGTTACACATTACTCACATTATGCTAATTATATACATTGCTTGGTTTTTCAGTCATTTTTTCTGTAATTAATAATTCCACTATTATTGAGGTTTTTACTGCTTCAAATTTTAAGTTGTGGACATATGATTTGTTGCTTGAGAATGCAATAAAATTTGTTTACTGTCCATAAAGCGTTCCATTCTGGAATACTTGTAAAGAGGTTTGCCTGCGGACTGCACTGCTATAATATGATGGAAGCCTTAGTTGCTTGAAATTATGTTTTGTATGATATTGAAATTTGGACATATCTGTAAAGATTGTGTTTAAGTCCTAATGATATATACATCTCATATAAGGATGAAAAGGTTGTTTCCAAATTTTTTTTTCTATTTACTCTTAACGGTTATCTAAAGACTTCTATAGATTATTGTGGAAGTAAAATTGACCGAGATAAATGTGTCCTTATCAAAGTTGTTTTATAAACTTCTTTTGAGTTATAGACTGGGCATAGATTACTTGAATCATATTAAATTTAGAAGTGTCATGCAGGAGTGAGGTTATCTAATCCAATATTAAGTACGTTGGAATTTAGATCCACTCGTTATTATTTTGTATCTTATCCAGATTGTTAGTGGGATATTAATCTTATGACCCTAAAGAAGGTATAAGAATTATGGAATCACATACTCTAAAATTTGTTAAGATCGACGTAATTGTAGAGGATAGCTGCTCTCAAACTATTAAAGATAATAGTATGATGGGGGTTATTGTGTTTTTGTCTTTATCTATACAGATAATTATGGAATCTCCTGTACCATAGACTAAACTTGTTGAGGTTTAATGTACTATTCTTGATATAGTTTATAATGAAATTTCTTAAACCTCTCAAGTGCAGAATGAATTGGTTGCAGCTTTATTAAGGAGATTTGTTAGGGAAAGACAATTAGTTAACCATCAGACTATATAGTCTATTTGTGAGAGCATGATTACAATATCCATTACATGGTTGTTTTAGCAACTTATATAAATGTCGTTTCTTGTTCTTATTTAAGTATGTGATTAAACGCCATAAAAAAAAGGATAATAATATTTTTACTCGAAAGAGGGGTGGATAGTTAGTGAAGAAATAAAAAAAAAAAAGGATAATAATATTTTTACTCTGAAAGAGGGGTGGATAGTTAGTGAAGAAATAATTATTTCTTTACTAATTCTTTCAGAGTGAACGTGGCATTGATAGTTTTATATGGAGTTACATCAAAGAGATATAAAATCTATATAAGTGCAACTGGAGAATTTTGCAGCAGATTTAAGTAAACTTGTGTATAGACTGAAAAGTCTTAATTCATGGTCTTAAGCAAGTTTCCAGGCAATATTATTAAAGTTTCATAGTGTTGTTATTTTGTTCAATTGGGAACAAAGTAATTCAATATACTGCAAGGTCAGTGGGAGGAAATTTATTTTTCTCATACTCTATGTACATGATATTTTGTTTACAAGTAATGACCTTGAGACATCTTATATATTTTGTACTAAGATTTGTAAGGATTATTTTTGCCATATTATATTAGATTTTCTCGGAGGACATTTGCCGATTGTATATTGGAAATATTCAATATACATTATTGCAAGCCAGGAATTGCTCCTGTTGTTAAAGGTGATGGATTGAATCTATCACATTGTCCTTATTTAGATATTGAGAAAATCTAATTAAATAGTGTACCTTGTGTTAGTGCATTTAAAAGTATAATGTTTACATCTGTTTTTGTTACAATTTAGTAACATTTTGATATATATATGTCAACTTTTGCATTCAATAAAATGTTTTTGAATGGTTTGTTATTATGTTGAATATATATATTGTTAAAGTCTCAAGGTATTGCTTAAACCTTGAGTGAAGGCTAGGAGCATACGGTTATTAGCCTTGTCCATATGTCTTGTTATACATAAAGAATGGTTAACCGTAAGGACAAGACATATGTGGGTTCATAGAACCATAAATTCATTCTCTAGTGGCACAAGTTTTTGTGACGCTTAAGGTAAGAGAATGGTGACTGACAAATGAGATCTCTCTATGAGAGATGTTATCCATTTGACATACTACCATATTGGATCCATATCAAAAGAGTTGAGAACACTCGTGACCATGGAAGGCTCTATGTATATACATGCAGTTACCGCCATGATTCGGTGTTTGAGACTTTATGGGATAGGATTGACTATTAAGAATTATCTCTAGACCAATGTGCGCACATACAGTACGATTTCAATTAATATAGTCCAAGTGGGAGAATGTAAGAGTTTTCCTAATGTGGACTACATTAATTGATATTGTAATTTATCGTTTTAACGTTTACCGTTTTACGGGGATTGGTCTAAGGTGAGATAGAAGGTTTCTTAATTAGTCTAATATGGGCTGGCTAGTGTGGGCCGAGTTGAGCCTGGCCCGTAATGAGGGGGCCTAGCTGGAAACTCTATAAATAGCGCTAAGTCTCTCCTCTAACCCGAATTCTCACATGTATCATCACCTAAGGGGCGTTTACCTAACGCTAAACTTGAGGGGGCTGCCTCATTGAGCCAGTGATACGGAGGGCAATAGAGGAGAAGGACTTGCGCGTGGAACATTGTGTTTCCGCTTCCGCTTCAAGATCGATGGTTCCCAAAACAGGTGCGTTAATCTTTCTACTCAATTATGCATGTTCTTGTTCTGGTTATAGAGATCTTGAGGTTGCACAATTTGCGTCCAACATTTTTCACACGGATTAAAGCTGGATAGGTTATGTAAACTATTTGCATATTCTCAGAGGTTAGACTAGTGCTTTGATATAGGGCCATTTGCAGGCAAATCAGGTGATTGTTGTTGACAAATTTTACTGTTCCAATATACTCAAAGACGAATCGTTCACAATCTGCTCGAGAATCCTTAAAAGATGGAAGACTTCATTGATTTCAGGTTCCTTGAGATCGTGAGGAGTTGGGATTTTGCACCACTCCTCGTTAACCAGAAGCGACATTGATCACCTCCTCAAACCCCCGTGCAAGGAAGAAGCTATGTCTGCTTTTATCACCACCTTTTTTACTTTTCCACATAACAAAAATATATAGTTTTATATTCATTAAAAATATTACAAAGCGCCTCTCTATTACAACTGTACAGATTGACATAGAGGGATGCATCTGCACGATGAAATTATTTCACTGATAAATTAGAAGGATATATTACAAAGCAGCCCTCTATGTACGCATCTTTAAAGAATAGCGATCTTTATCTCTTTTTTTCCTGGGGAGGTAGAAAATAATCTTCTTTTTAGAGATCCAATGTCGGATGTTATAAAAATTTAAACTATTAGATATATGTATGATTTAATATTCAAATACTTATTAAGTTTAAAAAACAATAATTATTGCAGCAAAAGCACTTCATTGCACATACATCTAGATAATTCATTACATTGGAATTTGAAAGTGAAGATGGAACCTGTGGGAGGCTCCATCTTCATTCCTTTTTTTGTACTCAGAAGACACGGTACCTTAAACTAGACAGTTCTTTCACTGCTTCATTCTTTTGTACCTAAAATTGCATCCTACGTAGTATCATCCCTAATATCTTTTGGGCGTGGAACCGAGGCTCCGTCAAAGTAATTGACTTCACTTGCTTCTTTATTCGTTAATGATGACGGTGTTGCGAATAATACTTCATATCCGATTCTTCCGCACGCCGATTGCTGCACGACCTACATTATCAGATAAAAGATTCATTATTTCTCTTAGATCAATGCACATCAATTTCGAAAGAGAGAGAGAGAGTGGTAAGTGGTGAGTTCACCTTTCAGAAGGAAAAGAAGAACGAACGAGATGAAAGAGAGCACAAACAAGAAGAAGGGCCTTCCTTATTATTAGTTTTGGAGAGGTATTTGGTAGTTATGACTTAGCACACTGTACTTTTCACTAGGTGGCTATTTATAGTGTTTTTGTCCCACTGAAGTGACACATTACGAATTTGACTATGTGCATCATCTAATGGAAATTATTATTTTTCGTAAACAAGCCCGGTTGATCTCATGGGCCACATAGGATCATGTTGTCATGGGATCTAAAAATTTTCATGAAAATGATATTCCATGCTTTCTGTCAACCTAACAAACTATTGTGATTAAAGTGCTCAGAGAGGGAAGGGGGAGTAAAGAGAGACTAGGGAAACTTGTGCAATCTCGATCTCACATAAACAATAATAGACAGGTAATGAATATTACAAAGGACAAGTGCATGTAATAGCTATATAACTGCGGGCAAAAAGTATAACGCGGTAACGATTTTGCGAGAGAATTGTGACGCAAATCACATGATAGTGAGAGTCCGCAGGTTGACTCCCAGGTCGTTAAGAGTCACTAGGGAAAAAGAAAATTCTAAATCCAATACGGACCACGCATGTCAAGATAGGATTGACACATTTTTTTACAATTGACCTAGTTTGGAAAGTAAACTCCGAATAGACTTTCTCGGAATATTCTCAAATGGAGAAGGTCATATTGTCACCCACCCCGCAGCTTCTTAAGGAGAAGGACATACAATGTGCAAAGCATTGCCGAAATTCGAGATATGATGTCGGTCGTATTTGATTGTTGTGAAAGTTTTAGGAATGTTGGATTTAATAAAATTTCAAGCAAGTGTTAAAAAAGTGATGGGTCGATCTAACCAGCTCAAAAAGCAAGTGGAGTTGATTTTTCCTTTTCTGTCGTATTTGTATTTTTCCACTAAATTAATTCTCGTAAATGCGCGCGACAATGCAGCCTACATTAAAACATGATAGAAAGGAGAGTGGTACAATTATCATATTGCCCAAAGATATTTTTAGATTGCCTTCGACAAAGCCTTCGGTTTTGACTCTAATTCAAATCCAACTGATGCAGGGACTGCAAGGACTGCCACAAGTCTATATGCACCCTTGTCTTCCAACAGGCACTCGAGTTTTTGTCGTGGGGCTTATTGCAAATTGTCATCTCTGTGGATCTATCTTGGTCGTGACAATTAGCGATAGATTTGACACTTACCTATAAGCAATTGAAATGTGTGCTTGACATGCCTTATAGATTGAAATGTGTGCTTGACATGCCTTATAGATTGAGAGCCACTACCAAACAATAGACTTGTCTAATTAGTGGATTGGATTTGAGATTTCATTGAAGTGAAAATGGTCCAACCCAAATAAATTTATTTAATCCGTTTTATCACATTTACATGCAATACAAATATAATGACCCAACCCGATTCATATTGCTAAAACTTTCATATCTAACCCAATTTCAAAAAACTCATACACAAACTAAGGTGGGAGTACAACCTATATTATATTTAAATCCATTTATTAATATACCTAACTTATAGAACAACTTAGCCCATCATATTGAACTAAGAAATGGTTATTAACCCCTTTTGATAGGTCTATCGGACAGCAGATGCAGCTAATGGAAGGCAACCGGGGTAACCCCGGTGAAAACCTTCTTAGACAAGTGGGCCTCATTAGAAGAGATGACCATGCAAGAAACTCATGTATTAATAAAAATAAAAATAAAAATTGTTGGCTAGATCTGGCAGTTGAAATGCAAATTTGGAGCACAAAGCTGCTAGAAAGGCAGATGTTGTAGCGAGATTATTATTTTAGAGTAGTTCACACGGATCTTGTCAAACATAAGTTATATTTACTTAATGGGGAGGAACAATTGCTTTTCAACTGAGAGCCATATAGATATTACACCAGATTGGGTTTGAACCTGAGACATTGACACATTTTACCAATCACTAAATGAAAGAAGATAAAAATCAGCATAGCTTGTGCCTTGGGCATGAAATTATATCCGTTCAACCTTAATGTTTTGTCTCTAGAGGAAGACTGAGTCTACACAAAATGTTTCCTTCTTTTAATAATGGTTCATATGAAAATTCCCACATGTGAAAGGGAGTCACTTAAAAGGGCAATCACAATTGCACAAGGACATTTAAGAAGGTAACACATTATTAATTTAGATTAGAATTTTGCTATCATAACAATTTTTGGATTACTATAAAAATAATAATTTATTATGAGGCGTAAATGCTTGAAGGAGCGGACTCATAATTTATAATTATTTGCTTTTTTATAGTTCAAAACACTGTTTTTTTACAGTAAATTAAAAATTGTGCCGAGCTAGGAAAGTACTTTGCCGCACACAAATCGAAGCAAAATCACCTCCATAACCCCTACCGCTCACCTCGCTCTAGTTTCTGTCTTCTTTATTGTCATCTCTTTCGCTATTCCGTCAATATAACAAAACAAAATTATTTCGTTTCGAATTTTGAAATGTTTAAGAAAAATTACATATTAGAGTGGGCAAAGCTCTCGCTAGACTAAGCCACATGGCACGTTGTCACGCGAGCTTTACCCTGTAATTTTAGCAAATCTCAAATCCTAACCCTCTTTAATTCTGCGTCTCCACTTCTCGTACATGTATTCCGATTGGTGTACAAGAAAGAATAGAATTATGCATATTTTTAGATTCCTATCATGGCATAAGACTAATAATGATTTAAAAAAATTTACATCACATTTGACAAATTAAGATCAATAAAAGAATATCCCTCATCACCAAAAATAAATTATATAACATGCTTTAGAAATTTAAAAAAAAAATGATAAAGTCACCCGTCAATACATATAGAAGGATATAAAAAAACATTTTTGTTTAGAGGGTTCTATCACATTTACAGGACACATTCAAAAAAAATTAGTATAACTTACACGTTCAGAAGTTCTGGCATATTAAAGTGCATATTCGAAAATGAGTATTATGAAAATATTAGATATTTGATGTCACGCCCCGATCCTCGATCACGTGCTCATCCCTCACCTCGATTAATAGCGACATCCCGGGACACATAGCCGACCCTTTCATTTATATTGCACATGCGGAAGCATATAATAAATCCAAAGACAATAACATATATGGGATAGAAAAGCAGGACAACCAATTTCAAATCAAATACACTTTTATAAACACTCCAAGCTTATACAGAAGGTCTATGTCATAAAGAACTACTGAGCCACCTATACTCCTGACCCTTTCGCTTCAAGCTTCGGTTTCTTCACGCAAGGGACCTGAAAATGGTTATTCAATAACCAGTGAGATATAAATCTCAGCGAGTTACACCCCTAAGCCCCGGTTAGTACACCAACTCAACCTAGGGTATCTATCCAGAACCACTCCACTAACAAGCAACAACCAATAGCCAGCAACCAACAAACAACGGTCGATTCACATACAACCTCACTTGGTATGCCATACCCTGCACGATATCACTCAGCATGATACACACAAAGCACATGACCATTAGATGATGCGGTTCATCAATCACACACAAGTCGCATCATAAGCAATCTCACCTGGCCATTACCACACCCTGCACATTATCGATTCATGTGTGCATACCATAAATGATGTGATTCACTCATGCATATAATTAATGCATATAACAATTTCACACATCAATGCATCAATTCAGATCGAGTCATAGATCAATCGACTCGCCGATTCCATGTCAATCCGACCATTTCCCGGTCGTCTCCTTATTCGATCTCAAATCTTACTCACGGCTCCACGAGCACGGTCTACCAAATTTCTTGGCAACAATTTACGGTCCAAAGGACACAACCTATCTTTAGGTGGCAAATTACAGCCCAGTGGCGCGACCTTTAATAGGTGGCAAAATACGACCTTATCAGGCGCGACCCTTATCGGGTGGCAATTTACGGCCCAACGGGTGCGACCTCTATCAGGTGGCAATTTACGGCCTCAAAGGCGCGACCTTTAATAGGTGGCAAATTACGGCCCAACGGGCGCAACCGATTCCAAATTCGATGGCAGAACTCGGCCCCACTGGCATAATTTAGGTTAAGTGGTCATCACAGCCCCACTAACTTTAACAGCCCACAAATCCATTTTGGCGTTGTAAACTGACGCCCGATACTTTCTAATTAAAAATACCTATATATCAAAATCATCACACAATTACACAAAGCATCACTCAATTCATGCGGATGCCCATACATTTACACATCCATTCACTTCATAAAATCAACACACATGAAACAAGGCAATTTTTCACTCTAGGGTGAACAGTGCTCATGAACAGTAATTTGTGAATAGTGTCGCGCGAACAGTAAATTTCCAGAATTCAATATTTAATAAATTAAATTCAGAAATTAAACAAAACATTAATGAAAGCAAACAAACAATTAATTGAGCAAAACAAGCTTAATTAAACACATAAGCACAATTAAGCAAATAAAGCGAGATTAAGCTAAACTAATCTAATCCATCCATCTAACCACCTATCTTAGGGCTAATACAACTTAATTAAATCACCTAATCCAAAATTAAATCTAACTAAACCAACCCTAAGCAAGTTTAGGCACTAATCGAAGGATTAGGAGCTAAACTCACCTGTTAAGCGGGCCAGAGGCACCTACGCGGCAGCGACAATGGAGGCGACGCTCCGGGACCTCTACCACGATGATCTAAGGCGGTCTCAAGCTCAACACAGCAACCACAGCTCGAACTCCTACCGAAACTTCAAAAACAGCCTGCCGGGAGAAGAAAACAAGTTGAACGGCTTGGCCGAGCTCCGGCGAAGGGGGTGGTCGACAACCGGCAGCACCAGGAGGTCTTGGGGGCTTGCTGGAGGTTGGGATGGGCGGAGGAACGGCTGGAATGGAAGAAAAATGGCCGAAAACTCGAAACAGTGCAGGCTGCAGACAGACCGGCGACCGGCGACCGGCGGCTTGCGACGGCCATACAAGACGGACGACGGCTCCATTTGGGACGAAATCTGGTTTGTTGGAACGGTCTGTCTCTCTCGGTCATGGTGATAGGTGGCTCGTTCTGTGATTCAATCGGGAAGACCACTTTTGACTCAATTCTTCACCGAAGGGTCAGCTGGAGCAGAAACTGGAAGAGAGGGAGAACAAGGGAGAAAGAGCTCCGTCGACTTGGAGGCTGAAGGAGGGGGAGAGAGAGTGAAGTGAAGGCTGAAAGCACTCCTCATTAAGGCCATTAAATGGCTACTTCAATTCCCCATGCATGACATCATCTTCTCTCTCTTCTTTTTTGCCCTTATCCACAAGCTCTAGGGGCATTTTGGTCATTTTACCTCGCACAAATTACAAATATGACCTTGGGCTAAAATTGGTGGATGGGCCTAAGGATTGGGTTTGGCCATGAATAGGAGTGGGCTTGGAAATTGTTTGGGTTTGAAATGAATAAGAATTGGCCTAATGGGCTTAGAAGATGAATAGTTGATTTAGGCCCAATGGACTCATTTGATTTTCTTAGGCCCACCATGGTGGCTTTCCCACCTTGGGCCTAGGCCCACACTAGCTTGGCCCTGCCCACGTCCTCACGGACTCACTTCCTCTGTCCGAAAATCCCTTTTTCAACCGCCGCTTAACGGCGCCGGTCAACCGCTTGAAGTAGCTTCATCCAAAGTCCGTCCCGGACATTCCCGATAATTCGAAGTCTAATCTTTAGTTCTCATGCCATGTCAATTTCGCCCTAATGCCATTTTGGGTACAACTCAGACTAACAGGTGGCTTTGAGAATTTTCGTGTAATCGACTCGTGTCAAACCACGTTCAAGACATCTCGACACATGGACGTCCTTGACTGCATGAAATTACGGAGGATATATTCTTATTTCAAAGTACACGATTACTAAGAATCGACATAGGGTCGTTCGTGGATTCGATAATAGTAAACGGACTCACCTGTTGTTCTATTATGTTCTGTCCGCGAATCGACTTCTAGTCGTCCTTAGAATCGGCCTGCCTATCTATAGGATCGTCCTCTCGCAAGTCTCACGGTCAAGTCGTTTTCCCAGATCGAGTCCTTTAGTCACACGAGTTCTGTCCTCATTAGCATTTCCCCTCAAGGTCAGTATCTCAGGAGTGATTAATTTCGAGTGAGATCAACCAACAATGCATTGACGAAATTCACATTCATTCATCCCTCAGAGGACTCCAATTTCAAGAAAAATCAACATCACATTTGACAAATTAAGATCAATAAAAGAATATCCCTCATCACCAAAAATAAATTATATAACATGCTTTAGAAATTTAAAAAAAAATGATAAAGTCACCCGTCAATACATATAGAAGGATATAAAAAAAACATTTTTGTTTAGAGGGTTCTATCACATTTACAGGACACATTCAAAAAAAAAAATAGTATAACTTACACGTTCAGAAGTTCTGGCATATTAAAGCGCATATTCGAAAATGAGTATTATGAAAATATTAGATATTTGATGACTCATGATACATTTTTCTTCCCATTATGTGGCTATTTAATAATGTTTCTTTTCCTGTTTTCTCGTGTTGAGCATGAATCCATCCAAAACAAATTGACAAAAATATATGGGCGAGTATACATGATTGTGAGCAATTGTCAATTGTCAGCATATGCACTTTTATGCAGTAAAATAGACACTTCCATATGTTCAGACAATGCCTCATGATTGATTATTCTAATGTACATAATAAGGTTAAATCTTAATGGTGGCTTTCTAATGATCTCAATGCTATTTTCTCTCCTTAGATACGTATACACGTATGGAGGGACAAACACAACCGATCCCAAAAGTAAAAACCAAAAGTTCATTACAACTGTAGTTGATGACGAATATATTTTAGCACTGTTGAGCAGTGTTTTAACAAGCAGAACATCACAAACGAAGTACACGAGCATACAAATGATTCACGAGTGGGCGCAGGCAGTTATAGGTCAAAGACATGAGTACGTTTCAGGTGCCATGCCAATCACCAAGAGGTCATTTCCGAGTCCGAAAGACAAGGTGCCGTTTTAAATGATGCCAAGGGCATATTCCAACCTCCATTTTGGTCTACCAAGTAGATGAATCAAACTACTAATCAATTAAGCTATGACAACATCAGCGAGAAAACAGGACATGATGGCCCACCAGAACCAATCGAGAATCAAGAACAGAGACACGGTTTTAAAGTATTAATCACCATCCATCTAGAGTTTTTTTTTTTTTTTTTTTGGTCAGTCATACTCTATTCCTATTCTACACTCACTCTCAAACTTTTGCCCTGCCTCTTGCAGGGCATGGGAGTCGAAACCCACTCTTGAAACTTACACGTTCCCACCCCATCCCCCTGTGAAGGTGGGGATTTGAACCTCTCACCTCCCCCTTCCATGTACCATCCATCTAGAGTTTAAGATGGCCTTCTCGGACATTTATCAGCGTGTCCTCTGACGAGACACCAGAAGTCCTAGCAAGAAAATGGCTTCCCAAGAAGTCTCCTACCTTTCGGGCACTACTTGAACCACCATCTCTAAGCAGCAGATAATGGAGTGTTCAAGAATGGAGCATAGCGTTGAATAAGCGGATTAACACTGCTTCCAATCTTAGTCCATGCACTTTGATGATAGCCCGCAGATGCAGGGGCATGATACATGAGCTTTAAAAGCTGAAGAGGGGGAAAAGTAAAAATCCTCATGTTGGAACTCATAAATCTCTATGTAGGTGGCCTTTTGATTCTCTGAATCCCCTTCTCTTATTGAGACTTCAAATCAGAAAAGGGAGAGAAAACACCTAATGTGTGGCGTGACAAAAAGTTCATTCTCAAGCACTAGAATAACAAAATGTGGTCCGTCCATCACACTCTCCATCTAAGACATTTAATTTTATGAGAAAAGATTCATAAAATTGCACGTAAGAGTAAAACGGTAAAATCACGTGCAAAAGGGGTATGTTGACACCTAAATTTTGGCGACCCGTTTATTTATTTATTGCATTAAAAAATTAGGGATTAATTGTTAACCCCTAAAAAAAAAAAAAAATAGAATTAAGTTGCATAGCATATAATTTTAAATGCATTATTGCACTGGCTGTCGACGGCAGGTGGATTTAACTTACTAACCTTGAATTTTTTGAGCCCTCAATTCGACCAAGTCCATGGATCAGAATCACATTATGTCTTTCACATGATGGCTCGAGCTCGTATGGTTTGAAGAGGATATTGCATTGCACTGACTTCAAAAAGGAAAAGATATGATTGCAAGTGAGGTAATATTCAGCCAAGCAAATGGGGAAGGAAGAGATATGTTTGTCCAAAGAATAAGCTTTCTCACATGTAAAAGTGGACTCGATATATATCAAGGGAGGTATTCTTGGTCAAAAGAGATCATTCATGAAGATTCATAACAGCACGTAAGCGTGGAAGATCGAGAACAAAATAGCAAATCAAGACTATTTCCTGTGGTATAAAGACAAACGGGAAAGAAAAATCAGAGAATCTTTCTGAATATTTACTCCTGTTTTGACGTGCAAGAGTGAACAATATAAAAAGAGAATAAGAAGAGGTTCTTGGGGGGTGGACAATTATATTCTAAAAGGCACGGGAGAGAGAAAAGAGAAGAAATTCTCTCTACCAAGTCGAGGAGCCCCCACGTTGTGCGAGGCCTGTTGCTGCAGCGCCACACCCTAGTCGCCGGAGTTATCGTCGCCACACGTCTTTGCTACGTCGCCTCTTGCAGCGGCGATGGACCCGCTGCTGTGACCTCTTTGCCTTTGCGACGAGCTGCTGATCTGGTGCCGACCTCCTACCGTGGTGACCAAGCCTCAACGACCTCAGCCTCATCTACTTGCTATTCATATTGTGCTATCGATTTTCTCGGCTTCGCGGGCTAAATTGTGCGCCAGCGAACACCACATCATTAGGGCCGCACAACTCAAAAGGACATTGAGAAAGCCAAGAAATTTCTCCTTTGCCTGGGGTTCGGACTTCACGTTCAGTTTGTCCTATTCAGTGGGTTTGATGCCACAAAGTTCCATCCCAATAATAATCCAACGCTTCAAGTACCCCTACATTAGCAAAGTCAACATCTCTATGCATCCCTGTTGTTGCGCAAGACCACCTCTTTGACCAACGTTCAGATACTTTGGCGAAGTCCTAGTTTCGGATGAACGCACGAGCGATGCAATAGTGGCGGTCCAGCAGGCTCTCAGTAAAACAAAACAGCATAATCTCGATTTTTATTTGCAGGTTTTGGCTGAGTTTTCGTCACGGCTAAACCACGTGTGCTCGTGTCCCGACGACGAGATCACTGCCGTTTGCCACCGCCTTGCCACCGACGCACTCGAGCCGAGAAGTCCACATCAACTTCAGCGAGGTCTCTTGTGATTGCAGCATTCAACGATCACTTGCGGCGGCTTTTAAAAAATATTGGATTTCCCGAGAGACCCCATCACCTCTTCACCGTGTTGAGTCTGTCCAATTTTGACAAGCAAGTGTTTGAACAAGGTAATAATTTTATCTTAGTCAAGATTCATATATTTCATTGCCCTGCTCGAATTATTGCATTCTTGATTGAACTCTCGAATGATATCCACATAATATCGATTAGCCTTTTAAATTGGGAAATCTTCCTAATTTCGCAACGTACATATGATTGACGGTCCGATTTCACGCTCGAAATACGACCCGCAATCGTACGGAAAAATCACCAATCCGATCTCATGCTCGAGATACGATTCGTGATTTTATTTAAAAATTGGCCAATCCGATCTCATGCGCGAGATACGATTCGTCAATTTATTTCCCAAAATTAAATGGGCATGGATGATATCTTGCTTGATTTGGTGTGGTGTTGTTCTTGATGCCTTTATTTGATTGCTCCTGTAAAAGAAAAACCCCAAAAATATATATTTGAGTTCGATTAGGTTCACGTTAGAATATTACTTGTTTTAGGGTTATTTTCCATGTTTAGAATAGGAAATTTATTTATTTCGAATTCCCTAAATAAAAATCCAAAAAAAATGCATTTATTTAGGATGTTAGTTTTCTTTAATTTAAATTACACGTTTAATTATGTGTCAACTTTAATTTCGAATTTTAATAAAAATAAATAAATAAAATCATCATGCATATGTCATATAGAATTGCACGTCATTGTATGTTAGGATTGCATGTTTATTAGTTATAGATTTAGATAATTTCCCATAGATAGATTGCATGCTTATTAACATGTGCACGTCATATAAGATTAGGTTTATGAAAATGCACATCATTTAGTGATTGTTGATAGGTTCATTTAATTAGAAATTGCCTGTCATTAGAATTAGGTTATTTGGTTAATTTAGATTGCACATTTAACTATTGCATTACTTTACTCATGTCATATAGTTTAGGTCATATTGCCATGCCATAGCATTTCATATTAGATTAGTAGCATGCATTGCATGATTCTCATCGAATAAGTGAAAACAAAAAATTGAGTGATCGCGTGTTAATTAGAAATCATATCTAAGACTGATGATGTGAATTCTGATCTAACAACGCAGATGATTTCGCTGCTATGAGGTAAGTCCTGCAATTTATTTAGTGCTTTACTTAGCTGTTAAATTGGTGGATTGCGCACCTGCATGATCACTTCACATGTTAGGGAGATAGATTTAAAATCAATTCAAATTGCTTGCCAAACATTTTTTTAAGAATGGTACCGAAAGGGTATTAGAGAAATCTAGTGTAACCAAGTCCCCGTACCATAGTCTCTGGTTCGTAGGAGTAAAGTAAATCTCCCGATGCTTTACTTGGGTTTCTAATCGACCCACCAAAAATAGATTAGTGGCGACTCCTAATTGAAAATCATTTGCATGTTAAAAAACTCAAAACCTAAGTCGCGAATTGGTACGGGCTTGGGAGAGCCCGAGTTAAGTTTAGGCTTAACAATCGATTAGCCAAACCCTAGGTGGTTCACACCCGAAAAATTGGTCGCGACAGGGTAAAACTGGAATTTTACGCCCAAAAAGGCAAAATCGTAAATTTTCACGCCCCGGGGGCAAAACTAACAAATCACAGGAAAATTGTAAATTTTCATGCCCTAAGGGAAAAAGTAACAAATCACAAGCGCTCGTGCAACGCACGCACTCGCTCAACCCCTCGGGGCATGCAACGCAAGCGCCCGAGGTTTTCTTTATGGCTTTCTCTTCCGCCGTTTCTTCCGCCACGACCTTCTCCATTCCGCTGCCTGGGTCTCCTCCCACAACCCATGTTCAACCAAATTGATTGATGGGTTTTGAAGAGAACGTCAGGACGAACAAATAATTTCAAGATTCGGCAAAAACGACCAACATATTGACCGGAATTAAGCCTAAAACGATCTGCCCTAAAAACCCTAACCACCAAAATTTCACCGCTTGATTAACCTCCGACGATCAGTAATATGCCGAAAATTTAAGGGTTTGTCTTCCTAATGGTAGTGTGATCATGCAGATCCATTATCGCGTGGTGGTTCGCTTGAATTTGGCCGGAATTTTAAATTCTGTTCCAAGTCATAAAAATCTGAATTTACCCATACATAATTCAATGAAAATAAATAAAAATTCCAAAATTTTCATCAATGCAGAGATTGTAAACATGCTTTGATACCAACTGTTAGATTAAATATAAACTAAAACCTGACAATCCGGATTTATCAATCACAGATAAATTCGTACAAAATTCGGGATCGATTTGCGGAAACGTAAAGATTAACATACCTCCAGCCATTGATGAAGATTTGCAAAAACGGAAAACCTCAAAACCTTGGACGAATCCACGCAATACAATCGATTTGCAATATGGGGACACCAGATCTATACGTCATGTTCTACTAGCCAATACCCCTCAAACTTGATGGTGCGTTTTCTGTAGTGATAGGGTTTGAACTAAACGACCTAACGTTTTATTCCGTTTCTTATGTTACCGACATTTTCCATCAAGACCGTTATGGTAACATATTAACGGGCAAATATCGTGTAATAGATGTGGGTGATAAATTGGATAATAAATCGAAACTAATTGGGAATACAATATTGGGATCATATTTAGAATAATAAATATATATTACATATTACAACAAAAGGAACACCATAAGTGCCAAAATTTGACACAAGGAGACACTTAAGTGTCAAAATGTAGGAAAGTGATACTTTAAAAAAAAAAAATGGGACACTTAGGTACCACATTTGGCGAATCCCGTCGGAAATCTTACGTGACAATTTTTTATTAATTTTGCTCGCTTATGTGACTTGTTGGAAGGTTGACTTAGCAAAGAAACACAAAAATGATGTCGTTTTGGCACAATTTGAATCTTAATATAAAAATTAATTAAATTAAATTTAAAACCAATTTTTTTTTTTTTTAAAAAAAAAAAAGGGAAGATGAAGGCAACCAACCTCTGCCGCCTCCCCATTGTCGCTGGAAAGGTGGGGGGAGGGTAAGTAGGGGTCGCCAAGCCCTAGCGGGGAGGGTAGGCAGGCCTCCTCGCTAAGGCTCGGCGATCTCGATTGACCCTCCCCCACCTTTCCGGCGACGGGTGGGAGGCAATGGCGGCAAGGGCTAAGCCCTCAATCGTCGACTGCCTTCATTTTCTCCTTTTTTAAAAAATTATTTTTATTTTTAATTTAATTAATTTTTATATTAATTATTTACCCACGTTAGCGTGCAAAACGACATTGTTTTGTACTTGGCTCGCCGGAAAATCATCATGTCAGTGTTGTAACCTAATTTTTTTATCATTGGCATTTAATTGATCTATTTTGCTCTGATGTTTTGTTTTTTTTTGGTAAAGGTAAAGATGTATTGAGCTTTGAACCACTAATTACAAAAGAACCGGCACCACAAAACTTGCCCTCCATAAGACAAATGTCTACAAGAGAGGAAGGGTGCCGGAAGCAAGAGAAACCGCTGAGGCGGCCAAAGCAAGCAAGAGCCTAAACAACAGGCGAATAGAAGCGAAGAAAGAAAAGGCCACGCAGGGCCAGAGAGACCAACCTCACAAAACAACAGAGAAAAAACGAAAAGCAAAAACAGACACCAAAGAAACAACCCGACCAACCGACCCTCCAATCCAAGAAGGAATGAAAGGGACAATTGTGCAAAAGGGAGCCAGCATGAGCAACCTAGGGCAGCACCACAAGCCTACAACGAATCAGGAGGAGCCGCAAAGATGGAGGGATGAAGGTCCCAATTCCTTTGAAGACGCCTGTTCCGCGGAGAATCCATAATATTGGAGAAGGTTAACGCTTTATCCTTCACAAGCTTGATAAGATGGTTCTTAAGAGCAGAAGGCACGACCGGGACACCTCTAAAAATGCAGTCATTCCTTTTTTTCCAGATCAAATAGCATAGAGCACCGAAGGAAAATCAAGCCATGCGATGGTAAAAGCCATTACCATATAGAAATTTAGCAGCCCAAGAGAGAATGTCGCCCCAGGTCCTGGAACGCCACGGAAGGTTACACCTTGTGGCCCAAAAAAAGGCAAGAGAGGCCGGAATGTGGCAACCAAAAAAGAGGTGGTAAATGGAGTCGGGATTCCATTGCAAAACACACACAACGCAGTCAATTCTGCCAAAGGAGAGAAGAAGCTGCTTTGGGTAGGCAACCGCTTTTTGGTGATAAGCCATAGAATAAATTAAAATCTTGGAGCAATGTCCATATTCCAAATGAGGGGATACCAAGGAACCCGAGTCCTTTTTGGTCTAATACAATCCCAAGCAGATGAAACCGAGAACAAACCCGAGGGATGAGGTGACCAATATAATCTATCCGCCCCTGAAGTCGCCTCCCGAAGAGAGATGCCCCTAGAATCCAACATCATGCGAACCGAAGACCCCAAAGGGGAGAAGAGGTCCGCAACGGCAGCATTCCGAGCAAGAGGGGAAGAGTCCATAATTGATTCTGAAAGCAGTAGATGAGGAGGTCCCCCGGGGAGCCAATTATCAAACAAAGCAGAAACCGAACGACCATCCCCAGTTTTCCATACAAAGAATTGCCGAAAATCAGTTCTTAAAGCCAGAATTTTTTTCCAGGTCCACGAGCAAATAGTAGGAGAACGCACGACCCAAAAATTATCCTTCTTTAAAAAGTTTGAATGGATCCGACGGCACCATAAGGCTTCTTTGTCCATGAAAAGAATCCAGATATATTTTAACATAGCAGCTCTATTGCAATCCTTTAACTTACGAATTCAAAGGCCTCCTTCTGATTTGGGAAGGCAAACATCATCCCACGATACCTTGGCTCCACCTTTCCCAAGGGTATGGCCTTTCCACAAAAATTGGCGCAAGATTTTTTCTATACTAGCAATAACCGAAGTAGGCAGCGTAAAAATACTAGACCAGTAAGTTTGAATCGAATGTAATACTGACTTGATTAATTGTAATCTCCCAGCAAAGGAAAGGAACCTTTGAGTCCAAGATTGAGCTTTGGCAGTAATTCGCTCCACAAGGGTAATACAATCTACTTTCCCGAGCCTAGTAGATATGATCGGCACTCCTAAGTATCTCCTGGGAGGGTTCCTTCTTGAAACCCAAAAGCCATGACGATATAATTGCGCATAGTCTGAGTACCTCCTGAAATAAAGATCTCACTCTTACTACGGTTCGATAAGAGCCCACTCCAAGAGGAAAAAGGTCAAGAGCCTTTTTAAGGATGGTAATAGAAGACCAATCCGCTTGGCTGAATAGAAAGACGTCATCGGCAAAGAATAGGTGAGACAACCGAACAGGTTTACACCTCCAATAGAATTTAAACTCCTTCGAGGTAGTTCTTGTATTTAGTAAGCCAGAAAGCACCTCCATAACAAGTGTGGACAGATATGGAGACATCGAATCTCCTTGACGAATACCACGTCCCCCAGGGAAAAAACCATGGAGCTCACCATTAACTGCAATAGAATACTTAGGAGTCCGGACACAAGCCATAACTAGCTGAATAAAAAAATCCGGAAATCGAAAGGCTTCAAGAGTAAGCTGGAGGAAATTCCAATCAACCATGTCATAAGCCTTTTGAAAGTCAACTTTTACCGCGCATTTCGGAAGATAGGGTTCACGATGAAAACCTGCGAAAAGCTCTTGAGCTAGTTGAATATTATCTCTAATTCTTCTTCCTTTGACAAAGGCGTTTTGTGTAGGATCAACCAAGTCATCCAAGACTAGAACCATTCGATTTGCCAAAATTTTTGTAATAAACTTGTAGATAACATTACAACAAGCAATGGGTCGAAAATCAGTTACTGCACAAGCATTAGGGGTTTTCGAAACCAAGGCAAGTATAGTGTTATTTACCTCTTTAAGAAGGCACCCAGAAGCGAAGAATTCTTGGACAGTGTCAATCACTAGAGAGCCGACAATCTCCCAGCTCTTAATAAAGAACTCCACGGTGAATTCATCAGGGCCCGGGGCCTTACCTTTAGCCATAGAGAAAAGAGTGTCTTTGATTTCAGCATCAAGAATCGGTGCTGAAAGACGATCGGCTTGCTCACTGGAGAGAGGTCTATGAATGACTCCTTTAAGTACCTGAAGGGAACGCACAAATGCAAGAGGCCGAGGAGACAAGAGGTCAGCAAAAAAGGAGACAAACACCTGCGGAACCAAGTATGGTTCGGAATGCAGCACACCCATCGAGTCTTTAACCGATAAAATTCTATTCCCAAGTTGCCGTCTCTTTACCGAATGAAAAAAGAACTTTGTATTTCTATCACCTTCTTTCAACCAACGAATTCTCAATTTCTGCCTATAGAAATATTCTTCATCCCTTCGCAAGTCTACAAAGGCCTTACGGCAATTAATCTCAAGAAGCGCAAAATCAAGGTTATTGGGATCAAGCATAAGATCAGCTTGGGCAATCCGAAGAGCTTCCCTTGCAAGGTCTGTCCTTTCTGTAATATTGGAGAAAGCTTCTCTATTGAGAAGCTTTAGCCGAGCTTTTAGCAATTTAAGCTTGGAGACAAGACGAAAGCTGGCATATCCTGTGGCCAGTTCATTCCAAACTTGTTGAACAATATTGGAGAACTGAGGATGGTCCGCCCAAAGATCAAAGAACTTGAAGGGTTATTCTTCGGTGTAGGGTTGAGCACCCTAACCACCATCGGCGAATGATCAGAGATACCCTGACTCAAGAACGTGGCTTCCGAGAAGGAAAATTCCATTCTCCACTTGGTATTAACCAATACACGATCTATTTTACACATTTTCCTAGATGCACCAGAAGAGGTAAACCAGGTAAAGCGGAGGCCAACATACCTCAAGTTCTCAAGATCCAAGTGAGTCAAACAATTTGCAAATTCGTCGAAGTACGGAATCCAAGTATTCGAACTTCCAAAGCGATCTGATGGATCTTTGATGGTGTTAAAATTTCCTGCAACCAGCCACGGCACATCTTGCAAAATAGTATTCATTCGAAGGAGGTCATCCCATAACGGACGTCTCTTTAGGAAAGAGTGCTCCCCATAGACTATAGAAATACAGCAAGTCATACCACTCAATAAACACCTCAAACGGCCATGAATCGCCTGATCATTTATAAAAAGGGTTTCGAAAGTAACCAAATACGGATTCCAGCCCACCCAAATTCTGCCTTTGAAAGAGAAATCATAATTTGCAACCTAGAGCCACCCATTTAGCAAAAAAGAAGACAAGTCATTGAAAGAGACTTGGGGCACCTTAGTCTCAATGAGACCAACCAAACACAATTTGTAAGAGGAAACAAGTCTCCTCACCTCAGCCCGATGGATTGGATGAAGAAGGCCTCTAATGTCATTGCTCCGATTTTAGCACTTAAGTATCATTTTCCTAACTTTTGACACTTAAGTGTCATTTTATGCCAAGTTTTGGCACTTCAGATGTTCCAAACTTAATAAATATGCAATTAGCTCTATTGACAAGAGCTGCAATGATGATATGAGAATACATATCATCACACAAGTTGCATAGAAGCTTTGCCATAATGATAATTACAAATCGATCGATACTCTAGAGGTTAGAAGGGCCTCAACAACAGGCACAATCTAGAGGTCAGACTAGTGCTCTTCAAACGTATCGTCTCGACTAAGGATATAGGCTCATTTGACGGCATATAAAGGTGACCGTTGTAGAGTTAGAAACGTCTCCCGTTGATGTCTCCATAAAGCCTTCAAAATTGAAAAGTTGTCCGAAAAGGATGGCTTGTCTCCGAGCCCTTGTAGTTGTGACATCCAAATCGACTTTGATCTTCCGTCCCGGTTTGGGAATGAGTCAACTCGTTTCTTTTTCCTATCCGATAATAATTATTGCAAGAACTTTCCTCGTGTAACATTCAAACGATAGTTCAGGTCGGACTTGTGGGCGGACAAATTTGACTGTTTCGCTCATGTTCAAGGACAAGCCATTCACGATTTGCTTTATTGATTAGGGTTCTTTGCGATCTTGCCGAGCTAGGATTTTTCGCCAGCCCCTCGCCAAGCGAAAGCAACATTAATTTCTCATCGGTACCTTGTTAAAGCATGAATAGTTTGTGATCCCACTTTCTTAACAATAATATTGGGTGAACTTGATTTCCCCGCCTTTCGAAGTACAATTTCCTTCCTCAGCATTTCCTCATAGACAGTGATGCTCTTTTTAGAGGAGAAGTCACATTCATAAGATATCAAATTACATCTGTAAAACAGACTCGTCTTATGCTAACGGACAATGCATTGTATCAAGTATTGATAATACAAGGCATCGGCTCATCCATTTATTCAATAACTAGCCGGCAGTCGCTAAACATCCTTAGTAGTACATTTTGGAGAGATATAATGTTGTCACGCAAACTTGGTCAATTAGAACGACACAATGTTTGAAAACATAGCACATGTTTCGACCCATGGCTGTGGTCGACTTATATATCTGGTCTCTAACTGTTTTTCGTACACTGTACTGGTTAAATGAATTACGCATGTAGCGCATAACAACGTCCAAATATGGCCTTCTCGGCCTCACGCAATGTATTGCTATAAACTTTTGGAGGGCAACGACGCCTTGGCGTTGACACATAAGGGCTGGTATATATGAGGTGGGCGGCGTGGTACATAGGGTGTGCCGGCTCCTCTTACACCTGGACCAGGCCATCCTGGTCCACCCGGCTCAGCGTACCTTCTGTCTCTGGTGCAAAATGGTTTTGCTTAGTTGGTTATTCGTCTCTCATTGTATTGCGCATGGAAGATGCATAAGCGATGGCGGAACAATGAAAAAGCTGAGGTCATGTTATATTACAGGAGTTGATGGCGAACGAAAGATAGTGAATTCACCTGTCTGAAGTAGTAGTCTTCGAGCTTCGGTGGAAGGAAGGAAGAGAGGAGTCAGGGAAATGAAGAGAATGCACGCCAGCACAAAACTGTTCCTCATCTTTGGTGAGGTTGATGACTCGCTGCACAGACTCTCGGCTCTCAAGAGTGGCTATTTATAATGCCCCGCGACATGATGAACTCAGCTAGGTTAAAAATGGCATTCTTTCACCATAAGAGTAGTGCGTTGCTTTTCACGAGCCAGCGGATCCTTGGTATGGATGTCATATGCTGTGTAATTTTGTCTATTCACTTAGCGCGATGTCCAAGTAATTGAGGATGCGCGGAGAGCTTGTTCTGTCAAGTTAAAAACTTGACAAAAATGATGTCTTTGGGTCCACCATGATTATTGGCTCTCCGGGCCCTCGCAAGCTGTGATATGTCCGCATCGACATTGATCTTTCGTCCCGGTTGGGAAGACTTGAGTCCACCACAAGCACAAAATTTTCCTTCCTTACGGTGAGAAAAAGTCATATAACCAATCTTGCCGTTCGAGAATAAGTAATTGCAAGAACCTTCACATGATTAATTTAGGTCGCGCTTGTGGCTTGACAAACTTTACTTTTTCCAATATAATCGAAGACGAGTTATTTACGAAAGCAACATTGGCTACCTGCTCAACCCCCGTAATTTCAAGTATTATCCTTTATGGCCATCTTTTTGGCTTTTCCATGTTAACAAAGATATTGTCGCGACCAATTTTTTTTTCGGTGAACCACCTATAATTAGGCTAATGGATTGCTAAGCCTAGATTTAGCTCGGGCTCTCACAAGCCCATACCAACTCGCGACTTAGGTTCAAATATCTAGCAAGCAAAAATAAGTCGCCACTAATCAGTTTACGGTAGGTTGATTAGACACTAAGTAAAATAATGTGAAGATTATTTTACTCCTACAAACTAGAGATTTGTGAGTTCGGGGACTTGATTACATTAGATTTCTCTAATGCCCTTTCGGTACCTTTCTCTTTTGTTTTTTTGAAAAAAAATGTTTGGCAAGCAATTTGAATTGATTTTAATTTATCTCCCTAACATGTAATGTCATCATATGAGTGCGCAAACCACCAATTAAACACCCAAGTAAAGTAATAAATAAATTGCAAAAACTCACCTCAAAGCAACGAAAGCATCTGCAATGTTAAATCAGAATTCACATCAACAGTCCTACATATGATTTCTAATTAACACACAATTTTTTTTTTCAGGATTTTCTCTTGTTTAATGAGAATCATGCTTTATGCAATGCATGCTACTAATCTAACAATGCAATGATAGACCTAAGCTATATGACATAAATAAAATATAAGCATGCAGTCTACCCTAAAGAAAATTATCTCTAACTATAACTAAGTAGAAAATAAAATTAAACATGCAATCTAAATTAACCAAAATGACCTAATTCTAATGACGGGCAATTTCTAATTAAATGAACCTAATAACAATCACTAAATGACGTGCAAATGGTTTTTATTTCTGTTTTCTTTAACGAAAATTCATAATTAAAATCACTAAAGAAAATAAAAGTCTAGCTAAAGTGAAAACTAAAGTAAAATGCTATCTAAACTAAATGCCTTCTAAACATGCATTTTAAAAAAAACTAACCTATCACGCAATCCATCTAAAAATCTATCTAGACTTAAAATTAAACATGCAATTTTATCTAATATGCAATGACGTGCAAAAGATGCCCTAATTCTAATTTTTTTTTTTTTTTTTTTTATGAAATTCGAAATTAAAATTAAGCGTGCAATTCAGATAATAATAAAAAAAAAAAAAAAAAAAACTAACATCCTAAATGAATACACTTTTTTTCTTTTCTTTTTCATGACTCAAAATAAAATCCCTATCTTAAACATGCAAGATAATTAAAAAAAAAAACAAACTTAATCCTAATTCAAACTTTTTTTGGATTTTTTCCTTTTACGAAAATAAAACTGACTCAAACACCACGACATCAAATCAAACAAGATAAGATTGACATCCAAAAATTGGTGAATCATATCTCGCGCATGAGATCGGGTTAACTAATTTAAAAATTAAATCACGAATCGAATCTCGGGCATGAGATCGAATTGTCGATTTTTGCAAGGATTGCGAGTCGGATTTCGGGCGCAGAAATCGGACTAACAACCATAAATTTAGGCTATTTCATGTCGAACATCTCATCCTTACGCTAAGGAATAATTTAATTATACTAAAAATATATATATATATATATAAAAAATTAAAAAAAAAAAAAAATAAAGTAAAAATAGAGAAAGAAAAATACCTAATTTGAATTTTCTCCAAATTCGGGTTTAGCAACCGGGCTCGTGAATCGCGATGGACTCGGCGTGGCTCAAGGCCAGGTCATTGTGGTGGTGAGCAGCCACGGGCGGTGGTGCAGGTCTCGCTCGGCGAGGGCGAGCTTACGGTGAGATGGCTCGGTGGCGACTCTTGGGAAAACATGAACAACGAACACCCAAGGAGCGAATTTCCAGAATTTCTCCTTTTCCTTGTCTCCTCTCTGCCGTGTATTTTGGAAAGTGGAGGTGTTGATATTGTTTGCATGTAATGGAATAAATCCTCTGTGTTTCAATTATTCTTTCCTCCACTTTGACCGCCGCTTGACCTTTATTTTCTCCTTTTCAACAAATTCCCGTTGAAAGGGAATCACGGCAGAGGTATTAGCTTGCTACTAAAGACTGGGCCCCCGAAGAAATCTTGACTCAACGATGCTGGGCTGACGTGGAATAACCGCTTGGGATTGCTGGAGTTCAATTGAAAGGCCTTCTATGCTACCTCAAGTTGACGACATTAACGACTCGAATAGAAGAAACTCGATGTCTCTGGCACGTTGCTGAGGCGGTGAGAAACGTTGGAGCAGCAGCGCGTCGAGCTGTTCGTGGCGGGGAATGGGTTCTTCGAGCGGTACCAATGATCAGCACCACAACTCGTCGTCAGGATTGGGTCTTTGGAATAAGTGAACTTGATGGCAAAAGGTGCACAATGGCACGAGGAAAAACCATGATGTGAAGACCACATGCAATCGCCAGAGGAACTTCACGATTTTCCTCTAACTCACAATGGGACCATTTAAGAAGACAAAACTGCCGTCCCCCTCTTCTCTCTTCTGGCGTGTGTATCGCTCAATGTGCTTTTTGAATAGAATTGCTGACCTCCTTACGTGCGGCCGTATATTCAATGTGTAGCTCCCAAATTCAATTGCACGCGAGGTATTTTATAAGTCTAAAAAACGTATCTTCGCGGTATATATTTTTTCCTTTTTGTTCGCCCACGATACACCCAAATATATTGTTGAAATATACTCACCTCGCGCAATATTCCTTTTTTTTATTTTTCACATATTCTATCCAAAAATTTCTTTTCTACCCAAGAATATACCCATTGGTGTATATTACCTGAATATATGAAAAAATCCTATCGGAATATGCTCGCCGTCGGTCCAATGCTAAATGTAAAAAATGCAAATTAAAAATAAATGTGCCTAAACTATATGCTATGCAATTAACTATTTTTTTCAGAGATAAAATTAACCCCTAATTTTTTAATGCAATAAATGACTAAACGGGTCGCCAAAATTTAGGTGTCAACAGATATTTCGTTTTATGGTTCCCATTATTTGAATAACTACAAAGGACCCATCCACTACAACCTTACACCGTGATCCCTATGTCACCGATAAGTAAAAAGGATATATCGGTATGCATCATATAAATTATTGCTCTCATCTCTCTTTTTCCCCAAAGCACAGGAGATAATTGAGTATAGGCCAACAAAATACAAGGCCACTCGCGTCACTTTCGGATGGATACATCATCTGCAAATGCCAAATTCAATTGACTCCAAAGTCATTGCAACCTGATCACAACGTGCGACCCGAGTTCAACTATGAAGTGACCAAAATTATACGGCTTCAAGAACGGTCATAGTCTTCTTTGACCCCCTCAACCCCCACCCAAAAAAAAAGAAAAAGAAAATCTTCACTCTTTATCACATTGATTTAAGTGTCATGCATGAGACTCTAATTGTAAATATTGTAATCTTGAATGAATAATGCAATACAACAACAGAATAAATGTACTAATTTAAACTTATACCAAAAATTATTTACCTAGTTGTGTAGTAAAATAGCACCGGAATGTTCAAACAAAATTAATCGTATAATAGTCTAGTTTCTTTAAATACTCAATGAAAATCTGTTGAGACATGTCATAATGCAACTCTAAGTGAGCATTCTCGGGATACTATGATCGCATAAACCCATGGAGGATATATGGTCAGTAACGCGACTTCTTATAGAACAAGACATAGGATGTGGAAACATTGCCAAAATTTAAAATATAAATGTCATAAAATTATGAAAACGTTATTTGTACATTTATATATCAAGATTTGAGTGGTGTAAAAGAAATAGGAGTTTTGGATTTATTAAAATTTCAAAGTGTGTGAGAGCAAGGTTAAATTAAGTTAGAATTAAAAAGTAAAATCAATCCGAACAAGTTTTAGGGCACGTAGAGTTGATATTTCTTTTTTTTTTCGCACGGAGTATTAGAAGAGCGGCAGCGGCTCCGGCAAGTGAATTAGGGTTCGAACTTCGAAGAGTGTGTCGAGGATTTTCTAAGTGTGAGGGCAAAGAAAAGTGGCAGGGGCAATTTGGGGAAGAAAGTGGGAATTTGATCATTAAAATGACATGATAATCTGAGTTGAGATGAAATCATATGTCTAAATATAGAAGTGAGGATCCAAATTTGTTTTTTTAAAAAGAGATGATAGAAGGTAGTATTGGATTGGAAAAATTGGATGTGGCTGTCTTTTAGTAATTTCTCCGTCCAATGTGACTCGTCAAGATACCTAATCAGAGCATATTAGGAAACCTTAAATCACGGTCTTGTTCTCTTGCTTACCAGATTTGAGGGTGAATTATTATCTTGTCAATGAACCAAATCCTAGTTGCAGTTGGTAATCAAGTTGGAAAAAGAAACTCCTGGAAGTGTGGACGACAGACATTGAATCCAGCGGGGCACTTCACAGTCCTTGGCGAAGAAGCAGGGCAGAACAGAGGACTTATGTGCGGTGGCGGATATGGCCTTGAAGGTGCGATTGTTGATCACAAACAGCGATCAAACTAGAGAGCTGATGTCCTAGAGGCATTGGCGAGGGTGATCGGCACCGACGAAGAAGGATTAGGCAAACGCAAAGCACCTCAGTCGCTCTAAGCAGAAAAATTGGGTAGAACAGAGGCGTAGTCGGCAAGACTCGGAGGCAGTGAACAGCTCAATCAGCGATGGCTATGACATTCAGAAAGTGACAAAGAAGGATTGCCAATGATGAAACTTCTCAAACTCCTCTGTGGTGCATATTTGGGGCTCTCTATTATGTTTGTCTCGATCACAAACCTTGTGACTTTGGTGACCGGTAACGGAAAGCAAGCAATGGTGGGTGCTGATGTGAAATCTCAGACGAAGGGGCCGACCCAGTTGGCGGTGAAATTGTTGGGGTTGGAGATGACGGCCTTCTTTAGGGAATGGAGCGACGAAAGCATAGCGAAGGCAAGGGTTCTCGAAAGAGATGGATGGGCCGATGTCAATGCTCTCGCTGCAGTCGCCAAACTTGTCAAGGTAGTGGAGGAGGTGGCGGTGCTAGGCATGGTTGGGGGTGGCTCCATGGCCGAAGATGGAGATGATGGTGAACAGGAACGGCCTCATTTTACACAATAATCTGTCCATCTTGACTGGTTTGTATTTTAAAAGAAGACATCTTGGATAAAAATTTTGATTATGAAAGTCACATAATTACTTTAACTGAAATTTCTCATCAAAAATATTTAAGTGATCAATTTTTCTTCGATGTGACACTTAAGTACATTGATAAAAACTTTTAATATTAAAGTGAGTGCTATTATTTTAATTCCCTTGTCCTTAATTATGCTCATTGATATATAGGCTTTCTAATAAATATAAAGGATATACAAGTATGCATCTTTAAAAATATTGTTCTTATTTCTCTTTTCCCGAAGAAGTGGAGATAATGAATATAGGCCAATGAAATGTAGTCCGCTTATGTCATTATCAAAAAAGATCCATCATCTACAAATGCCAAAATCAATTGACTTCAAAGTCACTGCAAATAATGCCAAAAAAATTATAAAAAAAAAGTAATTGCAAGCTGTCTGCACCTGTGCTACAAGTGAAGCTATGCTATAATGAGATGTAGGCCACTTATGTCATTAACAAATAGATTCATCATCTACAAATGCCAAATTCAATGTACTTCAGTCATTGCAAGCTGCTTGTATTAGGGGTGTGAAGGTTCGGACTGAATTTCCGTGATACCCAAATTGAACCAAAAGATACGAGATGTGTGCATCTTTTGACCTAAACCAAATGTGACCCGAACCATGGTTCTTCCAGCCGAGCCGGGTTTCAGGTTTCTCTTTTCTGTGCTTCTTCTTCTTCCCTATTGCTCATCTATTATTCTCAGCGCCACAGACTCTGGCAAATGCAACGGGAAACATCCAGAAAAGGAAAAGGCAAAAATCCAACACCTTACTTTCCCCTCCTTCATGAAAACAGTATCTACCTTCTGTACATATATAAACACGATTTGAAAATCAACTAAAAAGGGTTGCATGCGTGGCGTCAGAGTACTGAAGATTTAGCGGGTTGAACACGTTGGAGCCATGTATCAACACTGCTCTTGGTGTAGGAGCAAGGCTTCTTTAATTGAACATTTGGCGTGACAAAATATTCTGCAGACTTGCACATGAGATGCTAAATGCTGTTTGCAGAACGAGATGAACCGGGACGGCTGGTTAGATCAGACAGACTTTCTTCAACATGGCCTCAAAATTCCGGAAGCATTTCAAGGGCTGAACCCGTACGTGGCAGATAAGCATTTCAGGATCCATCATTGTGGCATTTTATTTTCTGGAGATGTTGCTGCGACAAAGAGCGCGAAGGAAGGGAAAAGAAGGGGAAAAAATGAAACCCGGCCCGAACCGTCATATGACCCAAATTCCTTTACTTATTGATGTCTCCATTGTAATTGATGTCTCCGGGCCCTCGCAAGCTGTGATATGTCCGTGTCAACTCTGATCTTTCGTCCCGGTCGGGAAGACTCGAGTTCACACGCAAAGTTTTCCTTCCTCGTAGTGAAAATGAGTCATTTAACCCATCTTGCCATCCTAGAATAATTAATTGCAATTAATCACAAACGATTAATTTAGGCATATAAATATGTAGTTAATTACGCGTGTTGAGTTAAAGATCAATCGCGTTTTTGTTACAAACAGGTCTGCATCTTAATACCCATAGCGAAGTGACCCTCTCATTTAGGCATATAAATATATGCTAAAATATTTTATTTTTTTTACACGTTTTATGTGAGTATCATTTCCTTAAACTTGTCAAATGACGGATTATTGTGTAGGATCTTCCTTGGTTTCGACACATTTGACGAAAGTATCGATATAACACAATAAACTATTAGCTCTATTGACAAGAGCCGCAACAATCGTAAGAGAATACATATTCATCACGCAAAGTCACCAAGAAACATTGCATCGATGATACTTAAAGAACAATTAATAAGAAGTGATGTCTGCTTCATCGCGTAACGAAGATATATCATTTCATATTCTCCAAATATCTAGAAATATTACAAAGTACCCCCTCTATTACAATTGTACAGATTGATATAGAGGTATGCATCTTTACAATGAAATATATATCTTCTTCTTGGGGGGAAACTATGGCCAGCTGCTCTAATAAAGGTACGATTTAGTATTTTAAATACTCTAATAAGTTCATTTAACAATAATCGATCGCAGCGAAAGCACTTCATGGCACACACATTTAGATAGGAATCTGAGAAGAAGATGAAACCTGAGAGACAAGCTCCGTCTCCATTCCTTTTTTTCTCTCAAAAGACACGATACCTTGAACAGTTGAACTAAACGATTTTTTCCATTGCTTTACCGTTTCCTACCTTAAAATGCATCCTACATAATATTCATCCTTAATATATTTGGTTCGTGGCGACGAGTCTCCATTAGAGTAATTGACTTCGCTCGCTTCTTTATTCGTTCACGACGACGGTGCCGCGAAAAGTACTCATATTATTATGATGCAATTTGGCCATCATGAGCGGCTTACTTTGGCTGCATGGTCTCATGGCTCTGGAGGACTAGCTCCCGGAGGGCACCGTCCACGTTCATAAATACTACACTTTGGCTTAGGTTGTGCCGGTATGCACGGTTGATATCTTCCCCTACTTCGTCCGCAACCTGCCGGCGTCCCTGCCGGTCCTGCTTACGTCATCAGATAGAAGATTCATCATATTTCTTCGACCATTCACATCAATTTGAAATGATGGAGAGAGAGAGAGATGGTGAGTTCACCTGGAAGGACTGCAACAGTGTGGAGTGCCCGAGCTTCAATGGAAGGAAGGAAGAGAAGAGCGAAGGAGACGAAGAGAGCACAAACAAGAACAAGGGTCTTCCTCATTATTAGTTTTGGTGAGAGGTATTTGGTACTTTAGGCTTGGTACTTTGGGCTTTCCATGAGGTGGCTATTTATATTGTTTTTCTCCTGTAGAAGTAACAAATTGTAAATTTGATTATGCTTTATCATCCGGTGTCCACATAGGATGCATCGTCGTGAGACCAATAACTTTCATATAAATGATATTTGGAAAATTACTTAAAAAGTTTTAAATCTCTTGCACTTGTGACAATTCAATCCTAAACATTTTCACGTTTTGTCATTTGAGTCCATCCAACCATTTCGACAGAAAATTGCTATTGTTCATATTGTTCCTCCTACGTGGCACAACCGATGTTAATATGAACAATTTTTGATTTTTATTTTTATTTTATTCTATTCCTTTTTCCTTCTTCAAGGGCCGGCGATGGTACCCTCGCTAGATCTAGCAAGGACCGATTGACCTCGCCGACGAGTTTGAGCCTCGCCTCAATGAGCGCGACCCTCGCCTTTAGCTGATCACCTGCCATTGCGACTGGTGGAGGAAGAAGGAAAGAGAAAGATAAAGAAAAGTAAAAAAAAAATTATTAAATAATTTGATTGAGGAAAAATTTCAAAAATTGTCCGCGTCAAGAGTAATCATGCCACATATGATGGCCAATGTCCACATCATTAACTTTCTACCGAAATTAGCCAAAATTAGTAAATTGGTAAATTATTTAAAGATTTAAAACTCAATTGGCACAATTGAAATGTTTAGCATTAAATTAGAACAAACGCAATAGGCCTAGATTTTTTTAAAAAAAATTCCAAATGATATCTTATGCTTTTACCGTCAACCTAACAAATGATTTCTATTAAAGTGTAGGCAGAGCAAGGGGGAGAAAAGAGAAACTATGGGAGACTTATACAAATCTTTATCACACATAAATTATAATAGGCAATGTAATAGGTATAAGACCAGCTATATATGATAGCTATAAGTATGAGGACCAAATATAGCACAATAACTATTTTGTGATAGGATTGTGATGCAAATAATAGACATTGCTATAACTAACGGCACCATTAGCATTATCACATGATTGTGGAGTGCATAGACCTCGTTAGCAAGTTGACCCCCAAGTCCTTACGAGTCAATAAAGAAAGAAAAATGTTCTAAATCCAAAATGTTCTAGGCCACACGTGTCTCAATCAGATCGATACATCGTCTACAAATGCCAAATTCAATTGACTCCAAAGTCGTTGCGAGTTGTCGAGTATCGTGTGACGCAAAAATCCAAGCATCAAGTGAGAATAAAGAAAGTAAAATGTTCTAAATCCAAAATGTTCTAGGCCACACGTGTCTCAATCGGATCGATACATCGTCTACAAATGCCAAATTCAATTGACTCCCTAGTGAGTTGACGAAAGAGAGGTTTTAAGTCATCCACTATAGGCCCTATTAGAATCTGATAGGTACATCATCTTGCAATGCCCACTCAATTTTCTTCGTAAGTGCGGTGGCAAAATTGGGTGTAACGTAAGCGTCCAACCATCAAGTATGTAAATAATATAGCCCGACTTACATGCATCGTAGGATTATGTGGGTTCCACTCGGCGCGCCTCATCCAACGATAGATGCATGTGAGCTGGGCTCAGGTACACCGCGTTAATCCAAGACTTGCTCGTACAGAGGAACATCAAGATGAGTCTACTGTTCAGTCAGGCGAAGGAAATGAAGTAAATGAAGGATGGTCAGTTGGATGATGCTTTCATTCTCTTGCACGTTTATGCTGGGGTATATGCTGTTTAAGATCCAGACGGACTTCACATTGGCCATTTTCTGGCAAGGAATGGTCTGGCTCTTTTGGCATTGGTTTTTTTCTATGAAATCAGAACTGAATGAGAAAGCTTGCCCTGAAACATTGAGAACCTCTTTTTGTTGTGGTTGATTTCTCTCAAATGCAATGCAAATTTATCTGAATGAGAAAGCTCGCCCAACCAAAGTTTAGCCAAGCCTCACCCAGCTGTCAACGAGGCCGCCCAACCAAAGTTCAGCCGAGCCTCACCCAGCTGTCGGCGAGGCCGCCCAACCAAACCAAAGTTCAGCCGAGCCTCACCCAGCTGTCGGCGAGGCCGCCCAACCAAAGTTCAGCCGAGCCTCACCCAGCTGTCGGCAAGGCTTGGCCTCACCAAGGGCCGACAACGCTCTGACGACTAACAAAGCTTGAAGAAGAAGAAGAAAGTAACAAATTTTAAAAAAAAAATCAAAAGAAAATTATTTAAATTAGAAATTTTCAAAACGGTGCCAAACACAATTCTATTTCGGGAATGAAATTTTGGACAGTTACCAAACGTCTTAAAATGATTAGAAATTGTTCCCAGGAACAAAATCAAACAAATTTTTAAAAAATTAAAAGAAAATTATTTAAATTAGAAATTTTCAAAACGGTGCCAAACGCAATTCTATTTCGGGAATAGAAATTTTGGACAGTTACCAAACGCTTTAAAATGATTAGAAATTGTTCCCAAGAACAAAATCAAACAAATTTTTTAAAAATTAAAAGATTTTAAATTAGAAATTTTCAAAACAAGTGCCAAACGCAATTCTATTTCGGGAATAGAAATTTTGGACAGTTACCAAACGTCTTAAAATGATTAGAAATTGTTCCCGGGAACAAAATCAAAAGGAATCATTTTATGATCATAAATTATTCCCCGGAACAAACCACTATTTAGATGTAAAATCATAAAACCAGGGGTCACATCGCCCTCCGCCACCACCACTATTTAGACGTAAAACCTCGGGGCTGACCCAGTAATTTGTCCCTGAGACTCCCACTTAAGTCATGGAAATGCAAACGAGAAGCTTCAAACCCTCGATCTCGGCGATGAGGGAGAACACGCACACCATCTACGCTGCCCATGGGTGGGTGTCATAAATTACTATTGGTAATGAAAATATCTTATATTGATTAATTATTTCAAGTGATATGAATTAATATTTTTAAGAAAATATTTTTCAAATTATTCATACATCATGGAACAAATGACATCTTGATAAACATTTGTTGTTGATTAAATGTAAAATATTATCATAATAAGAATGACATTTCAACGAATTTAGGCTAGCGATTAATTTCCTAATACTCAAAATTAACTGTGTAATCTTGTCTACGACTCAACATGGACATGGACTTAAATAGTCAACTTAAGCATCAGAATCCAGCTTGAGTTTGGAAACAAGATCCTGTTCATCATCAATCCGAATCAACGAATAACTTTATGTTAAAAGAATTTCCCCTTTTCTTGATTTAATTGAAATCATCAGACAATTCAATTCGGAATGGTCAATTTTAAACTCCTATGAGTCGTATTCTTTCTCAATTACTAGCATAAGACTGCGAACCGATTTAAAAGACGCCAATGAAAAAGCCAGCGATTCTAATTATATAATGGTTCCTACTAACATAACAACATCGCCGGTTAAATTCTACAAGTGACCAAGTATATATATGTCATGCTCTATCCACTTCTCCGAATTCCAAGTACTATATATTCCCCGAATTTCGCCTCGCATCTCTCTCGATCCACGAGATCAGTACGAAACGTAACGGTCCCCAGATTTAGCTACTTACTGCGGATTCCCAAAATTGTGGATATCCTCGCCGTAGAAAAATATGGATTAGACAAGTAGGAGTAAGAAAATTGTCCTTTTTTTGGAAAATTTGGGTCCACAAACGGGCCTCTCCCTTTCAAGAGGAGAGAAAAAAAATCCAATTCGTCCCGAAATTAGGCTTGCTTTCAGATCTTGAGATACGAGGCTTGCTTTCAGATCTTGCAGCAAATCCCATTTTTCATGAGAGAACGAAACACATAGAAGTAGACTGCCACTACATTCGAGACAAGATCCAAGAATGAGTAATCGAGACAAATGGAATTGGAACCATGGAAAAGCCCGCTGATATTTTTACCAAACCATTATGTCAACGACAACACGCATATCTATTAAGCAAGCTGGGTGTCTTAGATATTTATCAGATGTCAACTTGAGGGGGAGTGTTGGAGATATGCGAGGATCATGCTGGAGATATGAGAGGATCGAGCTAAAGATTATGATCAATCAATTCAAGATTACAAGAGATTATATTTGATTAATTATGTCAATCTGTGATTGGATTTGATTTAATGTATCTTCTCTTTCTTTTCCTTAGTTAGATATTCAATGTATTATAAATATGGACTCATACAATGTAAATCATATACAGAAGAATACAAAAGAACAAAATTACATCCCTTATTCTTGGCCTATTTTTCCAACTCTAACAATCCTAGTGAGTTGACGAAAGAGAGGTTTTAAGTCATCCACTACAGGGCCTATTAGAATGTGTGATAGGTACATCATCTTGCGATGCCCACTCAATTTTCTCCGTAAGTGCGGTGGCAAAATTGGGTGTAACGTAAGCGTCAAACCATCAAGTATGTAAATAATATAGCCCGACTCACATGCATCGTAGGATTATGTGGGTTCCACTCGGCACGCCTCATCCAACGATAGATGCATGTGAGCTGGGCTCAGGTACACCGCGTTAATCCAAGACTTGCTCGTACAGAGGAACATCAAGATGAGTCTACTATTCAGTCATGCGAAGGAAGTGAAGTAAATGAAGGATGGTCAGTTGGATGATGCTTTCATTCTCTTGCACGTTTATGCTGGGGTATATGCTGTTTAAGATCCAGACGGACTTCACATTGGCCATTTTCTGGCAAGGAATGGTCTGGCTCTTTTGACATTGATTTTGTTCTATGAAATCAGAACTGAATGAGAAAGCTTGCCCTGAAACATTGAGAACCTCTTTTTGTTGTGGTTGATTTCTCTCAAATGCAATGCAAATTTATCTGCTTCGTTTAACTAGTATTGGTCCTCTTTATGTTGAACTTGTACCTTATACTATATGACTGTGAATGGAAGGATCATATTTATGTTGCTTCGATTTTACTGGAGGATTTCTCAGACTAGAAAATTTTTGTATCATAGTTTATACTCTTCACTCTTTAGCAATGAATGCTACAGATTGCCTTATTAATCATTCCCTTCCAAACAGTCACGCCTATTTGTTTTCAAAATAAACTAAGATATGAAAAATTCATGGTGAAAACAGAGATGAGACAGATACTTCTCCATCCTCGAGGAAGAAAATCACAGGCAGGCAAGAAATTCAGTAACTCCTGGAAGCTACTTCACAGATTAGACAAGCACTTCATTGCACTTACATCTAGATAATTCATCATATTGCAATTTGAAAGAGAAGATGAAGCCTGTGACAAGCTCTGTCGCTGTTCCCTTTTCCTTTCAAAAGATACATACCATAAACTAGACGATTCGTTCATTGCTTTCTTGTTTCATACATTAAATTGCATCCTCTACATAGTATTCATCCTTAATTCATTTTTAGGTATTGAAACAAGGCTCCATCAAGTGACTGACTTCACTCAGCTTCTTTATTCATTCACGATGACGGTGTCGTGAAAGTACTTCATATTATTATGATGCAATTTGGCCGTCATGAGCGGCTTACTCTAACTGCATGGTCTCGTGGCTCTGGAGGACTAACTCCCGGAGGGCAACGTTTATAAATACCACAACTTGGAGGTCGTACCGGTGTGCACGGTTTATACCGAAATCGTGTGCAATTTACCGCCCCCGGTGCCATTCCTGCTGAAGTCATCAGATAGAAGATTAATTGTATTTCTTTGACCAATCACATCGATTTGAAACATGAGAGAGAGAGAGAGAGAGATCACCCGGAAGGTCTTCACCTGGTAGGAGTGCTCGAGCTTCGGTGGAGGGAAGGAGGAGAAGAGCTGAGGGGAGAAGAGCGGAGGAGATGAAGAGAGCGCAAACAAGAACAAAAGCCTTCCTCATTATTAGTTTTGGTGAGAGGTCTTTGGTAAGTTAGGCTTGGTGCCTTGGGCTTTCCAAGAGGTGGCTATTTATAATGTTTTTCTCACGTTGAAGTGACAAATTATGAATTTGATTATGCTTTATCATCCGGTGTAAATTATCCTTTTAGGAAACGAGCCTGGTTGATCTCGCGGGCCACATAGGATGCGTTGTCATGAGATCAATAAGTTTCATGTAAATGATATTGGGAAAATTATAAAAAAAGTTCTAAATCTCTTACACTTAGTTATAAACATTTTTATATTTTGTTAATTGAATTTATCCAACTAATTTCGGCCAAAAATTACTAAAGTGGATACCGTTCATTCTACATGGCACAGCCAATGCTAATGTAAACAATTTTTGCAAATGTTTTTTTAAAAATCAAATTTTTAATAATTTTGTTTTTATTTTCTTTTGTTTTTCCCTTCTTCAAGGACCGGTGAGGACCGACCAACCTCGCCAACGAGTTTGAGCCTCGCCTGGACGAGGGTGACCCTCACCTTTGGCTGATCCCCTTTCATGGCGATCAGTTGAGGAAGAAGGAAAGAGAAAGAGAAAGAAAAGACAAAAAATAAAATTATCAAAAAATTCAATTTTAAAAAATTTGTAAAAATTATCCACATAAATGCTAATCATACCACATGCAACAACTGGCATCCACGTCATCAATTTTTTGCCAAAATTAGCTGAAATGACTAAACTAACAAATTTTCTTAAAGTTTATGACTCAATTGACACAATTGAAAAGTTTAAAATTGAATTAACACAAATACAATAGGCCTAGGACTTTTTTAGATAATTTTCCTGAATGATATCTTATGCCTTTACAGTCAACCTAACAAATGATTTCTATTAAAGTGCAGACAGAAGAAGGGGGAGAGAAGAGAAACTGCGGGAGATTCATACAAATCTTTATCCCGCATAAATTGTAATAGGCATGTAATAGGTATTGCGAAGACCAGCTACATATGATTGCTATAACCCCAAGGACCAGATATAGCACAATAACGATTCTGTGACAGGATCATGATGCAAATAATAGACATTGATGTAATTAATGGCACTATTAGCATTATCACATGATTGTGTGGTGCACAAACCTCGTTAGCAAGCTGACCCCCATGTCGTTACTAGTCAATAGAGAAAAAAAAAAGTTATAAATCCAATATGTTCTAGGCCACACCTGTCACGATCGGATCAATACATCATCTACAAATGCCAGATTCAATTGACTCCAAAACTGTTGCGAGTTATCTTGTTTCATGCGACACTAGAGTCCAAACATCAAGTGACCACAACGGTGCCTCACCAAGGTCGGTGATGGTCTTAAAAGCACCTCCAAATGTCGCGACCTCTTTTTTTGGCACCCAGTTAGGGCGGGCGCCTGCGGAGGCTAATGGTTCGACTAGGTCTATTAGGTTTAGCCCGGGCTCTCCCAAGCCCACCAATTCATGACTTAATGGTTTGATATTTGGAAACACCATTCTGTTCACCCCTAAAGCTATTAATAAAGTCTTTTTGAGTAAAAACCATTCATTTGTTCTGAGAATACAAACTCCATCGTATTTAAAATATTGCATGCCTTTTCTCAAATGGATTTTGCATAATGATTTTGTCTGTCTAAATCACTTATTCCATTAAGGATTATCAAAATAAACAGCTGAATAAAGAATATAAGATTGATCGAGCATGCTGGATGAGGCATGTCAGGATGATGAAAGGCAAGCCATATCCTACACACAGTCCTCTATCCATACACTTGTGAGATGAGTATAGAAAATTCCATGTCAGCAGGGGAAAAGGTTCTCTCGTGAATGGTACGATAACCAAAAACAATGAGGGGCATTTCATTGCTCACCTTTGAGCCTCATACTCTTGTGAAGTTTCTTTCAGACCCCTGTCAAGAACCACCCCACACTAGGGCAAATTGGAGGCAAGGCGGCATCACAAGGAAAATAAGGATTAAAAGAGAGATTAAGGCCTAAAAACCTAATTAAAATTTAGGTGTCAACACCGAATAGACAAGCTCGGAATATTCTTATTGGATAAGTCTGAGGAGTAAGAGATTTTTAATTAGGAAGAGATGGCGATAGCGTCACCAAGTTGCACGACTTCCTATAGAAAAAGACATATATTGCCTAACTTTAAATTACATGATTCGTATTTTAGATAGCTACCAAAAAAAAATTAGATGTACTTTAACACATTAATATGTGATTGTTGTGAAAGTTTCGAAAGTTAATTTTTTAAGAAGATCAAAGTACGTGAGCTACAAAATTTAGATTAAAGCGTGAATTAAAAGATGAAAGTTACAAGGAGTTGATGATCCTTCTTCTTGTTCTTCTTTTATGCGGTACGGAGCACTTCAATTTTTTCATTCAATTAATCCTCATAAATCTACATGGAATTGCGACGCATGTTTTCAACATGGTAGATAGAAAAGTGGCCCATTTGTCAATTTCCCTTGAAATTTTCCACATTTTTTCATCACAAAGCCTTCTTCTTACTTTCCTAATTCCGACCCGCAGACCAAAAGAGACTGCGTGTCCGCCATAATTGCATAATGGCATGTTCCATCCCCTTCCTTGCCCTTTCAAATGCCATCTCTCTCTCTCTCTCTCTCTCTCTCTCGTGTTACTTAAGCATTATAGAGCCAACCCGGGTCACAAAATCGGACACCTTCACTTGCATCTATTAAAAAACTTGTCCGGCTAGATGTTAGATATACAGATTTGGAGCCACAAAGCTGTCAGAACGTCGATCATGATGTAGTGAGTTAATATTTTAGAGCAGTTCATTTGGATTTAGTCAAATAAAAGCAATCTGTACTTACTAGTCAGAAATCAATTCTTCTCAACCGAGAGCCATACAATATTATGCCAAATTGGATTTTGAACCCAAGACATTGACACATTTACCTCATGCCTTAAGCATGAAATGGTATTTGTCCAACTATAAGGTTGGTCCAGGGAGGGATACTGAGTCCATACATGATTCATAAGAAAAATCATTTTTAGTTAAAAGAAAGGTCATTTGAAAGGGCTCCAACCGCCACTCTTGCCATCCGATTTGATACTCTTCACACTTTCTTGTATTGCAATGAAATGATGATGACTTAGGTGAGGTTTAGTTGCCTAATCGATCTGCCCAATGGTAAGTCAATCCAATTTGGACAAGGACATTTAACAAGGTAATCCATTATTAGTTTAGGTGTCGAGCTAGGAACCTTTAGGCCACTCGCTAATTAAAGCAACATCACCGCCATGACCCTTGCAACTCCCCCTCGCTCGAGTAATTGTCTACTTTATCCCCATCCTTCTACTTTTCCATTGTATAACAAAAGAAATTTATCTTACCTAGAAAAACTGTTAAGAGCGCGCAATAGAAGCCTAATACTATTATCAAGGGAGACTGCCAAGAGGAAGCCCAAGTGTAAGCCCGTCAATATATCTCTTTGGATCCATCTTCACTCAAAAGCTTAAATTGATAGGTTATAGGCTAATTATTATATATTAACTTATTTATACCGTACCAATGTGGCTTATACATGAGTCCTAACAATCTTCCTCTCGCGTGTGAGCTCAGTATAAGGTCTGCTCCCATTTAATTCAAGTATACTTCTACATTAACTTATCTCAAATTGAATCTCCATCAATGCCCAACTTCATCCCTATAGGCCATCGTTGCTACACCACAATGCTCACTTACCTAGAAATCACAATCAATGGCTTTGATACTATTGGTTGGGAGTACATGGCAGAAGCTCGATACCTTCGCCTGAGAAGATCACTAAGAGAAAGCCCAAGTCCGAGCATGTTAATATATCTAATTTGACCCATCTTTATTCAAAAGCTTAAGCCATTAAGTTATGTGCTAGTTATATATAAACTATTTTGCCCCATATCAATTTTCCTAAGTGTAATATCTCTAACGTAACTCATTCACATGTGCATTCTAACAAAACAAGGTGCATAAGTTCTAACAAAACAAGGTGCGTACGTACGCACCATTACAAAGTTTTGTAAGTGTCCCCTTTAAAGTATACTGTTCGTAATTCTTTTTTCCGAAGAAGTAGAGAATTATCTTCTTTCAGGACCAGAAAGTGAATATCGGGAGAACATGGGTGACTTTGTTGGACATTTTTGGACAGTAGCTAAGCGCTTCAAAGCATATTAATGCGGGTAAAGTTCTTGTCACATCGAGCCATGTTGCCCGTTCCCACGCGAGCTTTAGTCTGCAATTTATATCATTTTAGCAAATCTGTAATCCTAGTACTCTCTAATTTTAGCATCTCTTCTTCTTCCACATGTTTTGTTTATAAGTGTCTGCATATTTTGGATGTCTATTATGACATACATGACAGATAATGATTTTCAAAAATCAATATCACATTTGACAAATTAAGATCAATAAACCCTCATCGCGAAAAATAAATTATATCGGTTAAATTGACAAATTAAGATTATATGTATATCGTTGCCACGGGTCTCCGAGTCCTTGTTGCGACAGTGACGCCATTGGACGACGTGATGGCCTTCGAACTTGCTGGGTGAGGGAATTACAGCGCAGGATTGGGATTGAAAGGGTTCCTTTGATCTATCGTGAGGAGTTTTGAGCCAAGTCTATGGCTGCTCGGACGCATTGGGAGCGTGTCTTCCATGCAGAATGCATCGGCAAGTGACCGGAAAGGAGGGAGTCATGTCCTTTTTGTCGCTCCGCCACGTATCAGTAGCTTCCGTTTACTCATGTTATGAACGGATTAGGAATAAAGGTTGTTTCGCCTTTTCTGATTACACGATTACATATCTAGCAAAGATTACCCACGTTGTCACCCTACCTGATTCTAAATTCGCGCGTGACAAGCATAAAGATTTTAATTTCATTTATTCCCCTTGTTTTTAGGATATTCTCTATCACGTGGATTTATTCCTCATTTTCTTTGCGTTAGGCTCCATTTATTTTTCGGAAAATGAATGATTTGAAAAAAAGAAATTCTAAAAAATGATCGCTTGTATTGCTACAAATATGAATGAACGAAAATATTTTCCCAACAATCATCCACATCAACACCGACCGTGCCATGTTGGCCAGTCCACGTCAATGTTTTCTGGATAGACTTAGGGCTTGTTTGTTAAAAATATTTATGTTCCCCGAACAAAATTTCTATTATTTTGTTCCAGGAAACAAAAAAAGAACAAAAATGTGTTTGGTAAAACTTTTGTTCCCGGAACAAATTTGGAACAAAAACAAGAAGTAAAAAAAAGTAGCTTCTTGTTCTAAACAATTTCGAGAAACAATTTTTCTCTCTCTTTTTTTTCTCCTCTTTTTCTTCTTCTCTTTCTTTCATTCTTCTTCCTTTTGGCGATTGCCAACCTCTGCCATGGCCAGTGACGCCGAGCCCAAATATGGCGAGGCCAAGCTCGCCCAGCCATCGGAGAGGCTCGGCCTCGCCGAGCCACGCCTAGGTTGGTGTCGCCCGCCGGTGGCCCGGCGCCAGGCCAGGGCAAGGCCGACTTCACGCCGCCTGGGCGAGGTTGAGCCTCGCTGGTGGCCCGGCGAGGCTTCGGTGAGCTCGCCGGCCCTCACGGTGGCCTGGCGAGGCTCTAGCGAGCTCGCCCAATCGATCGCCGGTCGCCAATCGCCGCCGTGGCTGGTGACTAGCCACAAAGGAGGAAGAAGGGAAAAAAAAGGAAAAATATAATAGAAATATTGAAAAATTAAAAGAAACAACAAAATTATACTAGTTTACCAAACTTATTTCTATTTCTGGAATATAATTTTTTTGCAGTTACCAAGCACGCTCTTATACTCAGAAATTGTTCCCAGAACAGAAATAGAAAAAACTATTTCTGTTCAAAATTTTTTCCCTAAAATAGAATGGTTACCAAACGCGCCCTTAATTAGCAAAACATGAAAAGATTCAGGATTCAATTGGTAAAATGTGAGAAAATTTAGGATTAAATTGATAGACGTGCAATAAATTTATGATTTTTTGGGCAATTTTTCTCTAGGTATGGATCTTTGCAATGAAATTTACTTATAATATATATGTACGCATGCAACTTTAAAGAATAGTGTTCTCATCTCTTGCTTCACAAAGAAATAGAGAATAATCTTCTTCTTGCGGGGAAACTATGCTAGCTTTTCTTATAAAGGTAGGATTTAGTATTTAAATACTTTAATAAGTCCATTAAACAGTAATTGATTGCAGCACAAGCAACTCATTGCACATACATTTATATGAATTATTACATTGGAATTTGAAAATAAGATAGAAACCTTAGAGACAAGCTTCGTCTCCATTCCTTTTATTTCCTCAAAAGACAAAATACCCTAAACTAAACGATTCTTCCATTAACTTATTGTCTTTTACCTTGAAATGCATCATACTTAATATTCATCCTTGATATGTTTTGGCCGTGGAGACTCTCCATCAAGTAACTGACTTCACTCCGCTTCTTTATTCGTTCACGACGACGGTGCCCCAAAATGTACTTCATACTATGATGCGATTTGGCCATCATGAGCGGCTTAATTTAGCTTCCTGGTCTCATGGCTCCGTAGGGCCAACTTAGCGGAGGGTAAGGTCCACGTTCAAAAACACTACATGGCGGACATGGCGACGGTCTGCACCCGTGTATATATGCTCCCTCCTTTGCACGTTGGCAACTTTGCCGGTCCTGCTTAGATTATCAGATAGAAGATTCATCGTATTTCTTCAACCAAAATTTGTGGGGGGTGTCGGAGAGAGAGTTCACCTTCCTGAAGGAGTTCTGGAGCTTCGGTGGAAGGAAGGAAGAGTAGAGCGAACGAGATGAAGAAAGCGCAAACAAGAAGAAAGGCATTCCTCATTATTAATATTGGAGAGGTATTTTGGTAGCTCTAACTTGGCACTTTGAGCTTTCCATTAGATTTTTTTCTCCGGTTGGAGTGACGAATTATGAATTTGATTATGTTCTATCATCCCGTGAAAATTGCCTTTTGAATAAACAAGTCTGGTTGATCTCACGGACCACGTAAGATGCGTGAGACCAACAAGTTTCGTATCAGGAAAATAATCAAAAAATTCCAAAACCTTTTCCACTTATACTAGTTCGGTCCTAAATTTTTAAGTTGTGCCAATCATGTCCTAAACCGTTTTCACTTTTTGCCAATTTAGTTATTCTAGTCTATTTTGGCAAGGAATTATTGATGTAGATGTCGGCCATCTTACGTGACATGACCAGCGTTAATGTAAATAATTTTAACAATTTCTTTGAAAAATTCAAATTTCTTAATCATTTTTTTTCTTTTCTTTTTCCTTTTTTATCTTTCTTTTTTCTCCTTTCTCCACTAGTCCCATGGCCGACCAGCCAAAGGCTAGGGTCGCCCTCACCGAATCTTATGGTTTTACTGTCGACCTATCAAATGTTTTCTATTAAAGTGTAGGGAGAGGAAGGAGGAGAAAATAGAAACTAGGGAGACATATACAAATCTTTATCACGCGTAAATTATAATGGGCATGTAATAGGTATTACGAAGACCAGCTACATATGATAGTTATAACCACGAGGACCAAATATAGCACAATAACAATTTTGTGACAGGATTATGATGCAAATAATAGACATTGCTATAACTAATGGCACTATTAGCATTATCGCATGATTGTGGGGTGCACAGACCTCGTTAGCATATTGACCCCTAAGTCGTTACTAGTCAATAGAGAAAGAAAAATAGTTCTAAATCCAATACGTTATAGGCCACACGTGTCACGATCGGATTGATACATCATCTACAAATGCCAAATTCAATTGACTTCGAAGTCATTGTGAGTTGTCGGTATTGCGGGACGCAAGAGTCCAAGCATCAAGTGACCGGAGTTATACCTCACTAGTCACCATGATCGGTCATGCTCTTGAAAGCAAACTCGGAATAGACAGGCTCGCAATATTTTCATTGGGTACACCCAAGGAGTAAGAGATTTTTAATGAGGTGGAGAAGGCGATATCGTCGTCAAGCTGTGCAACTTGCTATAGAAAAAGACAAACGTTGCCCAACTTTAGAATTCTTATTCATATTTCTGATAGTTGCCAAAAAACTATAACACACATCAATATTTGAGCGTTACGAAAGTTTCAAAAGTTATATCTTAAGAAGATCAAAGTGCATGAGCCGCAAAATTTATATTAAAGTATGAATTAAAAGATGAAAGTAACATGGAGTTGATTCTTCTTCTTTTTCTTCTTTTTACAATACGGAGTTTTCATTTTGACCCCAATCCCTTTCCTAATTCCAACCCAATTGACAAAAAAAGACTACTAGTCCAACATAATTCCATGATGGCTCTCTCTCTCTCTCTCTCATTATAGATTTAAGCATTGTAGAGCCAACACGTTAACTTGTTATTGATGGTGCAGGTTGAACCCTTGATATGCTATCCGAATGACTCTGCAGCATCAGTTTGCATGCCAATAAGATGTTTCATCATGTTGGGATTTCCCCAACTAGATGCATCTTTTAAAAAATTTGTCCAGCTAGATGTTAGAAATACAAATTTGAAGTTGCAAAGCTGTCGGAACGTCAGTGGGTGACTTTGTTGGACATTATTTGATTGCAGCAAAGCACTTCATTTCATATTAATGTGGGTAAAGTTCTTTGTCACATTGAGCCACGTGATCCGTTCTCACACAAGCTTTACCCAGCAATCTACTTTTGATAGTCATTTTAGCAAATCGCTAATCCTAGCACTCTCCAATTTTGCACCTCTACATTTTCTACATGTTTTGGTTATAAGTATCTGCATATTTTCGGACACCTATTACGACATACATGACAAAGAATGATTTTAAAAAATAAATATCATATTTGACAAATTAAGATCGATAAAAAAATATCTCGTGTTGAACATGAATCCAATTGACAAAAATATACGGCCGAGTATACATGATTGTGAACGATTGTCAATTGTCAACAAATACACTTTTATGGAGTAAAATAGATAATTCCACATGTTCGGATAATGCCTCTTGATTGATTATTATAATGTACATAATAAGGTTAAATCTTAATAGTGGCTTTCTAATGATCTCATTGCTATTTTCTCTCCATAGAAGAATGTTGGGGACAAACACAACCGATCCCAAAAGTTAAAACCAAACGTTCTTTAAACCCGTAGTTGATGACGAATATGTTTTGACACCGTTGAGCAGTGTTTTAACAAGTAGAACATCCCAAACAAATACACGAGCATACAAATGATTCACGAGTGGGCACAGGCAGTTATTCGTCTAAGACATGAGTACGTTTCAAGTGCCAGGCCAATCACCAAGAGGTCTGAGAAGATTTAGGACTTAATTAGCAAAATGTGAGAAAATTTAAGATTAAATTGGTAAAAGTGCAATAAGTTTATGATTTTTTGGATAATTTTTCTCCAGGTATGGACTTTGCAATGAAATTATTTTACTTATAATATATATGTGCACATGCATCTTTAAAGAATAGAGTTCTCATCTCTTTCTTCCTGGAGAAGTAGAGAATAATCTTCTTCTTGTAAGAAAACTATGCAGGCATTTGTAATGAAGGTAGGATATAGTATTTAAATACTCTAATAAGTTAATTAAACAATAATTGATTGCAGCCAAGCACCTCATTGCACATACACTTCGATTACCTATTACATTGGTATTTGAAAAGAAGATAGAAACCTGAGATACAGACTTCGTCTCCATTCCTTTTATTTCCTTAAAAGACACAATACCTTAAACTAAACGATTCTCACGTTGCTTCATTGTCTTCTACCTTGAAATGCATCCTACATAATATATATCCCTAATATGTTTCGGGCGTGAAGACAAGGCTCCATCATGTAACTGATTTCACTCCGCTTATTTATTCCTTTGCGACGACGGTGCCATGAAATATACTTGATACTATGATGCAATTTGTCCATCATGAGCGGCTTAATTTAGCTCCCTGGTCTCATGGCTCCGTAGGGCTAACTTGCGGAGGGCAAGGTCCACGTACATAAACACTACATGGTGGATTTGGTGACGGTATGCACGGTGTATATCTCCCTCTCCCGCGTGTGCACGGTGGCATCCTTTCAGGTGCTGCTTAGATTATCAGATAGAAGATTCATCGTATTTCTTCAACCAACATGGAGAGAGAGAGAGAAAGAGAGAGAGAGAGAGAGAGAGAGAGTTCACCTTTCTGAAGGAGTGCTCGAGCTTCGGAGGAAGGAAGGAAGAGAAGAGCGAACGAGATGAAGAAAGCGCAAATAAGAAGAAAGGCCTTCCTCATTGTTAATATTGGAGAGGTATTAGGTAGCTCTGACTTGGCACTTTGAGCTTTCCATTAGGTGGCTATTTATAGAGGTTTTGTTTTTACCAGTTGAATTGACAAATTATGAATTTGATTATGTTTTGTCATCTCGTGGAAATAACTTTTGAATAGAAAAGTCTAGTTGATCTCACGGACCAAATAGGATGTGTCCTCGTAGAAAAAGTACCAAAAAAGTCATAAACATATTACATTAGTACCAATTAAATCCTTAACTTTTCAATTAGACCAATTTTGTCATAAATTTTTCACATTGATACTAATTCAATCCATTAAAACAATTTTGTCCAGCCGGTGCTGACATGGAGGTCGGCCGGTGGCGAGGCGCCAATGTGGCAAATTTTAAATATTTTCTTTTTTTTTTTTTTCAAATTTTTTATTATTTTTTCTTTTCCTTTTCCTTTTTTTTTTTTTTTCTTTTTCTTTTCTTTTCTCACTTCTTCCTTCTCGGACTTTCAACGGCCGGTGAGCCTCTAGCTATGCTTGTCGGTGGCGAGGGTCATGGCCCTCACCCACAACCTCGCAGCCCTCGCTCGACCTCACCTGTGGCTGCGAGTAAGGCGATTTCATCTAGATCTTGGGGAGGCTAGCCTCACCCTAACCTTGCCACGAGCGAAGGTGGCCTCGCCCGTGGCTGGGGATGCCATGGTTACCTTTGCCTAGGTCGTGGCGATGGTAGCCATGGCCTCACTAGTCGCGGGTGAGGGCGCCTTCACCCATGGCAAGGCCAAGGCGAGGCTGGCAAGGCTAAGGCGAGGCTAGCCTCACCCAAATCTAGGCAAAGCTGCCTCACCCCCGGCCTTGGGGGAGGCTAGGCAAGGGCTATGAAGCCCTCAACCCCTCACCAACAGCCACTGAGAGTTCAAGGCGGAAGAAGGGAGAAAAAGAAAGGAAAAGGAAAAGAAAAAAATTCACTAAAAAAATAAAAATTATTTAAAAATTGCCACATCAGTGTTCGGCCATTAGTCGACGTCCACGTCATCGCCAACCGGCCAAAATTGGCCAGATGGACTGAATTGATATAAATATGAAAAGATTTATGACTAAATTGGTCCAATTGTAAGTTTGTGACTGAATTAGTACTAATGCAATAAGTTTAAATCTTTTTTTGTATTTTTTCCGGTCATCGTGAGACCAATAAGTTTCATATCAAGAATAATCAAAAAGTTCCTAAATCTTTTGCACTTATGCTAGTTCAGTCCTAAATTTTTTAGTTAGTTGTGCTAATCGTGTCCTAAACATTTTCACTTTTTACCAATTTAATTATTTTTGTCAATTTTGACCAGGAATTGCTAAAGTGGATATCAGCTGCCTTACATGACATGACCAATTTTAACATAGACAATTTTAAAAGTTTCTTTGAAAAATCTGAATTTCTTAAAAAAAATATATTCTTTCTTTTCTTTGCTTTTCCCTTTTTTTTCTTTTCTTTCTTTTTTTTCTCCTTCTTTATCCACTAGTCCCATGGCCGACTGGCCAAAGGCGAGGGTCGCCCTCGCCAAAGCTTATGCTTTTACTATCGACCTATCAAATGATTTCTATTAAAGTGGAGGTAGAGGGAGGAGGAGAAAAGAGAAACTAGGGAGATTTATACAAATCTTTATCACACATAAATTATAATGGGCATATAATAGGTATTATGAAGACCAGCTACATACGATAGCTATAACTACGAGGACCAAATATAGCACAATAACGATTTTGTGACAGGATTATGATGCAAATAATAGACATTGCTATAACTAATGGCACCATTAGCATTATTGCATGATTGTGGGGTGCACAGGCCTTGTTAGCAAGTTGACCCCAAGTCGTTACTAGTAAATATAGAAACAAAAATAGTTCCAAATCCAATATGTTACAGGCCACACGTGTCACGACCAGATCGATACATCATCTACAAATGCCAAATTCAATAGACTCCAAAGTAACTACAAGTTGTCTGTATTGCGGGACACAAGAGTCCAAGCATCAAGTGACCAAAATTATACCTCACTGGTCACTATGATCGGTCATGGTCTTGAAAGCAAGCTCTGAATAGACAGGCTCGCGATATTTTCATTGGATACGCCCAACGAGTAAGGGATTTTTAATGAGGCAGAGAAGGCGATATCTTCAAGCTACACAACTTGCTATAGAAAAAGACAAACATTGGCCAGCTTTAGAATTATTACTCATATTTCTAATAGTTGTTGAAAAAAATTATATGTATACTTACACATCAATATTTGAATCTTGTGAAAATTTCAAAAGTTATTTTTTAAGAAGATCAAAATGCGTGAGCCGCAAAATTTATGTTAAAGTATGAATTCAAATATGAAAATCACAAGGAGTTATTTCTTCTTCTTTTTTACAGTAGGGAGTTTTTGAATTTTTACACTCAATTAATCCTCATAAATCAACGTGATATGGCGACCCATGTTGAAAACATGGTAGAAAGAAAAATGGTCCATGTATCATTTTCTCTTAAAAATTTTCACGTTTTGTCATTACAAGACCTTCAGTTTTGACCCCAACCCCTTTCCTAATTCCAACCCAAATGACAAAAAAGACTAGTAGTCCAACATAATTCCATAATTGCATATGACTCTCTCTCTCTCTCTCTCTCTCTCTCTCTCTCTCTCTCTCTCTCTCTCTCTCTCTCCCCTCCCTCCCTCCCTCCCTCCCTCCCTCCCTCCCTCCCTCCCTCCCTCTCTCTCTCTCTCTCTCATATTACAAACTTAAGCATTATAGAACCAAACATGTTAACTTGTTATTGATGGCGTAGGTTGAATCCTTGATATGCAATCCGAATGACTCTACATGATCGGTTTGCATGCCAATAGATGTTTCATCATGTTGGGATTTCCACAATTGGATGCATCTATTAAAAAACTTGCCCAGCTAGATGTTAGAAATACAAATTTGGAGTTGCAAATTGATGGCGTAGGTTGAATCCTTTATATGCGATCCAAATGACTCGCAGGATCAGTTTGCATGCCAATAGGATGTTTCATCATGTTGGGATTTCCGCAATTAGATGCATCTATTAAAAAACTTGTCCAACTAGATGTTAGTAATACAAATTTGGAGTTGCAAATTGATGGCATAGGTTGAATCCTTGATATGCGATCCGAATGACTCTGCAGGATCAATTTGCATGCCAATAGATGTTTCATCATGTTGGGATTTCCACAATTGGATGCATCTATTAAAAAACTTGCCCAGCTAGATGTTAGAAATACAAATTTGGAGTTGCAAATTGATGGCGTAGGTTGAATCCTTTATATGCGATCCAAATGACTCTGCAGGATCAGTTTGCATGCCAATAGGATGTTTCATCATGTTGGGATTTCCGCAATTAGATGCATCTATTAAAAAACTTGTCCAACTAGATGTTAGTAATACAAATTTGGAGTTGCAAATTGATGGCATAGGTTGAATCCTTGATATGCGATCCGAATGACTCTGCAGGATCAATTTGCATGCCAATAGGATGTTTCATCATGTTGGGATTTCGACAAGTAGATGCATCTATTAAAAAACTTGTCCAGCTAGATGTTAGAAATACAAATTTGGAGTTAGAAAGCTGTTGGAACATCAATGATGATGTAGTGAGATGATATTTAGAGCAGTTCACTTGGATCTAGTCAAATAAAAGTTTTCTACACTTACTGGCTAGGAATAATTTCTTCTCAACCAAGAGTCCTGCAATATTATGCCGAATTGGGTTTTGAACCCAAGACATTGACACATTCTACTCGTGCCTTAAGCATGAAATTGTATATGTTCATTTATAGCGTTGGTCTTGGGAGGGTGTTGAGATTATGCCACATTGACTATGGAATGGGCTAATGGTTGGTTTATAAGTGTAAGGGAGAGCCTCAACCCCTGAGATAGCTTTTGGCATGAGGAAGGCTCACGACCACCCAACACTAGTATCAAAGCCTAGCTTGCCAATAAGTCTGGACCCAAAAAAAGTCACATGAGAGAGTTACGGGTTGTTGCGTCTGCGACCAAGGCCTAATGTGAGAGGAGGAGATTGTTGAAGTCATCCCACATAGGTTGTGGAAGGGGCTGGTGGTCAATTTATAAGTGTGAGGAAAAGCCTCACCCCTTCTTCGACCCAAGCCTGATGTGAGAGGAGGAGATTGTTGAGGTCATCCCACATAGGTTGTGGAAAGGGCTGGTGGTTAGTTTATAAGTGTAAGGGAAAGTCTCATCCCTTGAGTTAGCTTTTAGGACAAGAGAGGCCCAATACTACCCAACAAAATACTGAGTCTATACATGATTCATAACAAAGTTCCCATAAGTCAAAAGAGAATGTCATTGGAAAGGGCACCAACCACCACTCTTGCCATCCGATTTGATACTTTTCGCACTTTCTTGTATTGCAATGACATGATGATGTTTTAGGTGAGGTTTAGTTACCTTATTGATCTTCTGAAAGGGAAGTCAATCATGATTGGACAAGGACATTTAACAAAGTAATACACCATTAGTTTAGGTGCCGAGATAGGAACTTTTTTGGCCACTCGCTAATTAAAACAACATCACCTCCATGACCCCTGCAACTTCCCCTTCTCGAGTTGTTGCCTACTTCATCGCCATCCTTTTACTTTTCCATTGTATAACAAAAGAAATATATTTCATTTTAAATAATGAGTTGATTAAGGAAAATTATAGAGGACCCCTATATTATAATTGTACACCTTGATATCCATGTCCCTTTTGTGGTGGAATGGTCTTACTTAGGAAAATTGTTGAGACCACGCAATAGAAGCCCGATGCCTTCATCCGAGGAGATGGCCAAGAGGAAGCCCAAGTCCAAACTCGTCAATATATTTTGTTAGATCCACTTTTACTCAGAAGCTTAAACTGATAAGTTACAGCCAATTAGGATATATTAACTACTTTACACCATACCAATATGAGATTTCTCTAACATGACTCACTCACACATCCCAATAATCTTTCCCTCACGTATGAGCTCAATATTAGGTGTATTCCCCCTTAATTCGGATATCCAAATACCATTTGTTGGAAGCTAAACCCGATACCTTCGTTCGAGGAGATCACCAAGAGAGAGCACAAGTCTAAGCCCATTAATATATCTAGTTGGACTCACCTTCGGTCAATAACTTAAGCTAATGACTTTTGAGCCAACTAGGATATATTAACTACTTTACAACATACCGATTTTGTGATAGGGGATTTTTATAACACAATTCACTTGTACATGCATCTTAACAAAATGAAGTGCACATGTGCACATCATTACAAAGTTTTCTAAGTGCCCCCTTTAAAATATACTGCTCTTAATTATTTTTTTCTGAAGAAGTAGAGAATAATGTTCTTTGGGGAACGGAAAGTGAATATTGGGAGAACATGGTTGACTTTGTTGGACATTATTTGATTGCAGCAAAGCGCTTCATTACGTATTAATGTGGCTAAAGTTCTTGTCACATCGACTCATGTCACCCATTCTCTTGCGAGCTTTTACCTAATAGTCATTTTAGCACATCTCTAATCCTAGCACTCCATAATTTTGCAGCTCTACTTCTACATGTTTTGGTTATAAGTATCTACGCATTTAGGATACCTATTACGACATACATGACACATAATGATTTTAAAAAATCAATATCATATTTGACAAATGAAGATAAGATCGATAAAAAAAATTTACCTCATCACCAAAAAGAAATTATATCAATTGAATTGAGAAATTAAGATCAATAAAGAAAAAAATAATAATCCCTCATCACCACAGGTCTCCGAGTCCTCGTTGTGATGGTGACGCCGTTGGACGACGTGATGACCTCGGAACTTGCGGGGTGGGGTACAGTGCAAGATTGCGAATGAAAGGGCAATCTTTATCTGTCAGGAGGAGCTTTGAGCCGAGTCCATGGCCGCTCGGACGCATTGGGAGCATGCCTTCCATGCAGAGTGCACCGGAGTGTGGTCGGAGAGGAGGTGAGTCATGTCCTCTTTGTCGCTCCGCTATGACATCCCGATTTTTGGGTTCTGATTTCGATTAGATAAATTGGGCATTTCATCGACGTGGCTACAATGTTTTTCTCTAAGTTGGTCACTCACGAAATAACTAGACTAGTTGGGTAAGCTATTAAGGACTCTAAGGCAGAAAGACTCGAGAATTCGACTAGGAATCAACTTTTCGACCGTGCTCATCCTCAGAGGTCATTGCGGCACAGTATAAAATCGATTTGAAATTAGAAATAGGCTGGTTCGACAGAGATGTTTGGCCAATCGTGGGTGACACCACTAAATTGGAAAATTCTCGTCGATCGACACTAGACTGATTTTCTTATTGTTTTGGTACCCTGTGTCCGTATTGGAATCCTCGAGATTTTCACGACAACCGAGAGTCGCCAATGAGTCCAAAGTGGGTTCATCGTGGCTGGAAGAAAATCGACCATGGGTCATTTGTCTTAAAAAGTTCTGAAAATTACTCGGTAGCCTAGGTCACGCTCAAAACGCGTCCGAGAGAAATTAACCGCCAATCTAAGTCTGATTTCAGAAATTGAAGTGTCTGTCATGTCACAATAAATTTTAGGAACGTCGACTTAGTCTCAGAAGATTTTTCTGACAATCGAGACTTTTTGGGAAAAAGTCAGTTTAGGGCCGTTCTCGTTCAGTTGAAGCCGAGGGTTGTGAAATTGAGAAGCATGAGGGAATTATTGTATGAGAAAAATAATCAATTTGATAAGCGAGACATCAATTGATTTTATGAGAGTTATTTGAGAGAAAATTCAAGAGGGATTTTGGATGCAGAAATGCAAGAGGGGAATCAAGAACTCTAGTTGGAATTTCCTTTGGGAGTAAATGAGCTTATTCAAAAGAAATTGGATCAAGAATTTTCTATTTGAGAAAATTATTTCTTTTGAATTTATTCCCATTTCCCTTTCCCTATTTGGCCAAACACCTTTTCCCTATTTTTCCCACAAGTTTCTCTCTCTTTTCTTTCTTTCTTTTTTTTTTCTCTCTCTTCCCCTCTCTTTTCCCTCGTGCGTGAGCCCCTTCCACCGAATACATGGCTGTCCTCCACTTTACTTCTCCTTGAGGTTGGGGGTTCAAATCCCCATCTTCTCGGGGGGGATTGAGGGATGGGGAAGATTTCATTTCAGGAGTGGGTTTCGACTCCCACGCCCTGCAAGGAGGCAGGGCAAAAGTCTGAGAGTGAGTGTTAGAGTAGGATTAGCGTAGGACTGACCAAAAAAAAAAAAAAAAAAACTTACCTTCTCTCATTTATCTCTTCTTTTCTCTCTCTCTTGGTACTCATCCGCTCGACACTCTCCCTCTTGGTTTGTTCGAATGAAGAGAAGCAGAAACAAAAGCAGAACGGAAGCGCCGAGAGAAGAAAACCGGAGCTGCCATCACTGCTTCGCCCCGCCCGCGCATCGCCCGCGTGCTCCGCCGCTCACCGGTTGCCCTCCGCGCGCCTTGGTCGCTCTCTCGCCCAGCTCGCTGTTCTAGAGCTGCTATCCAGCTCCATTTTGGCCAGCACAGGCCATGGTTCGGCCACCTCCGGCCACCGTGCGCCGCCACCACGACCCACCGGAGCCCCCTCGCCCTCCACCGGCCTTGCCTTACCATCTCGGCCTTGAATTCGAGCCCAACCAGCAGCACACAGAGAGTTGAAGAATGGGTATGGCAGCAACTTCGTGGCCCGTTTTGGCCACCTTCCCGAGCCCGGATGCTCGACTTGCTTTGAGGAAAGTCGATCCTCACGTCGTTGCCGTCGTTTTGGGTGAGTTTAGCTCACTAAATCTTGATTAGACGGTTAATGATGCTCTAAGTGTGCTTAGTCTAAATTAAGTGAGTTTATGTGGTTAGATTAGTTTATTTGATTGAGGATTAGATTAGGGTATTTAATTAAGTTAAAGTGTGTTTAGTTTAAAGTTAAGTAGGTTTATTTTTAATATAAGCCTTGATGTGACATAATAGGTTTTTATTTTTGATTTACTTAAATGTTTCGAAATTCTGGAATTTAATAATATATTATATTTTGAAATTATTAAAATATTCTTTATTAAAAAAAAACTCGAAAAATTATTTTTTACCTCAATTGCTTAGAATTTCGTGCTGATCGTTGCTGTACATTTAGAATTTGAATTTGATGAATAGATGTGGCAAATTGAATATTGATTGTGATAAATAGGGTTTTTAGTCATAAAAACCCAAGTGTTGGATTTTGATGCAAAAATTGGATTTTTAAGAATTACTATTGTAATTGGGGTGTATAAATGAAATGCGGAGTGTCTAGGGGTCAGTATTGATTTGTTGTGTGTTGATGGAAAGACTCGGGTCGTAGTAGTGGCTAGGCCAACTGGACCAGTATTCTTTGTGGAATGCCGTCAGTGCAGTGACGTGGCTCAGATCGCAGTAGAGGCTAGGCCAACTAGATCTATGCTCCTTCGGGAATGCCGTCGACGTAGTGACGAAGCCGCGCTCCAAGGGGGGGAGGCAATGCCTAGCATTAATGTCAGAAGATAGCTGATCTGCAAGTAGGCTATGCCCTTATGTGGCAGTGAATATTAATTTGAATGCGTGCTGAGTACGGTTGTGGTTCCTATGAAAGTGTTGGCATTCCAATTATTTGAATTCTTATTATTACCTGAGTTTGTGTGATATAAATTGTGTTAACATGCAGGGAGGAATTAAGATGAGGTAAGTCGTCTGTGTGATGTGGCTAGACCACTCGGGGTGTATTTTCTTTCTAATAGGGGTTTAGGGGGTTGAACTTGCTAAGACAATGTCTCACCCCATTGTGGGCCAACATTTTCAAGTCCCTTGTGGACGGAGCGACCAAATCGCTTTGGTTGGCCTTGAGGAGTTGCAGAGGTGAAGTCTGGAGCCTTGGAGAACGTGTTTGACTTGTAGGTCGTAGGGCAGTTCCTTTTTAAGGGCTGGTCTTTTGTAGACTTTTGGCTATACGCCTTTGTTTGTAATTCCGTTGATTCATGAAAGTGTATTGTTGTGAAATTGCTTCATGCTTTTCTATCCTATATTTTATTGTCAGGGGTTTTATAATATGCTTCCGCATGCGCATTAAAGAACTGATTGAGTCGGCGACTTAACCTGGGAACGTCGCATTTGAATGACCATGGTGGGATGTTGGCGCGCTCAGGGTTCGGGGCGTAACATCCGCCATGCCATCTTATGGTCCTTGCTAATCCTACCTGACTTTTCCCTATTGTTCTGTCTCAGTAGCCTTGGTTTACACATGCTTACAAACAAATTGTGAATAAACCTTGTTTCGCCTTTCTGATCGTGCGATTACATATCTTGCAAAGATTACCCCATGTTATCACTCCACCAAGTGATTCTAAATTCGCCCATGATAAAGATTTTAATTTCATTCATTGTCCTTATTTTTAGGATATTCTCTGTCAAGTGCGTTTAGTCCCCCTTACTGTTACGCTAGTTTCAAAAGGATACGATCCCTGCGGATCACGAAAGCGATTTTATCGAAATGTATGTATTGTATCATGATTGACGTTTTATAAATTTCGTTTTACAATCATATTGCTCAGAAATTGGAAATCATGGAATTCGTTTTCTCCTTATCAGACCTTAATTTATCGTTGCCCTTAATTTATTACAAGGAAAAGCATGAGACCTTGCTACAAAGTGAAACCGTATATATTATATTATGAGCGACGTTTGATATAGGTTCTTCTTTAGGTATACAAACGAATGTTCAAGCGACCCTCTCGTTCAGACATACAGATGAATGTTCAATTGCCTTTTTCACACGGATTAAAGCTGGATAGGTTATATAAACTATTTGCATATTCTCAGACGTTAGACTAGTGCTTTGATATAGGGCCATTTGCAGGCAAATCAGGTGATTGTTGTTGACAAATTTTACTGTTCCAATATACTCAAAGACGAATCGTTCACAATCTGCTCGAGAATCCTTAAAAGATGGAAGACTTCATTGATTTCAGGTTCCTTGAGATCGTGAAGAGTTGGGATTTTGCACCACTCCTCGTTAACCAGAAGCAAAATTGATCACCTCCTCAAACCCCCGTGCAAGGAAGAAGCTATGTCTGCTTTTATCACCACCTTTTTTACTTTTCCACATAACAAAAATATATAGTTTCATATTCATTAGAAATATTACAAAGCCCCTCTCTATTACAACTGTACAGATTGACATAGAGGGATGCATCTGCACGATGAAATTATTTCTCTGATAAATTAGAATGATATACTACAAAGCACCCCTCCTCTATGTACGCATCTTTAAAGAATAGCAATCTTTATCTCTTTTTTCCTGGGGAAGTAGAAAATAATCTTTTTCTAGAGATCCAATATCGGATGTTATAAAAATTTAGACTATTAGATAAATGTATGATTTAATATTCAAATACTTTATTAAGTTTAATAAACAATAATTATTGCAGCAAAAGCACTTCATTGCACATACATCTAGATAATTCATTACATTGGAATTTGAAAGTGAAGATGGAACCTGTGGGAGGCTCCATCTTCATTCCCTTTTTTGTACTCAGAAGACACGGTACCTTAAACTAGACAGTTCTTTCACTGCTTCATTCTTTTGTACCTAAAAATGCATCCTACGTAGTATTCACTGTTCATCCCTAATATCTTTTGGGCGTGGAACCAACGCTCCGTCAAAGTAATTGACTTCACTTGCTTCTTTATTCGTTAATGATGACGGTGTCGCGAATAATACTTCATATCCGATTCTTCCGCACGCCGATTGCTGCACGACCTACATTATCAGATAAAAGATTCATCATTTTTCTTAGATCAATGCACGTCAATTTCGAGAGAGAGAGAGAGCGGTGAGTGGTGAGTTCACCTTTCTGAAGGAAAAGAAGAACGAACGAGATGAAGAGCGCAAACAAGAAGAAGGGCCTTCCTTATTATTACTTTTGGAGAGGTATTTGGTAGTTATGACTTAGCACACTGTACTTTTCATTAGGTGGCTATTTATAGTGTTTTTGTCCCATTGAAGTGACACATTACGAATTTGACTATGTGCATCATCTGGTGGAAATTATTATTTTCTTTTCGTAAACAAGCCCGGTTGATCTCATGGGCCACATAGGAGCATGTTGTCATGGGATCAAAAAATTTTCATGAAAATGATATTCCATGCTTTCTGTCAACCTAACAAACTATTTTGATTAAAGTGCTCGGAGAGGAAAGGGGGAGTAAAGAGAGACTAAGGAAACTTGTGCAATCTCGATCTCACATATACAATAATAGACAGGTAATGAATATTACAAAGGACAGGTGCATGTAATAGCTATATAACTGCGGGCAGAAAGTATAACACGGTAACGATTTTGCGAGAGAATTATGACGCAAATCACATGATAGTGGGAGTCCGCAAGTTGACTCCCAGGTCGTTAAGAGTCACTAGGGAAAAAGAAAATTCTAAATCCAATACGGACCATGCATGTCGCGATAGGATCGACACATTTTTTTACAATTGACCTAGTCTGGAAAGCAAACTCCGAATAGACTTTCTCGGAATATTGTCAATGGAGAAGGTCATATTGTCACCCACCCCGCAGCTTCTTAAGGAGAAGGACATACAATGTGCAAAGCATTGCCGAAATTCAAGATATGATGTCGGTCATATTTGAATGTTGTGAAAGTTTTAGGAATGTTGGATTTAATAAAATTTAGATTTAAGTTAAAAAAAGTGATGGGTCGATCTAACCAGCTCAAAAAGCAAGTGGAGTTGATTTTTCCTTTTCTGCCGTATTTGTATTTTTCCACTAAATTAATTCTCGTAAATGCGCGCGACAATGCAGCCTACACTAAAACATGATAGAAAGGAGAGTGGTACATTTATCATATTGCCCAAAGATATTTTTAGATTGCCTTCGACAAAGCCTTCGGTTTTGACTCTAATTCAAATCCAACTGATGCAGGGACCGCAAGGACACTCGAGTTTTCGTCGTGGGGCTTATTGCAAATTGTCATCTCTGTGGATCTATCTTGGTTGTGACAATTAGCGATAGATTTGACACTTATTTATAAGCGATTGACATGTGTGCTTGACATGCCCTATAGATTGAGAGCCACTGCCGAACAATAGACTTGTCTAATTAGTGGATTGGATTCGAGATTTCATTGAAGCGAAAACGGTCCAATCCAAATAAATTTATTTAATCCGTTTTATCACATTTACATGCAATACAAATATAATGACCCAACCCGATTCATATTGCTAAAACTTTCATATCTAACCCAATTTCAAAAAACTCATACACAAACTAAGGTGGGAGTACGACCTATATTATATTTAAATCCATTTATTAATATACCTAACTTATAGAACAACTTAGCACATCATATTGAATTAAGAAATGGTTATTAATCCCTTTTGATAGGTCTATCGGACAGCAGATGCAGCTAATGGAAGGCAATCGGGGTAACCCCGGTGAAAACCTTCTTAGACAAGCGGGCCTCATTAGAAGAGATGACCATGCAAGAAACTCATGTATTAATAAAAATAAAAATAAAAATAAAAATTGTTGGCTAGATCTGGCAGTTGAAATGCAAATTTGGAGCACAAAGCTGCTAGAAAGTCGGATGTTGTAGCGAGATTATTATTTTAGAGTAGTTCACACGGATCTAGTCAAACATAAGTTATCTATACTTAATGGGGAGGAACAATTGCTTTTCAACTGAGAGCCGTATATATATTACACCAAATTGGGTTTGAACCTGAGACATTGACACATTTTACCAATCACTAAATGAAGATAAAAATCAGCATAGCTTGTGCCTTAGGCATGAAATTATATCCGTTCAACCTTAATGTTTTGTCTCTGGAGGAAGACTGAGTCTACACATAATGTTTCCTTCTTTTAATAATAGGTCATATGAAAATTCCCACACCTGAAAGGGAGTCACTCACTTAAAAGGGCAATCACAATTGCACGAGGACATTTAAGAAGGTAACACATTATTAATTTAGATTAGAATTTTGCTATCATAACACTTTTTGGATTATTATAAAAATAATAATTTATTATGAGGCGTAAATGCTCGAAGAAGTGGACCCATAATTTATAATTATTTGATTTTTTATAGTTCAAAACACTGTTTTTTTAGAGTAAATTAAAAATTGTGCCGACCTAGGAAAGTACTTTGCCGCACACAAATCGAAGCAAAATCACATCCATAACCCCTACCGCTCACCTCCCTCTAGTTTCTTTCTTCATTGTCATCTCTTTCGCTATTCCGTCAATATAACAAAACAAAATTATTTCGTTTCGAATTTTGAAATGTTTAAGAAAAATTACATATTAGAGTGGGCAAAGCTCTCGCTTGATTAAGCCATACGGCACGTTGTCACGCGAGCTTTACCCTGTAATTTTAGCAAATCTCAAATCCTAACCCTCTTTAATTCTGCGTCTCCACTTCTCGTACATGTATTCCGATTGGTGTACAAGAAAGAATAGAATTATGCATATTTTTTTAGATTCCTATCATGGCATAAGACTAATAATGATTTAAAAAAATCAACATCACATTTGACAAATTAAGATCAATAAAAGAATATCCCTCATCACCAAAAATAAATTATATAACATGCTTTAGAAATTTAAAAAAAAAAAATGATAAAGTCACCCGTCAATACATATAGAAGGATATAAAAAAAACATTTATGTTTAGAGGGTTCTATCACATTTACAGGACACATTCAAAAAAAATTAGTATTACTTACACGTTTCAGAAGTTCTGGCATATTAAAGCGCATATTCGAAAATGAATATTATGAAAATATTAGATATTTGATGATTCATGATACATTTTTCTTCCCATTATGTGGCTATTTAATAATGTTTATTTTCCTGTTTTCTCGTGTTGAGCATTAATCCATCCAAAACCAATTGACAAAAATATATGGGCGAGTATCCATGATTGTGAGCAATTGTCAATTTTCAGCATATACACTTTTATGCAGTAAAATAGACAATTCCACATGTTCAGACAATGCCTCTTGATTGATTATTCTAACGTACATAAGGTTAAATCTTAATGGTGACTTTCTAATGATCTCAATGCTATTTTCTCTCCTTAGATACATATACACGTATGGAGGGAAGCAGAAGAATGTTGGGGACAAAAACATCCGATCCTAAAAGTAAAAACCAAAAGTTCATTACAACTGTAGTTGATGACGAATATATTTTAGCACTTTAACAAGCAGAACATCACAAACGAAGTACACGAGCATACAGATGATTCGCGAGTGGGCGCAGGCAGTTATAGGTCAAAGACATGAGTACGTTTCAGATGCCACGCCAATCACCAAGAGGTCATTTCCAAGTCTGAAAGACAAGGTGCCGTTTTAAATGATGCCAGGGGCATATTCCAACCTCCATTTTGGTCTACCAAGTAGATGAATCAAACTACTAATCAATTAAGCTATGACAACATCAGCGAGAAAACAGGACATGATGGCCCACCAGAACCAATCGAGAGTCAAGAACAGAGACACGGTTTTAAAGTATTAATCACCATCCATCTAGAGTTTAAGATGGCCT